>JAGGNH010000012.1:0-472924 GCA_026586065.1 Dioscorea zingiberensis
ACGAAAATCCAGCGGGCCGGATTCTCACGAATAAGCCTCCCTAATCAGCTGTTTAGCAATTATCACGAAGATCCAGCGGTAGGATCATTCTAGCCCATGACCACACAAAGCCTGCTGGGGCAGTCATAACATCATCATATCAAAATTATAGGTTCATCGACGGTCCTAATTCCACGGATCATAAATCTAACGACGAAATCGATCAAATCTCAAAATTCATAACTAATTCATACGATAACCGAAAATGCGATATATCGCCGAAATGATCGTATCGAAACATAGAATCATAAAATGGACAGAAACTAAATTTTTGACCTCCTGAGGTGGCGGAAAGGGCGCGGAGTTAGGGACGAAGCCCATGCCGAGCCACCACAATTGGTATGAGAACATGGCTTGTCCCCTTCGCTTTCTCATTCTGGACACTTTTCATAACTAGCACAAGACCAAAAATGGCAGGGAAGGGATCGAAATGTACCAAAAATCAGTCGGTGGCCAGGAATTTTTCCGAAACCGTGAGCTCCAAAATCGGCGTGAAAACTACAACCTCACGCCTGATCCCTTCCGGAGAATTGTTCAGAACTTCCTTATGAACTCAACAAGCCAAGAATCACAAGAAACGATGGAGTGTATAGCTCGAGGATATCTTGATCCAGAAGGTTGGTTGTTCGATCGCATCGCGGAGTCGAGCTCAATTTAACGTGGAAAAACGTTGATCCAGTCCGATCCTTCTTGAATTGCTTGTATAGGAAGATGAGGCGAGCTCAATGAGCCAAGAATCAAGTGAAATGGTGCTCTGTAGCTCGAGATATCGAAGTTTGGAGCACGAAGCTAAGCAGGACTCGCCGCCTGCCAGCCGTACGCCGCGCTAAGGTTACTTCCCCGGGAGCTTGAGGGCAGCTCTGCAGACGTTGAAGCTTCGATGATGGATTGGTGAGGAGCTTGGTGGCCATTAGCTTCCAAAATGAGCTCAAAAGCGTGTTTCAAAATATGAGCTCAAGCCGGGCGTGAGTGGCCGCGTGTCCGCGGTGCAAGGCACTGGTGCATTTAGCATGAAATCGCTTCCCTCGCACAAGGCAAAGGAAGTGGAAGCAAAAGTGAAGGCCCGTTTGGTGGCTCTGGAAAGAGAGAGAAAGCGAAGAGCCTTTTGCTCGTTTTGCTCTACGTTTAAGAGAGAGAAAGAAGAAAAATAAAGAGAAAAGAAAAGGAAGGAAGGAGACCCTGAGAGGAAAGGAAAAGAAAAAAGGAAAGGAAGAAAAAGAGAATTTCTAAAGAGATCTGAGGAAAAGAGATTATAAAAAGAATCTCATATTTCCAAAATTGCACATAATCGTCTGAACTCCCAAAATTTCGATTCGACATATGCACGCCATCATATCGACGAGGCTCTACAACTTTTATGAAGGAAGTTTTCCCAAATTCCGAAGCACGTAGAAAAGTCGATTTTTTCTTGAATCGCACAATTCGAAGTTTTGTTAAAAGCGAATATTTGAAACCGATTGAGAATTCAAAAAATTGAATTATTTGGTAATATTAGGTTGCAAAAGCACTTTAATCAATTCGCATAATTTCCACGAGGCGAAATGGAAAATTTCGCGTATTACAATCTACCCTCTTAAAGAAATTTAGATCCCGAAATTTAATCACTTGAGATCCATTTCTCGATTTAAAGTTTTTACGTAGTTTATACGTAATAAACTGTAGAAATTTTCTAAACTCTTTGCTCTCACATTATAAAAATACATCCGTATATCTTGAGTATATACAAGATTCCAAAAATAATGTAAGAGGTAAGTTTCAACTCCTGACCTCAAACACGAAGGTCTTGCTCCCAACCACCTGAAGCAAGAACTGCTTTCATTAATATATGTTCACTTGTTATATTTATTATGTCATAGGCGACATAAATAAAATATAAGTGGAGGCAAGTCTCGAACCTCAGACCCCTAAACCAATAGCGCTCCCAACCACTTTGGAGCACAAGCTATGCTTAATATAATGTGTACAAACATTAAACTTATTATGTCTTAAGCGAACATAATAAAATAAGCGAGAGGCGAGGTTCAACCTCGGACCTCTTGTACAACGAACTTTACACTCAACCACTTTCGAGCACGGCTGCTCAGCGTTATTATCCATACCAATCCTTTTATTTAAACCAACTGTTTCAACCTGTTTCAACAATTGACCCAAAACATCCAAGGCCTTTTGCGAAACCCAAATTTCAACGTGATCCAAAAGCTGACTTCACGAGAAATCCAACCCGACTCATCCAAAACTGCTTTGAGAGCTCACCCATCATGTCCAATCTGCTTTAAACTCGGCCCATCGAGGCCTCCACCCACGGCTCTGATGATGCCTTGATCAGGGGACAGGCCCAAGTCACGGCCCACTTGTGTCACGGCTTATCCCTTCCGTGATTTCTGGCCGGTCAAATCTGCTTTTGCTAAAGCCGGCACCGCCTGACAAAGATCTCGAGGTTCTACTGCCCCTTACACGCTCTCCACGCGCCAACAACTTTTAGGGTTTTGGATGACTTTAATCCAGCAGCGTGGATTGAATCTCGAGATGCGTCCATCCAGCGGTGGAGATCTGCTCACCTCGCTCTATAAATAGGTGTATCACGAGAAAAAGCTGCTCACACCAAAGAAAAGAAATTTTCCCCGGCCATTCTCTCTCAAACTCTGGCAGCCTTCCTCTCAAACTCAAATCCTTTCTTCATCAATTTCAATCCTTCTCTTACGATCTTCTCTCCCATCTAGTTGATTCAATCCCATCTTTCCTCACGAACTTTCAGATCTTCAATCTTTTCCTCCAAATCTTCAATCCTTTTTTCTCGGATCTTTTCTTCCATTTGAAGATTCGATCTCATCTTTCCTCGAGAATCTCAGATCTCCAATCCTTCTAACAAAATCTCCTCCAAACACTAAACCATGTATTCCTCGATTTTCACATCCTCTCACCCCATGACCCAAGAGCCCGCTAACTCGGCAAGCTAATGGAGCTCAAACCCCGCAACAAATGGAAACCACAACAATGGCAACCAACGAGGAGAGGAGGGAGGAAACACCCCAAGCGGCTGGAAGTAGTGCCAACATGGATTTCTGGCGGCGGCATCGTGCAGGATGGATTCCTACTCCGGAACAAATAAGAATCCTCAAGGATCTTTACTACGTCAAAGGGATTTAAGTGCCCAACTACAGAGCACATTCACGGAGATCCTGCCTCGGTGAACCGATATGGGTATGTTGAGGGTAAGAACATTTACTTTTGGTTCGAGCGTCGGGGCTCGAGAGAAGCCGGATGAATAAGGTGTAATCGGGCTGCTCCGATTGCCCATGAGAACTAGTTCTCTTGATGCTGGTAGATCCATTGATCTCAATTTTGGGTCCACTTGGTTCTCTTTGGTCTTTGGTGGATCCATCGACATCAATTTTGGGCGGTAGGTGGATCCATTGACATCAATTTTGGGTCCACTAGTTCTCGATGATGGTAGATCCATTGATCTCAACTTTGGTTCCACCTATTCTACCGTAATGAAGGATTTCTTGATTTAAATTCTCGTTTCATATTCTTCCTCACACTTCAACACTAATACTAGTACAACTCTTTTGGCACAACAGAGGACAAACATCCTGCGAACAACGAGGAGGAGATCACCGAGGTGTTCAAACTCTTCCTCTGTTCCCCGTGCACTGGCGAGGGGCGTCTTTGGTAACTGAGACTACTTCGAGGAAGGTAGGCGCTTTTGGTTACTATTCCGTGGCTCGGCGGTTACAAAAGTGGCTCCCGTTTCTCTTGAGCTCGGTCCTCAATCCATCCGAGGCTGCCGACTGGAGGCTTAGCGCGGCATAGTCCTCGTTTTCCTTTTTTTTTTTTTTTTTTTCCTTTTTTTTTTTTGTAATATAAACTCCAATAAGATGGTGTGCATGATTTCTTTCTGTTTGTTTAACAACAACAACACCAAGGATCGAACCTTGGTCACCCAATACTATTTTCAAAACCATAAACAACTCTCGCACACATCTTTCATAATGATGCAATAAAACAATCACTCCAAAAGAATCCAACAATCAATTAAAAATTAAGCATCGAGGGTCTAGCTAGTATCCTCTCGAGGAGTCAAAACCAAACACAAACAATTTCATCGATAGGATTAGGATTTATAAAGCTAAACACATCCCCGAAGTTAGCTAGGAAAACCCACGTCTTTAGAGTTACTCTTACAACTCTTATAGAATCTCGATAATTCCATCTATCAATTGCTTCAACAAAAACTCACCACAATTCAATCCCTAACATTTTAGTGATTCAGAAATCGAATCAAACTCCATATCACATAGTAATTCACTTGAACCACTATGGATACCTAACAAAGTCACTAAAATCAATATCCTAAATTGCGTTTAACTATATCACCTAAAATCAATCACCAAAAGGCACACACAAAATTCAATTTCATTCACTTGAACAAAACTATATTCACAAGTCACGGTCGAGCCACAGTCATCAACCCATGGTGTTCAAATGAATAAATTTCAAATCCAGTTTTCCTTGTGAATCGTGAACGTATGCGCTCCAAAATGATGCAAGCAACATCATGGCCCACGCATTATATAAGACACATCTGCGAACTCAATTCAAATTCCGAATCACCAAAACTACTACTAATTCCAATTCTACCAACAACTCGATTACGAAGGAATTATAGTACTCAACGACAACCCCAAAACAATGGTCTCTCATCTCTAACCATCGAGAGCACAAAATAAAACTCTTGTCTCAGCACCTTAAACTCCATGCAACAACTTACAAGTACAAGGAAGAAGTAACCCACTGATAATTTCTTCCCTAACCTCGAACCTTACTATACAAGCTCCATGAGTCAGACAATCTCATTTACAATGAACAAGAATCTATTAGTTGACATGTACATCTCATCCAACTTATGCGTCTAGCAAAATTACCTATCAATTAATACTAAGTATCCACCCACAAGTGACTGCGTGCATAGATCCACATCATGCCTTCAACCAAACACTTCCAGCAATCCAAAGAACCTCACTTCCATAAAACAATCCTCATGACTTATGAGAGTTGAATCAAGAGGTTCCTATTCCTCTCAAGGATTGTAACTTCTGGCGCGGACCTTGAACTTATTCCCATACGAACCTACAAGACAAGCTGTAAGGTTCTAAGTACAACCCTTCAATATCCATCACCTAAGGAGTATAGTATGGCAGCTTGGCTAATACATGTATAACACTTAAAACACATTATAAGTCAAATACAAATTCATATTAACCAAGTCAATACTATAGGAAGGTATTCCGTTCCTAAAAGCGACCTAGCGGCCCTAAACAACTCCCAACACTCACGCGCCAATGACTTAGCCAATCTAGAAGAGCACACGATGGGATCCATTTGAGCCAGGCCATCACTCTGGAAGGTATTGACACATCACTAAATATGCACCTTAGGCTCCCGATACCAAAACATCATACTGAATTTTGAATAATAAATTCAAATCCGGAAACATGAATTATTAATCAAATAACTTACACAATATAATACAACCACAAGGTCAAACTCAAATCACCGAAGAACCTCTCGAGTTCATTATTTCTCAAGTTAAATTCACTCTCATAAATCAATATTGTAAAGCTCAAATGAGCATAACACACCTCACAAGCGTCTTACGATTGCTGTAAAACTCTAACAAGGTATACTCTAACACCCTTACGATCCAAGTCACGGTTCTCCACATCCGCTGTAGGATTACCAGCTACACAATTTGAATGGTGTAACGGAGTTTGCAACAAACACAAAACCTTGTTTAAGCTTTTGACCCTGTGTATGAGTAAACAAGAAGAAGCTGTTGATTTAATTAAATTACTCGAGCACATTTGTAATTTTACTCTCAGTATATATATATATGTAGAACTACTTCAAGCATCAATCAACCTTACATCATCATCACTCCACCAAGATATATAGCCACTTACCAATATACTACTCACATTTAGCTTATGCACTCACTCTCATATATATATATAGACACTTACTAGATGCGTGATATATATACTTACGGTGCTATATATATATAATTATATTATATCATACCCAGCATTCAGAGATATATATATATAGACCCTTATGAGTATACTCTAATTATATTAATACATATATTGATGTCACTCCCGTTACCCAAGGTCATAGGAGTCACTCCGGCATTTTAGCTGAGCAGGAGACTAGAGCTCTAAAGCGATGCGAAAGTAACCACTTCCACCATTGCTTGGTAGGTTCACCGATTTAATGCTATTAGTTTTCTCAATTCAGCCTACCAGTCTGCGTAGTTTTAATTCACTAATAGAATCTATGTCGTGACTATTAGTGATCCAATTGATCACATCATTGATCAGTAATATCTCAACACACAATATCTAACGACAATTCACAATATATTGTTTCTCAGCAATAACTCAACAATTACCTCCTCCACATATATATTGTTGTAATAAACTATACGTCAGCAATAAACTCAACCTCAACACCACAATGTTGCCACTAATACTCAATACATCTCACTATAGTTCATCAACAATAATCTCAACATAAATTATTGTTTCATCAACAATAATACTACCAATACATCGTATCTAGACGTTCTGCGGAATGCCCATTGTACTCAACAATATAGCATTTCACACAATATTTGATGCATAAAACAGACATTCACACGAGATGTAATTAACAATAATTAAATTATGATTACTGGTCTTAAAGGTTAGTAATATGAACCCGCGTGAGGGAGTTTACTCACCTCGAGCATTAATCGATTGCGTCTTCAATTCGGCTGACAATACACATTAACAATGATCCCGCGATAGATCGCCTAATCAAATCCTAGTGATCACCAACAGTGGGATGACCTGACTTAGCTTAGCCCAGCAACTCAAAACCACACATATCACGAGGAAATCCAGCGGTCGATTCTAATTTAATGATGATCCAGCGGTCGGTCCAATTTATCATGATGATCCGGCGGATGCGAGATCTCCGCGGATCGGATCGCCTTTAGGATCATCCTCCAAAATTATCACTTAAAGATCCAATGATCGGATCTTCTTGAATCACTCTGAACAAACATCTCCGTAAAATTATATGAAAATCCAGGCCCGGTCGGATTCTCTCCCGCAGATAAGTCGCCTTCCAGAATCACTATTTCTCAATTATACGAAGATCCAGCGGTGGATCTTACGCATTGTTCGCACCTCACACAAAGTCATAGGCAGCCGGACGATCCATCACTGATCAACATATCCAAAATTGAAGCAAACCGATAGGTCAGTCTGAATCTTCACAGATCGTAAATGGCCAGAAGATAAGCGTAAAAGCGTTAAATAGTAGCGTGGCAGCGATAAATCCATTTTATTTATCAACTTTTTCTAACATGACCATGTTCCATATATCAAAAAGCTTCGTATGGATGCATAGCATCGATCGCCGCCTAGATAATGAAAACTCAAATATGGTCAGATGCGCACCGCCATTAATTGATCAAAGTAGAGTCAACTGCGGTCCAAACGCCGGTCAACCACCTTAACTCGATGGCTTAGAAAGTGACCAACTACAAAAGCTGGATTTCAAAATGAAAGGGCATTGATACGAGAACTTTTCCGCTTTTGGAGCTAAGTAGTTTGGCCTAGATCGTCCTAGATCAAGCGTTGGAAGTCGGATACATCACGTAGCGTCCTGATCAGTTCCGGATTAAAATGGGGGACGTCGAAAAGTCAAACCATGATCTAGCGTTCTATATCTTCAAAATCGTGATGAAGGCTTACATGGGGATGATCAGCCTTGACGGTGGGGAATCCGCGAAAATGGGGAGCGATCGGCCCATGCAGCGAAGCGAGGTCGGTTATTTCCGGTCGTAGAATATGGTAGGACTACGCCATTTAGGTGTCTTGATCTCCATCACTGGGAGCTTGAGGTTGATGATCTGAGGAGGCGAGCGGCGGAATCAAGAGCTGTGCAGGCGACGTGTGCGTGGCTGGAGGGCTTCACGGGGAAGTTCTAGGAGTGCGCCGGGTCTAGGCTGGGATCTTGCACGGGAGGGAGAATGAAAAAGCCGGGTCCAGGGTGGAGATCTGTGGGAGGGGTCGGCCGGATCGAAGAGAGAGGAGAGCGGATCTGGGCTCGGGGACTTTTTCCGCATAAAACAAGAACAGTTCTTTCGTCCTTAAATGAAATAAAATCAAGAAAATTTTCCTATTTATAGAAAATTTCCCAATTTTTCAAAATTCACCAACTTATTCATCTACACGAACTCCAAATTTTCGTTTCCACATGTCCACGAACTCGTCATTCGGCCAGGCTCTACAACTTTCATGAAGGAAGTTTTCCCAAATTTTGAACGTATAAAAAGTCACTTTTTAAGTTGACCTCCTAAAATAAGCGTTAGATTTTAGAAAATTAATCGTTAGAACTAATTCCATATACTTCTCCAAGCCTCCACCGTACTGGCTCTCCTACTATATCGTGAAATCATTTCTAAAAATCCACGAAATTAATTTGGATTTTCTGAGGTATTACAAATTCTTTTGAACTTTTGGAGCCTGCTGGAACTTCGTGGATCAAGGATAACCGGCCCAAGAGTGAAGCCTTTCAAGATCCATAAAGTCATATCACATCCACGGATAGGCTAACAATCTTTTTCAGAAGGCATGCTGAATAGCATAAAACCAATCATCAGCAAATAATAGAACTGGATTTCGCAGGGTAGAGCCACCTTCTAGTCGCACGCAATGCACCGATGCCATTAGTGCATGCTATGTCCTTTTCTCGTTGCAGGATTTTGTATGTGCTTTGAAGCAAGAGATCAGCAGAAAACCTTGGCTCAATAAAGACTAAATCCGAAGGTGACAGATGCAGTCTCGCTTCTCAGCAAGCTCGTAACCACCGAGATGGATAACCCACGATTGCTCTCACATGATGATACCATCTGGCCAAACTTCGAAGAGATAGTACCCTACTTGTTGTTACTGCATGCCTTGAACCAGATATAATCCTGTACCTTTGATGGAAAACCAGAATTGCAGGTTAGTCACCTTTCTTAGGAACACCGCTCCATTCTATTTTATACAGCATGCTTTACTAAGATCAGATTGATGCTGAAGAACTCATGAGCGTTCAGCTTTCTGCTGTTCATTGATTACAATGCACCAAATGAGCCATTTCAATTGTTAGCAACAAGGATTATTGTCTAAGCATTAGTGCTTGACTGGAACAAAATGGTGTCTCTGAAATGGTGATATGATAGTAGAGTAAAAGAATCTTTTAACCTATTGCTTAAATTTAAGCTTTTGGAAGCGGAGCTTATAAATCCATTAGCATAGAAGCAATGGGTTGAAGATCAGTCATATGTTAGGATTCACCCATTAGGATCCAAGCGACAATGAATGTAAATAAAAATTAATGAACAGCATGAAATGGAGTGCCGGCTGGAGAAAGCTTTGGTATTGACATCAAACCTCACTTCGCTATAGTGTCAGTAATGTTTTTAACTTAGAACATGTGGCTTGGCACTACCATCCAAAACCGGGTGCATTTATGTTTAGGATACATTTTAATGAAAATACAAGGATAAGCACTACTTTATCTCTTAGAGAGATAATATGCAAAGTTTCATAAAGCTGCTTCGTCTTCATCTAATCTGTGAAACTACATAAGTGATTGGATGTGTAAATATGTTTCCTATGGCCTCGAAATCAAATAGACGTAGTAAGCTGCAATTTGGTGAAGAAAAATCACGAGTCCTAGCTCACTGTTCCATCCACTCGTCCTACTTTTGGACCCGTATTTCTCATCATCTTAGCTTGAATCTTTTACTTTTAATGGTACTTCCTATAGGCATTTTGCCTACACACACGGAAAAATCACGGTATGCGACACCTTTGCCTTCGACCAAGATCACTTTCAGACCTTTTTAGGCCGGCATGCATGCAAGCCTCCTCTTGAGAGTAAGAGTCTGGGGATCGAATGCATGCTAAAGTCCTATTTGTAGTCTCGTACAGCTAGGCTCGTTGATCATGCGCCGTATCCATGAGGACTCAGCTTCGATTAGTGCACTCACATACCAAGAATAGCTGCGGTTATACGCCTGGTCAGAAGGTACTCCTTAACACGGCCTGTTACAAAATCCCGTTCTTTGTAATGGAGCAATGTATTTTGCAATCCTACTGTACAATGGAGCTCGGTGACAATTCTGTATACCGAGGACACAGCTGCAGAGAATCACACTTTTGGGATGTTTACATAGCGGAAGCCTTCGAAACTTCAAGGATCTAATACCTTTTGGCGTGTGAGGTGGTACGTACTTGCCCTCGACTAAAGAATCTAGGGAGTGATGCGGGTCATTTGCTGAAGGAAGGTAGGTGTACCAGACTTTAAGAACCCTGGAAATTGCCAATAAAATGCACACCAAGAGGGTACAATGAGCTGCCCGATCGAGAAGATACGGAGTTTTGTATGCAGACATTCCACCAACGTTTGATTCAGGGTACCTGCAAAATCCAGAGAATCAACAAGGGATTAAGTAACCTGAATTGACATCATGAAACCCTGCATCTGTTACAGCCTAAGCTGGACCTTGAGCTTCTTCCCCATTATTAAGGATGTTAAAATGTTTGATCGGTTCCACCCAAGGAAGATAATCCAGGTCGATGAAGCAAGTTCGGCCTTGATAGGAGTCACAATTCGACCACGGTGTGAGGTAACCGCTAGAAAGCTGGCAGGCCTCAGCAATTTGGATTACCCGGATTGCCCAATATACTGTATACTGCATGCTATGAGTACTGTTGTTCGTACCCATCACGGAGAACGCTTCACGCCGTCAATTCGAAGCAAAATAGCCAAGTCCTCAAGGCGGTGTACGGCCATCCTGAAACCCGGTGATGAGCGTTATCTCAATATTTCCTAAGCGCCAAGCGCAAAAACTTGAGATTGAAACTCACATTGTCTGTGATACTTGGTTTCACCGCAGGAAAACTATTTGGCTAAAAGATTTTGAGAGACTCTCTAAATCTTTCCGCGCCCTAGTATGTGAATTGTCAACGTGAGATGCCTGCAATTCGCAACTGAAATTTATTCCGAGAAGTCATGTGATTTGCTTAGCTTGTTTTCAATCCCAATAAAAGATAGAACCCCCTAGCAGAGAAACTGGAAAATCGTTCCAGAGTGATCAAGTAAGGTCTATAGAAGATTTGTGTACCAGAAGATTACAATTGACGAGTAGATCTTTCATTAGAATCCCTCAAAAACAAAATGTACATAATGACTAAAACATCTCCATAAAGTTGGAAGAACACAAGTCTTAGAACTTTTTGGTTCTATAGCTAATGTCGGAATTTTTGAATATATTAGTTGAAATTTGACATCCAATTTTTTCTATGTTTCTAGTAATATGTACCATGTTCTTTGTTAAAATATATTTAGACATTGAGATATGAGTTGTTGGCACTTCATGCAATCGTGAGTTCAAATGGCGTCGAGGGGCAGCACCTATGCTTATAGGGTTACGGCCCGGGTAAAGCCTTATTATTACTCACAAAAGCTTGTATCCAAGGACAATATCTCACAAGATATCTCAAATCGTACTTTTATTTCCTATTTTTGTAAAGGAGCTTTCTGAACTAACAGCTCGAGACAATACGGTTTTCGTGAATGAGCTAGAACTTCTAAGCCTCTGGCGCTTTACAAGCTTATCGATACTCCCATCTTTAGATTCTCCAGGTATGCCCGTTTCCTCTCGTACGCACCATACTTCCGCCTCTCAGAGACTTGCAGTAACTCCCTTTGGTGGAACAGCTTTCATTTTTAGCTCATGGTTCCTAACGGAAGACTGGCATCGGTCCAGCCTTTCACATTCTCTTTCGATGCAAAGGGACCAAGCGTGTGAAGAATGGTGGTGACAATTCGCTCAAACTGGAGGCTCATCGGGATGGGAGGAAAAACTTCATGCAGAAATATCATGCATGTTCACCTATTCTCAAAAGCCTCCGGATGAACAACTCTGCTTACTCTCCCGAAAACCCGATCCGATGAAACCTCAGGACTATGGTGAGGGACTTGAATGCATTTCACTAGCAATTCTGCTCCGGTGCTCCTGCAGGGTAAGCATGGACAGGCATAACATTGATGTTACTTTCTGCATTTAAGGTTCAAAGTAAGTTTGATTATGTAATTAGGCGTTGTCTTTAGTGATCGTTAAACTGTTGGAAACCTAAATCCACAGAAACGCGTTTATGGATCTTAGTACATTGTTCAAGAGGTTAAGAAGAAAATATGGCAGAGTGAAGGGGTGGCTGACTATCCATGATTTAGACTCTAATGATATATCGGTCTTAGTGATTGATGCAAGGGATTTACATTTAAGCGAAGATAAGAGAATTATGCTCTGTGGAAGTCAATGGATCCCTTAGTGAGGAAACTTCGATTATTGGAAAATGGAGGCGAATTTTGATCCATGAATGAAGTGATTGCCCAAGATGGCTCAATTCCATAAGATTTAGCGGCCAACTGTCGGTTTGCTGTCAAACTTTTTCCAAGGACTATGACTTATGAGGGAAAAATGGAAAAATCCGCCCAGTGATGTTAGTCAAGTGGACAAACTCACTACTCTGCCAATTAGGCCCCAGAGGGGCCGATTTAGACATTGCAGGTTGATTTATCGAGCCTCTACGTCCCTTTACTTGTTGAAGTGGAATCCATTAGCTTATGATGACTATTTACCAATGAAGTAGCATCTCTCTCATACAGAGTGTGGTATCCATTTGTCGCAAAAGACAAATCTGTCCCTCTGATTAAGAATGATGCTTGCGGCGGTGAAGTGCATTAGAAATCCTTAGCTTTTTCACCTAACTACTTGCTCATCTCATACAATTCTCGGTGATGAGACATCTTCTCCACACGTAAAATTTATAATGTTCCTCTAATCCTTTGCAAGGGATGTGAATGCTCGAGGGACATGGTGACATCCTAAAAAGGTTCTTGGATGCTCTGATGCTAATTTATTTACGTGCAAAAAAAAGGATTGGTAGATGGTACCCGGTGGGCTAGGAAAAATAGTAATGGCGTGGTTCATGGTTGATGTCCTACTGCGGGAGGAAAGTGCATTGCAGGAACTGCGATTTACTTGCCGGTAAATTAGGAGCCTTGTTGCCTATATAAAGGCACTAGAAACAGGAATAAGCAGAAAAAACTAGAGATTCCTCTAAGCAGTAGGCCTACCAAAAACGCTAAGAATGCGGTACTGTTACCTATAATCCTCTGTAAGAAAATTGGCCGCCACGGTAATCATTTCTTCCGGCTTGTGAAAACTCATAGCGACATGGAAAATCTTCATCTCTGAAGGCAAGAGTCTAGCTCTCGATCACTATGCTAAGGAGATGTATATCGGATTTTTGAATCTATCTGAGTGGCACCTCTAAAAGCTGATCTTAGCCCGATGTCGAAAACATCATACCTAAGTTGTAAATTTGGTTGGTTTTCTTCTAAGCATAATTCTCACATTTTCATCAAAGCTCTCCTTCGAAAATATCTCCAATACTTTAGGTGATGGAATTGCAGCCATCTTTGGCATTGTTTATTGAGGCCGTTAAGAGGATCATAAAATTTTCGCTTTTCCTATCGGTGTGGTTAAGTGGCCTGATGATATTCCAAAAAAAATTGCTAATTTTTTTTTAATATACAATTCCATTAATCAGAATCCAAACAAAGAACATACAATGAATTCACAACCCAATCAATATTGTATGCGGAACTAACTAAATAATCTCCTTTCCATAAGAAATTAATGCGGAAATAAAAAATCCTCAACCATATATTGATGAATTTACTCCAATTATATGAAACAAGTTCCATCTATAAAATTGTCTTTCTTGGAGAAAATAAAGAGGAACCTATATGCCAAAACGGCGCCGTGCTGATCTTGATCTCAACCTCATTAAGCTGTCCCTCTTCTTGGGATTCGGTAAGTCTCAAGAGGTATGACTGGACCAAAGTTTTGATTCGGGACTAAAATGCAGACATGAATGGAATAGAGAAAAGATAAGGGACAATTCTCTGCAGCCAAGAGCAGAGCAAGTCTACTTGGAAAAACATCAGCTGACCTCCAAGTTTCCTGCGCACAAACTCTCAGGACTACCACAAATTTATACTCCCAAATCAACAAGGCTAGCTGCAGTGATTATGCTCAAAATTTAGCTAAGGCAATCCACCCCAAAGTGTCAATGTTAGCACGCAAGCTATGCAAGTCATACAATTGCACTGTTTTGTTTTGACCAAAAACAAAAAAAGAAGGTTAAATACTGTTTCTCAATGACTGCTACCTTAAAAGGATCAAAATCAGAAGATGCATCTATAAACATTAGCTGCAGCTACGCATAAAAAGTATGTTCACAGCAAGATTGACTTAAGTATGTTCACAGCAAGATTGGAAGTCATATATGACTGAGAAAAGATTCCTTAGTTATGTACTCTCAACGACTGCTACCAAAAGGATCAAATTTAGAAGATGCATCTATCAATAATAGGCATGCGACTATCCTCTGGCCATTCACTCACTTGCAATAATAGATTAGGTGGGATGGATAATAAAAAGTCTAATTTGCAAACCACAAGTATCCCCAAGGCCATCAATCACAATGGTCAGAAAATCATAAAAAGCATTCAAATTGTTAAAACTACGGGAAGAATATATAAGTATATGACATGCTTCATGAATAAAAAAAAAAATTCGATATGGAATCTTTGAAATTTAAAAGTGGATATGAGTATATGACATGTTCAGATAGATTATTATTATTATTATTTTGGTAGGGTAATAAGTTATAACAATTATATATTGCATTTTCCTATAAATTTCATTGACCTGTAAATTAAACTGAAAGTGACTTTATAACTAATAAACAAAAAGTTAGGCTAATCTGAATCACTGATCATAATGTAATTAAAAACCCAATTTATTTTTTACAAAATATGTAGTGTAATTAAGGAAGTGGTATGCAATGTACGACAATTCACCAATATATTTTATCTTTACTTGACGGTAGAAGTAATGCGTACATACAATATTTGAATATAATATATCAACGCTGAAGCGTCACGAACTTATATATATCATAATCCTCATGTAGGGTGAACCTGTATTCTATTAATAAACTACACTTAAAATAAATTAACTCATATTTTCATTCTATTCGCATGGACCATGGCACTAATAGTACTATCACCAAATAATTTGAGCGTATCACAAGCCTTCCCTCTATATAAAGAACATACAGGAAATGCAAAACTCAACATTCCAACATAAGAACCATTCAGTGATCACTTATGGCCCCTACTACTTCACTTTTCAAAGTGCTCCTCCCAATCTTCTTCATAATCCTCGTCTCCGCAATAATTCCTCAAGCTCATTCGATATCCGAGAGTGATGAATGCCAGTCTGAAACTACCAACTCCTGCCACGACAAGGCAGGAGCTGTGCCCCTCAAAATCATAGCCATTACTTCAATCCTGGTCACCAGCATGATCGGTGTGTCCTTGCCACTCGTCACTCGCACCATACCCGCATTGCACCCCTGATCGAGACATATTCGTGGTCGTCAAGTGCTTTGCCGGTGGCATTATTCTTGCCACGGGGTTCATGCATGTTTTGCCAGACTCTTTTGACATGTTGTCCTCGAATTGTTTGGATGAGAAGCCGTGGCACAAGTTCCCTTTCACTGGGTTTGTTGCTATGTTGTCTGCTATTGTGACTATGATGGTGGACTCCATGGCTACTAGCATCTACAGCAGGAGATCAAAAGCCGGAGTTAACCCCAATACTGATGGTGTTGCTGCAGCCATTGAGGGAGATCAAGAGATGGCTGTGGCGGGTGGTGGCCATGGACATTTTCATTCACACAATCATCAAGTCAAAGGAGGAAGCGAGTCACAGTTGTCACGCTATCGCGTTGTTGCCATGGTAAGTTGTATACATCAGCCAGACGATATAATAAGTCAAACAATTATATGAGTGATTTTTCTTTTCACAGGTATCTCGCTTAGTATATGTTAATTACTTGATAGTCAAATAATATAACATGTGAAATTAATTAACTAATAAGAATTATATATATACTTATATGCAGTGTAGTTGTGTACTTGGCAAGAATTGTCCACATATTCATGCAAAGAAGTTCTACAGTTCGGTGACATGATATATCAGATATCTACAAAAAAATAATAATAAATAAATAAAAAATTAGGTATGCATATTTATGAATTGAAAACTTGTGTTGGCAGGTATTGGAACTGGGAATTATTGTTCACTCAATTGTTATAGGGCTTTCTCTTGGAGCTTCAAACAATACTTGCACCATTAAAGGTCTTGTAGCTGCCCTTTGCTTCCATCAAATGTTTGAAGGCATGGGCCTTGGTGGTTGCATTCTCCAGGTACATACCAGCCTTTTTAGTTCCTAATTAACAAATTAATTTTCGTTCACCTCCAGTTACTCATAGCATCATTTCTGGTTAATGTTTCAGGCTGAGTTCAAGTTCATGAAGAAGGTAGTACTGGTGTTCTTCTTCTCAGCAACAACCCCATCTGGAATTGCACTGGGAATGGCCCTGTCAAAAATGTACAAAGAAAACAGTCCAAGTGCATTAGTGACAGTAGGACTGCTGAATGCTTCTTCAGCTGGGCTCCTCATCTACATGGCTTTGGTTGATCTTCTCTCTGCTGACTTCATGGGTCCAAAGTTGCAACGCAGCATCAAGCTCCAGATCAAGTCTTACATGGCGGTTCTTTTGGGTGCTGGTGGCATGTCTCTGTTGGCAAAGTGGGCTTAATTAAGATCATATGTGATCAACAATTATATATATAATATGTTTGGTATGAATAGATCATGATGTCTCCTCAAGCTTATGGAAGTTCATGATCCTTTTTCGAATGTTAAAATCATGAACCTTATGTTTTCACAAAATCTTTGGTTAGCTCAAGTCGGTTTAAATAAATATATAGTGTGTTGGAATAAATAGTGAAGCTCATCTTTTTCTTTGTTACACTAGAAGGCAACTGATCTAACCGAACCAATCTATATATCTTAACCCGTTTTCTCATAGCTCCAACAGTCAAACACATATTATTAATAAATAAAAACTTTAGAAGAATTAATTGGAAAGAGTGGTTCACTTTCAAGTATTCTCGGATTCCAGTAACTAATTAAGAATCAATCCCTTTACTAATTATAGGGAGAATTTTTCAACAGTACATGAACTAAAGGTCAACTTTGTGAATTAAGGTTCCTAACTTTACACTAATTACATTTTGGTACTGGACTATAAATCCCCGACTACATTTAAATACACGACGTTAATAACACGTTAACCTTATGTCATTATTTAATTTTTAAAGGGTAGTTTGGTATTTCTCTCTCTCTCTCTCTCTCTCTCTCTCACGCACACACACACCCCATCCACGCCATACGGCAACCCGAGAGAAAACAAAGCAGGGAATTCAAGCGAAGAATTAAATGCAAAATGTAACTACATATTAAGCCATATATATTTCATGAATTCGGCAAACAAGATTTAGATGCAAAATCACATATTTCATGAATTCATTGAAAAAGATATTGCAATCATCAAACCAAAGATCAAATGAGAATTAAGAATGAAAGAGAGAAATGGAGAACCCAAAACACGGTCTCTCTTAATCTAAGCTCCAATCCAAGCAGAAATACTTGTGCTCATCCTCCTTCCATGAAACTCTTGATCAAGCAAATTCACAAAGCAAAAATCCAAATTCCAAATTCCATAGACCTTCTTCTTCGCACATTTTCTTAAACACACAAAATTGCAACAACAAGGTATGATTGGATTGGGATTAAACAATCTCGGCCCTCGTTTGAGGACCCAAATCTAGATCCCGAGGGGAAGCAGATCCGTTACAAATCCCTTCATGGGTCGAACTCCTTGAGTCTCGGACCAATTCTCCGCCTCCGATCTCACTCAAATGCTCAAGCGTCCGGCCGGATGGAGCATCGACTCCCTCTCCGACAAGCTTTACAAGTACCTTTGGAGCCTCCTCCTCGCCCTCGCCCATGTCTTCTCGCTTTATCACGACCTCAATTTGCTCCCCACCGGCAAAGATCCTGAAGCTCTTCCTTGAGACCAAGTGGAGGCTAAACCTGGCTTCTATGCTCACTGTGACCCTCATGGCCCGCCAAGTCACTCATCGATCTCCTCCAAAAGGCGGAGGCCGCAGTTCCCAAAGATCTTCTATCCATGGTTTCCCGACCCAGAAAACCAACTCCAAGAAATTTTCTTCTCCCTGTTTATTTAAAAAAAGAAAAAAAAATACTTTCTAAGGGTAGATCTACGTCACGGTCAAGATCGCACTCACCAATTTTCTTTTCTTTTATTAAAAAATTGACTTTCTAAAGGTGGATAGTCAAGAGACAAGTTTACCCTTGAAAATATGCTAGGTGGCATGCCAACTAACGGTGTTATTAATGCGGCGTGTATTTAAATGTAGTCGGGATTTATAGTCCAGTACCAAAATGTAATTAGTGTAAAGTTAGGAATCATAATTCCACGGTGACCTTTAGTTCATGAACTGTTCGAAAAATTCTCCCTAATTAAAACAGAGGCACAATTAGATCAACTCAAGTGGAGGCTTTTTACTATTTACTTTAGGTCTTGAATTTGAATCCACCTTTTTCATGTCGGTTTGATTAAAAATCAATATATGGATGCAACATTATGGTGGGTTATAGGCTATAGAATGAAATTTTTAAGCCCCCTTCTATATCTTAATGTACTAAGAGCAAGTGCACCCGTAGTCAAGAAAAGGCAAAGTCGAGAAGTCAAGAATTCACCAGTCAAATTACTATTCACTGCCATCGGACATAGGTTTGCACCCGTTTTTTCTTGCAGTCAACACTGTTTTACATCCACTGTTCACTATTTTTACTGTTCACCATTGGATTTTTACTGCTTTAAATTCACTGTTCATCAGAATTTTAAACATTAAAAATATATATATATATATATATATATATTTAATGATAATAATGGATAATTGTGTGCTTTGAATTTAGCTTGTATTATGTTTATTATGTGCTATGATTTTGAATATAAGGTGTGTGCTTTAATATTGGAATTTCCAAATACAACTTTTATTTCATTAAATTGTCACTTACATAAATGAAAAACTAGGAAAAGTACAATACAATTAAAAACATGCATAATAACCTAATTATTCAAATCATAATCCTCATCCTCTCTAGAAATCCAATTTGTGTTTGAAGGCTCATCATTAGGGTTAGGGTTGGTGGACTCACCCAGTGAGAAATGTGAAAATTGTGGTTGTGTAGGATATCCCCGAGGGTAAGGTGGTTGCGGATAGTATCCACCGGGTAAGGGGGTTGTGGGAATCCACCGTGAAGGGAGGTGGTGGGAATCCACCGGTTAAGGGAGGTTGTGGGAATGCATCAGGTAAGGTGGTGGTTGTGGGTATGCACCGGGAGTAAGGAGGTTGTGGGTATGCACCACCAACATTTGGTTGTGGGAATGCACCACCAAAATTGGGTTCTTGGATAGTATCCACCCATAGAAGGCGGCTACGTCAAGATCTTCTTTCTCCGCTATCTTCTTTTGTTTTCTTGACCAATAACGCTTTTTATTTGGCGTCATTTTACTTGTATCAATCTCCATAATACGCCTATTCCCTCTCTTTATTTTCGCTCTTCCCTCTCTTTAATTCGATATTGCCTTTCTTGAAATAGGAGTTGCTCTTTTCGTGATTTCGATTTGCAAGAGGATACATGCTCTTTTCTCTTCCTCTTGGAGACTTGGCCGAATTCACATCGAAGTTTTTTCTTGCCCTTGGTTGCCTCTATTTGGTTGTTCGCTATACTCTAGACTGCTTGAGTAAGGACTTTGATCTTTTCAAGCTGCCTTTTTGGCTTTTCGGATTGCTTCTTTACGCAGCCTTCCTTCCTTGAGGCCTCACATTAGGTTCTGAGTTTCACCTGCAATTACCTCATCTACATCCATGTCCAAGTTGATGGGGAATTTGCAGCAATTGGTTGTGTGTCGCGTATGTTGACTTCCTACATTTGATGTTCCTCCGGATGTATGGTTAGGGATGTCTTTAAATTGTGCAAAGCCCTCCACAAAGAAATGAACTATCAAAGCTCACGAAAATTGTGTCTTTTGGCCTTCCCAGTTTTTCTCTTCATCCCGACATGCCACAATTTTTGTGCTTCATCTTGCTATGTAATAAATAAAAAACAAAAAAAAATGCAATTAGTACAAATATAAACGCTTATTATGAAGGGTCATCTATTATAAAGGTCATAATTTTAAATGATTTAATTATCTCACTGTTTTCGCGTTAAAAATCAGTAAGTACAAATATAAAAGGTCATAATTTTAATAAGAAAGTATCTCACCATTTTACAATAAAATCAATAAGTACAAATATAAATATCGTTGTAATTACATAATTATTTATCAACTAATTAATTTAATTATAACTTGAAAAACAATTATTACAATTAAAAGCGATAATATAATTACTACATTATTTATAAAGACATATTTTACTATAATGTATCAACAAATTAAATGATTTGGGTGTGTGTGTTTGGTGGGGTGATAAGGCTTTTGGTCTCATATATAAGAGGTCAGGAGTTCGAGCCCCATCAATGGTGGGAATGGGGTGGGGTTTTTAAAAAAAAAAAAAATTAAATGATTTATCAAAAATATAAAGTTCATAATTTTAATAAGAAAGTATCCCAATCAAGTTTTACAATAAAACTCAATAAGTACAAATATAAATATAAATTGGTAATTACATCATTATTTATCAACTAATTAATTTAATTATAACGAAAAATAATTATTACAATTAAAAGCGATATTATAATTACTACATTATTTATCATGTAATATTTTACTATAATGTATCAACAAATTAAATGATTTATCAAAAAATATAAAGTTCATAATTTTAATAAGAAAGTATCCCACGTTTTACAATAAAACTCAATAAGTACAAATATAAATATAGTAGTAATTACATCATTATTTATCAACTAATTAATTTAATTATAATGAAAATAATTATTACAATTAAAAGCGATATTATAATTACTACATTATTTATCATGTAATATTTTACTATAATGTATCAACAAATTAAATGATTTATCAACAAATATGTATCTCATCAACGCATTCGAACGCTCTTGTACCAATTTTTTGCTTGCCTTAATGCACAATGCCACTCAAAGAGTTCAATCTTGTGTACTTTCCACCTTCCCTGCAAAGATTGGGCTGATCGGCTCTTAGGCCAATTTCGTCAAAGTGAAGCTTCACGCCATAACCATAATTCATTTTTTCTCGATTTGTGCCCACAGCCGGACATTGGCTTACAACTTTCCAAGACTTGCACAATTGAACATCTTCCTCATCCGTCCATCTCCTTTTATCTTGGGTATCTTCACTTTGATCTCCCTCTTGTCCGCCACTGGGCGTGTGTTTCCCCTTTGTTCGCCATAGTGGATAATGAAAAATATGGATGATGAGAGCTATATGAAGAGGAGGAAGGTGTAACTATGAACTCTAGTATTTTGGGTGTGAGATGTTAGAAAAAATTGTAGAGTATTTATAGAGAATTTTTGGTATGATTTTTTAGAATTTTTACATATTTTTTCTGCCCGTTTTCTTACCGTTACCTATATTAGATTCATATTAATTCCTCATGGCCGTCGGATCCATTTTGCTGTTGATTTGGTGGCCCGCATTTCTTGACCGTTGGGTTAAATTCCCAAAGCAGCCAACGGCTACTTGCCACGTGCCATGCACGCGCCATTAATTGTCGCTATGCGACAAAAAATTGATCCTCCTAGCCGTGATTGCTCGCGTGCTCTTCACGGCCTCTCTCTGGCGCGTCTCTCTCACCTGGCCCATGTGACGTCGGCCACGATCATTTGCGGGCCAAGGTGGCAGCGAGGCCAAGCACAGGCAAGACAAAAGCCATGGGCTTGGAATTTTTCTTGCCCTTGGTCAAACAAAGCCAAATGCTGCCCGTGCAAAACAGGCGGTGGAGGGGAAAAAAGGAGCTTGCCCAGTCAAAATCAAGGATTGCCGAGGTGGTGCCGGGCAAAAGAGCACCGTGCACTTGCTCTAATGAACCAAAGGCAAAAGCCAATTCGTCTTGCACAGTAGGCCATTACTTCTCATCAAAATTGCCGCGTTGCACTCAAATTTTTCGATGCAGCAGTTAATGGGAATTGCTTTATTTTAAATTTAAATCATATTACAGCTTTTTTCATTTCAAAAAAAAAATTTAAATCATATTACTAATTAGTTTACTATGGAATATTTAATTACATTCATTTTAGATGATATCTATATTTAATCCCAATAACTTGAATGCACACTTGAACATTTCATCTTTTTATATACCCGTTGTAGTTGATATGTCTTATTTAGCATCAGCTATATATCCTTATATATCATGTTAGTCTTCTTTTCTACTTTTTAAAACAATATTGTATGTGGTATTCCTGAATAAAAATGAATGCCTAGATTACACTACTTGAGCTAATCTCGATTGAAGACTTAATAATTGACCGCTAACTCAATCAATAGTTAACAACGGAGTCTAGTAATTAACTTACCGGAACTAGAAACAGAGTCAGAATTTGAAAATAGTTGTCACGTCGGATTAGGTGTTAGTAGATTTTAAGCATCTAACCCCGAATTTGAGGTGGATGTGAGTGTGACAAAGTAGAATGTAAATGAGCTCTTTCTTTTTAGGCTCGTCAAATCCCTTTATGGTTTCGACAAACTTTTTAATACTTCTCTGCAAAAGATATTAAAAATGAGTGGGTGAGCAAAACCACGCCATTTTAGTAAGTAAAATATGTAATATGCTAGTGAAGGCTGTGAAGCCATGCAGTTTTATGCGTACCATAAAAATAATATATAATATCACAAATAGCATTATATCTCATCATCCATTCTTATTGGTTATTCAGCAATTTTGTGATCCCCACGGGCACCTATATTGGCAATTTTCGCAATATACCTCCGTGTGATACATTCTCATGTCGGCATTGTTTGGCTCCAATTTTTGTTGCGGTACCGTCAATGATCTCTTTTTCTTCTTGGTGCTGGCGTTAAAGACGCCGGTGCGTCGGGGGTGTCCCTTGACCGACTTCTTTTCAGCGATTGTAGGCGAGGAGAGCACCAACCTGCGTCGTGGGATTCTTTGTGCCTCGGCGAGGACTTTTGCTGAGCTTCTTGAAAATCACAATCGATACTGATGTTGTAAATCGAAAGCGAGGCGAGAACCACCGAAGTGAGAGAACTTGCTAAAGCGTGACTTTAGCTTGGCCGGGTTGCTAGGGCGTTACCCTTGCTTGGCTGGTTCTGTAACCCGTTGTGGTCAGCACTACCGCCGCTCCCGAGGAGACTAGGACCGAGAAGCACCTGCGTTAATGAGAGGGTTTGGTGGCCACTGAAGGTTTAAAACCACGAGAAGACTAGGACTAGGAGTGTGATCACCGCTAAGAGAAAAAGAGAAGGAGAGGAGTTGCTCTTAGAGAGGTTTGCTCTAGAGAGAACTTAGATCATCTTAGAGATGTTGTTGTTGAATGTGAATGTGTGTTTTAGAAATGAGAAGAGAAGGTGTTTATATAGGGAAGAAAAAGAAGAGTAGAAATGATGAGTGGAAGAAAAATAATGAAAGTGGAATATGAAAGTGATTTTGTAAAATATGGAAAAAGATAGAGAAATGATGAAATGAAAGCAAGGCATGAAGGTGCAACAACATGGAAGTGATGATGATCTATTAAAGAGATTGTCTTGAAAAATATATCCAAGGAAAAGAAGAAAATCATCTAGCTTTCTTCATGTGGGTAGGAAACATGAACATGTGAATATTGAGCTGGTTTTAGGTCAGTTTCTGCCCCTTTATTCCTTCAATTATTTCTCCAACAAGACTTCAGAATGAGCTTTTCGACTTCTTCATAAAAATGTTCCACTATGAGTGTAGATCACCCTGGTAAAATTTCAGATTTTTATTCCATGTGGTTGGGCCGAAAATGCTGCTGGACCTCTTACAGGTCCAGTTTTCCAGTTTTGCTTCTGTAGAAAATTGGGCTGATTGTTTGAAGGCCTTCCACTCCAAAAACTCTTGCACTCTTCATAAGAAATGATCCTCGGGCTGTCTAGAATGGATCTGGAAAGTTTCAGCACATTTAGATTTCATTTGGTAAGTCTGCCACCCCTCCTTCCTTGTCTAGCTTTCGGTTTTTGGCCCAGGAAGTAGAAAAATATGCTAAAGTTGACTTGTCATACTTCCATAGTAGGCTTTATTTAGTCTCTAAATATATATTTCGAGCTTGTCGACAATATATAGCTTGAGCCACTGACATTGGCTCAATCTCTCTCAAGACACGCCTTGTCGGGCCAAAATGTTCATTTGGGTCCAAAGCAGAACATAACTAATCAAGAAGTTCACATACTCCATGAATAATCTCAACCACCAAAATCAGTCTAATATATATAAAATAAATCCCATCTCAAGAACAAACATGCTTCACTTCAAAAAAGAGAGAAGAAGGTTAGAAATGAATGTGAGATTTATAATATACCGACCTTCGTGTGATACATCCTTAAGTTGGCATAACCATTCAAGAAGTTCATGGGTAATTTCAACAGCTAAAATTTTTGCTTAACATTATATACAATAAATCTCATCTCAACAATAAACATGGTTCACTTTAAAAGAGAGAGAAGAATGTTAGAAATAAATGTGAGATTTGTAATACATTACATAACCCATTCCACCTCAACAATACGAATCAGCCTCCCAAAATACCAATAAAACCGAGCCTCCTAAAATGAGTCTTCTAGAATTAACTATCCAATCTTACTCAAACCTCAAAAAATGGTAATAGGGTATCAAGAAGAATCAGTAGCTTTTCATGATTCAAAATCAGAGTTACGAATAAAAAATTATGATCTACTGAAAGTACAAAAATAAAATATAGAGAAAAGCTAGAGGGAGAGAAACTCTCTAAGTAAAACAATGTGTGTAATGCCCTTACATACCTTAAAAGTTTTTACTAGTTACATTTCTTTACGTGGTTGAAGAGTGACTTTTTTCTTTAGTCCGTAAATTAGGAAATTTATTTGAGAATATCGTAGTATACTGAAAAATCAAGTCGAGGGGACACGTAGTTTGTTTAAATCGAGTTTTTTGAAGAAGTTGTGGTAAAAGGGAAGTTACTATTCCTAGCATGGTTTTTTTAAAAGGTGAGTTTCTATTTGTGGAAAGGAGAAGATTAAAAACAGAAAAGGAAGAGAGAGAAATCAGGAAACCCGATTCCAGCCCCCCTTTTTCCTTCTTCCTTCTTTCTTTTCTCTTCTTTCTTTCTTCTCTTTTCTGCAAAACCGGAACCCATTTCGGCGAAGTCACCGCCACCGGCCGCACTACCGGCCATTAGAGGATCTTCTCTTCCTTCTCTTGCATCTAAGGTAAGATTTCTGACTTGGGTAGCCTTGATTTGAGAAGAAATCGGTGAGGGATTTCAAAGAAATGGGAAAATCGGATTTTTCTTTTGATCTTCGGTTTCCGGCGGTTTCCGGCCGGATTCTTTGAGGGTTTTGGTTGTTGGGGAGGTGCTGAATGTGTTCCTAACCTTTATTTGCAGCTCGTTTTTGATCGGTGGAGGAAGATTTGAAGGTGTTTGAGACTGTGAACAGTACCGTGAACAGTAACTATCGAATTCTTGGGTTCTTGTTTAATTTTTCCGGACATTTCTACTTGAATTTGGTTGTTGTTGCAGGTATAGAAACTGTTAGATTTAATCTATGAATTTTGTGTTAGATTTAAGGTTGTTTGGATAGTGAGTTTCCTTGGAGTTTTGATGTTGGATGTGGTTCTAAGGATGTTAAGATTTTTAATCTTGGGTTGAGATTGTTGAGAGGTTGGAGAAGTAAAATGGGTTTCGAATGTCAAAAGAGAAATTGGAAATTTGGAAGAAAATGTTTTGTTGTAACCTTGTTGGCTAATTGTTGGTGGAGAAATTGGAGAAAGAATTTGGAGATTTTGGAAGAGAGAATTATTTATAATTTGGTGGTTAGTTTTAGTTAAGAAATTGAATTTGTAAGGAATTCGAAATTCGAGTGTTGAATACTAAATTGAAGAATTGGTTGTTAGAGGAAATTTTGTGAATAACAAAGCATTACTTTTCCTTCGAGGAATGAGTTTTGATTCTTAGATTATTTTCTTATTGAGGTTAATTATATCCTCGCCAATTGTGCAGGGATGTACTGAGCCCTCGGCGAGGAAGGACTAAAGTGCGGGCCGGCCGGGATTAGGCTGGCGTGACTCACTTGTGAGTGGACTTTTTATTTTATTTAAATAATGCATGCAGCATGGTATTCAATTTATAATGGAATGTTATTTGAGTAAATGTGGTTTTCATGGAAAGAAAAGAATTTAAGGAAAGGAGTTGGCAAGGAGGCTATTCTACGTAGCGATTCGTGCGTACATTACCTAGTCGGCGGTCCTCTAGGTAATAGTACAGTCGGCGATCCCTCCGCACTATATCCCGGGTTGGCAGTCCCCTCCGGGTTGGGAGTCATCAGTGCGTGATCCCTCTAGATGAGGTAGTTAGTTGGCGATCCCCTCTAACTACTCGTGGTTAGCTCGGCGATCCCCTCTAACCACCACCTCCTAAATCCGATCGGCCCAGTCCCCTCCGATCGTCATCACGAGGCGGCAAATTCCCCTCCGATTGGCATGAGATGACTAGGCAGCAGTCCTCTCTAGTTATCGAGCAGGAGTTTTCTTGAAAGGGATATTTTAAAAGGAATGAGTTGGAAATGTTTTGTAAATCTACATTTTGCATGCCGGATTTTGTTAACAAGAAAATGGGAAAGCATTCAAGCATTGGTTTCATAGTTTATTTTAGTTTAGGTCCACTCACTCTAACGGTTTTAAATGTTTTCCCTGGGCCATTAGGTTTCAAATGCCTGGATTTCAGATTTGCGAGATCAAGGCGTCCAAGAACTAGAGGCTTGGAAATCAGCGCCTTCCGTTTTGTTCTTAGGTTATTACTTAACCTACCTTGTATGATATCGGCTTAGTTATGTAGAATTGCTACGATAACCCCTTTCAAATTTGGAGAATGTTAATGCTTGAGAATATGTTATCTTATGGAGGTTAGCGTGGAATTAAAATTACTTCGGAGGAAATGTAATATATACGCTTTGGAATGTAAATGTTAGAATGTATCTTCGCGGTGTGAGCTTAGTTTTAAGCATGTCCAGGTTTTGCAAATTTTTGGGTAGCTCATTTTAGGGGAGGTTACGCGATTTTTAAATTAGAATTTCATTTAAAATGGGTCCCAAGAGCTCGTGATCCGAAGTTTGGGGTGAAACTTGGGTGGAGTTACTCAGCCAATGTGTCTGGAGAAATTGGGTGCTGTCTGTACGGAAGAAATTATTATATAGAAGATTGACTATATGTGCTCAGATTTTGTGATAGTGTCAATGTGCCATGTTGCATGCGAGGAGAGAATGATTTTAAGTGCCATATATAGGTGAAGCTTAATTAATTAATTTGATTAGAATACATGTTCACCTATACTTGAGGATTAAAGAAAAACTTACATTGTAAGGGTTTCTCTTGTTGATTAAGTATGTGTAGATACGTTTAGTTTAATTCAGCAATCTAATCCAATTATTTGATGAGCTGAAAGCAAAGGTAATGTAGTGGCACCTTCTCGCTTTTAGGTCTTCTTTATTATTCTAGATTAAATAACTAAATGGTCACATTTGGTAGCAATGCTCACAACTAATAGTTTATATGTTAGGGAGCTTCTATTCATACCTCTAATATTGGTATTTGATTTTTTCAAGCTATAGTTGGCTTATCAACTCATGTCAAATTACCAATAAAGACATAAAAAGGAGAAAAAGAAAGAGTTTTTTAATTTTTAAACCTCAACCCACCTCTTCTATGATGCTAGTGAGATTTGAACATGTGACTTTTCACGATGCCGATTATTCTCACGACTAACTGACAAAAAGAAAAGGAAAAGGGTCTCTTCTTACTTTTTACAAACAATAAGTTTCAATGCGGCAATTAAGTAAAATTCTAAGTTGTGCATACGCCTATGATGTTGTTCCTTGCCTAGGGCGGTAGGGACGGAGGAGTTTGTAGCCTGATGGTATGCATGAGATCCATGTTCTTGGAACTTTGAGTTTGGGTGATCCGATGTTGTCACCTGTTGTTTTGGTTGGTTTCTTTGGCGGTAGCCTAGGGAAGAACTCATGGAGTTCTTTCAAGATGGGAGATGGACTCATGAATCAATTCCACTGCTGCGGATAGTTTTTTTTTTTTTGGAGAATCATTATGCGTGATTGTTGGTAGAAGAGGAAGAAGAAGATTGTGAATTTTTTTTTCCGTCTCAAAGGTTATTTTGGGAATTTTTCCTTTTAGGTGGGCCTTGGCCAGCGAAAAAATATCAGGTTATGATTGCTGCCACGTCACCATTTAACTGCACATTTAGACGAGACTCACAGGGAATTGGACACGGAAGATGAATTTGGGAAGTGCAGGGTACACTTGATTAAAAAGATCGGGGACTAACATGATTTTTCGACCTAAAGTTTGAGGAGGCAAAGTGAAATTAGTCCATAAAATTATTATAATTATTTATTATTAAGGATTAAATACTTGTTACTCCTCAAACTTTTGCACGAAAAGCAGTTTAATCACTAGCGCTTTCAAATTAAACTGGATAGTCGTCCTTATTTTTCTATTTCATTTTACTATGAGGTCCAAAATAGATCTAAAATGACTATTCTACCCCTAAAATCTTTATTTTTATTTTTCTCTCTCTAATTTTTCTCTTTTTTTTTTTTTTTTTCTGGTCTCTCTCTCTCTCTCCAAGACTATTCTACCACCAAAGCGCCTCTTTTCTCCTTCTTTTCTTTGTTTCTTCTACTTGCTCTTTTTTCCCCGCTTCTTACTCTACTCCATATTCCAATTTAATTTAATCTAGAGCCAATCCTCCCCACAAAATTCCTCCACCTCTCCAAATTCACACTCCCAAATCCAAGAGTAACCCCATACCCAAACACAGTAGCACACCTTGGCCCTCTTCTCCGCCACAAGGCCTTACTCTCGCATGCACGAGATCGTCAAAATGGTACATCCGCGATCCCGTCGCGAGGACCTCTCCGTCTGAACCCACCTCACACAGGTGAATGCCTCCTCGGATAGATCCAGAACTCTTTGAAGCCGTGGACTCTTTATGCGATCGAGCTTGGTGCTCGGCGGTTACGCATGTACTCCTTTCCTAGTTGGATACTCCTTCCCATATTTCTCCGTCGGCAATTTGAACCCCTCCTCGATCGTGGCGGGCTGGCTTTTATCATCTCGCCTGATGATGAGGTTGCCGGAGACGCCGTGAGTTCTTGGGGCTCCAGGCGTGGAGGACCCGGGTTCGAAGTTCCGGGGTTGAGCTTCGTGGCGGTGGATCTAGGTGAATTGCTTTGGATCAAATCTCGGTGGTCGAGTCGGGTCTTCAACATATTCGTTTAGATTCGAATCTCAAACCCGTGAGACCAGCTCCTCTCCTTCCTCTCTCGATCTTGATCGATCACGTGAACGACTTGGGTGTTTCGGGTGTTTTAGGATTTGGGTTGTTTTTGGTTGTTTATGATCACGGGTTGTGTGTTGTTATTACTCGATCGATCACAGGTGTTTTCGATCATTAAGTAATATGTTGGATGATGATAGTGAGGTGGCTTATTGGTGGGAGTGGTGGAGGATGAGGGAGGAGGAGAGGTGGTGAGCTTAGTGGGTGTTAGGACCCAAAATGAACATTTTGGCACGACAAGGCACGTCTTGAGAGAAATTGAGCCAATATCGGTGGCTCAAGCTATATATTGTCGACAAGTTAAAATATATATTTAGAGGCTAAATAAAGCCTATTATGGAAGCATGGAAGCATGGAAGCATGGAAGTATGACAAGTCAATCCTTAGCATATTTTCCTACTTCGCTAGGAAAAACCGAGCTAGACAAGGGAAGGAGGGGTGACAGACTAATCAAATGAAATGAAATGTGCTGGAAACTTTTCCAGATCCATTCTAGACAGCCCAAGGATAATTTCTTATGAAGAGTGCCAGAGATGTTTTTGAGTGGAAGGCCTTCAAACAATCAGCCCAATTTTCTACAGAAGCAAAACTGGAAAACTGGACCTGTAAGAGGTCCAGCAGCATTTTCGGCCCAACCACATGGAATAAAAATCTGAAATTTTACCAGGGTGATCTACACTCATAGTGGAACATTTCATATGAAGAAGTCGAAGGAATATAATGAAGTCTTGTTGGAGAAATAATTGAAGGAATAAAGGGGCAGAAACTGACCTAAAACCAGCTCAATATTCACATGTTCATGTTTCCTACCCACATGAAGAAAGCTAGATGCTTTTCTTCTTTTCCTTGGATATATTTTTCAAGACAATCTCTTTTAATAGATCATCATCACTTCCATGTTGTTGCACCTTTATGCCTTGCTTTCATTTCATCATTTCTCTATCTTTTCCATATTTTACAAATCACTTTCATATTCCACTTTCATTATTTTTCTTCCACTCATCATTTCACTCTTCTTTTTCTTCCCTATATAAACACCTTCTCTTCTCATTCTAAATCACCCATTCACAACACAACAACAACATCTCTAAGATGATCTAAGTTCTCTCTAGAGCAACCTCTCTAAGAGCAACTCTCTCTCTCTCTCTCTTTTCTCTTAGCGGTGATCACACTCCTAGTCCTAGTCTTCTCGAGGTTTCCAGGCCTTCAAAGTGCCACCAAACCCTCCTCATTAACGTGCTTGGTCCTAGTCTCCCTGGGGGCCAAGCGGTAGTCTGCGACCACAACGGTTACTGAGAACCAGCCAAGCAAGGGTACGCATACTAGCAACCCGGCCAAGCTAAAGTCACGCTTTAGCAAGATCTCAACATTTCCGGTGATGTCGCCTGCCGACCTACAATATTGAGTATCGATTGTGTTAACAAGAAGAAAGCTCAGCAAAGTCCTCACGCAGGCGGAAAGAATCCCACGGCGAGGTTGGGTGCTCTCCTCGCCCACAATTAACTTGAAAGAAGTCGTCAAGGGACATCCCCAACGCATCGCGGACTTAACCAAGTGCTTTGCTTGCGCCAAGCGCCAAGAAAAAGGAGATCATGACCAGCTGCGGCAAAATTGGAGCCAAACATTTTGCGCACGCCTAAAGGGACAAGGTTAGAATTTCTTTTTCTCTTGAAGACATTCAACCACAGGCCTTCAAAACAAAACACATTTTGCGCACCCGATTAGGACAATGTTAGAATTTTGTTTCCTTTTCTTGAAGACATTCCAACCACGGGCTTCAAAACAAACATTTTGGCTTGCGCCCGATTGGGACAAGGTTAGAATTTTGTTTCATTTTCTTGAAGACATTCAACCACCGCTTCAAAACAAACATTTTTTGGGCACTTTGGGGTGGGACAAGGTTAAATTTTTTCTTTTCTTGAAAACATTCAACCACCGGGCTTCAAAACAAACATTTTAGCGCGCCCGGTGGGACTACATCGGAGTCTTTTGTGTTCACCATCATTGGGATGCCGGAGGAAAATCTTTACGAAAAGAAATTCTTGAAGTCATGGCGGCGATAGAAGGCTATGTGCCCATTCCCATTCAGGAGAATCACGAGCATAGAGGGCGACTTGCTATCTTTCAAATGTGTAACAACCTTTGCTTCATTATTATGCGAATTTGAAAAATGTCCTGGCGGCGGCGAAGAGGATGGATGAACTTTTCCAATCAGCCGAGCCGCGGGCGGAACTTGGGAAGCGGTGCCCGACGCGTGACCCAAATCCAGCCTAAGAAAAACCACCCGGCGGTCGATGAATGTCGCGTGTAACCCGGCACAAAGCAGACCTCGCCGGAGTTAGCGACCTTGCGCTAGAAGGTTCCGGCTTGGCTACTCAAGTCGATTAAGCATCAAGACAAATTGGAACATCAAGAAGCTGCTTTCGCTTGAAGAGGTCATTTCTCGAGACTAACTTGCCTATAGGTGGCAATCAACCTAAGGATCTCATCGCGGTGATCCACGGCCTTATACGTAGGTACATGCATGGAAAAAGGTCATCAACAAGATTGTTCTTCCGACAATACAATTGTCACAACAAATATCCGACTTCTCCACTAATCAAGCCAAATACGTAGCTCTTGATCAGATGCATAAGGGGCAGATGGAGCCCATGTTCATTCCATTGATCACCAAAAGGAATTTCTTAAAATTCTAATAGCCCGGTGATTAAATATGATCTAAACGACCTAATTGTTGTTTTTGAGGCTCTTGATCACATGAGAATTCAAACAAACAAGTGAGTAGATCTATAATGGCCAATCGTGGCTAATTCTTATGCCAACAAAGATACTTGGGGGGCAAGATTACTCCTCCCTACGAGCCAAATTGCTTCCAATTCTTCGGGAGGAAGTATCTTTGTTCTTTTCCTACAAGCTCTCCCACAGGAGGGATTTTTACCCTACAAATTTTGATACATGAGCTTGGAATGAAGCATAGATGGCCTCCCCATTGGCCTTCCGAGGTTAGCCAAATATAGTGCTTTGCTAACTTCTTTCTTTGTTTTTAAATTTCCTGTCAATTTTCAGTTTTATTTTTATTTTAGGTCATTTGTGAATCATAACGAATAGGTGAAGTCTCTTTTGTTAATATTGGCCTAAACTCCTTATTGGTGCCTAGTTCAGGTCCCTTAAGGTTAAGAGCGTGCTTTTATTAACACTTGTTGAAGCTTGTCTTCACACTTATGACCTTTCTCATCTTAGTAAGTATAGCCTATGTGAAATGGTGTCTAGAAAGGGGACAACGTTCATGACAGGTTCTTGAATCCGAGGAAGTGCGTGCAAATGGGCCTAAACCACTATGTGGGAGTAGCTCATGCCAAAATGGATTACGCCTCTCTTGTTAAGCCCTCCCCCACCTGGCCATTTTAGGTAAGGTTGCCCAAAAGGATTTGAAAAGAAAATTTGTGTCTAGGCGACTATACTTGGGCCGCATGTCTAAACCTTGATTCACAATGTCTTATTAAAATTAAAAAAAAATACAAAAATACAAAAAGAGTTTCAAATTTATTAAACATGAGGAGGATGCAAAAATTGTGTTCTTGCCTAATAGTGGCTGGAACTTGCTAATATACTTAAGAGGCCATTGGTATTGGTCCAAGGCACATATACAAGAGGCATTTAATATGCCTAGTATATGGTATTAGCAGTGGAGGAGGTCAAATCAATATTTTTGCCAATAATTGTGGCGAAAGCTGGGTTCTTAATTGTTGGCAGCGAAGTGGTTTTAATTACATGGCCTCATAGCAAAAGGATGGTTATGAGAAGGAAGGCTGGCGATTAATATATGTATGCTCACTATGTATAATTAAGAGGGAGAGAGGCTACTGTTCAAGTAATTTTAGTTAAGCCAATACAAGTGGCTTTGGAGCAAGCGACATTATAAGAGGAGTGCTAATTCAAGACCTCTTCAGTCAAGGCGAAGACCCTTTGACTTCAGTGCAGGGGGCAATGTTTGGACCCAAAATGAACATTTTGGCACGACAAGGCACGCGTCTTGGAGAAATTGAGCCAATATCAGTGGCTCAAGCTATATATTGTCGACAAGTTGAAATATATATTTAGAGGCTAAATAAAGCCTATTATGGAAGCATGGAAGCATGGAAGCATGGAAGTATGACAAGTCAACTTTAGCATATTTTCCTACTTGGCTAGGAAAAACCGAGCTAGACAAGGAAGGAGGGGTGGCAGACTAACCAAATGAAATCGAAATGTGCTGAAACTTTCCAGATCCATTCTAGACAGCCTAAGGATAATTTCTTATGAAGAGTGCCAGAGATGTTTTTGAGTGGAAGGCCTTCAAACAATCAGCCCAATTTTCTACAGAAGCAAAACTGGAAAACTGGACCTGTAAGAGGTCCAGCAGCATTTTCGGCCCAACCACATGGAATAAAAATCTGAAATTTTACCAGGGTGATCTACACTCATAGTGGAACATTTCATATGAAGAAGTCGAAGGAATATAATGAAGTCTTGTTGGAGAAATAATTGAAGGAATAAAGGGGCAGAAACTGACCTAAAACCAGCTCAATATTCACATGTTCATGTTTCCTACCCACATGAAGAAAGCTAGATGCTTTTCTTCTTTTCCTTGAATATATTTTTCAAGACAATCTCTTTAATAGATCATCATCACTTCCATGTTGTTGCACCTTCATGCCTTGCTTTCATTTCATCATTTCTCTATCTTTTCCATATTTTACAAATCACTTTCATATTCCACTTTCATTATTTTTTCTTTCACTCATCATTTTCACTCTTCTTTTTCTTCCCTATATAAACACCTTCTCTTCTCATTTCCTAAATCACACATTCACATTCAACAACAACATCTCTAAGATGATCTAAGTTCTCTCTAGAGCAAACCTCTCTAAGAGCAACTCTTCTCCTTCTCTTTCTCTTAGCGGTGATCTCACTCCTAATCCTAGTCTTCTCGTGGCCGACTTTCAGTGCCACCAAACCCTCTCACGTCAAGCGTGCTTCTCGTCCTAGTCTCCTCGGGAGCCGGCGGTAGTCTTGCGACCACAGCGATTCTGAGAACCGGCCCAAGCAAAGGGTAACGCCATGCAAGCAACCCGGCCAAGCTAAAGTCCGCGCTTTAGCAAGATCTCAATACTTTCCCGGTGATTTAAGCTCTGCTTTCAATGCGCAATATTGAGTATCGACTTGTGAACAAGAAGAAACTTCAAAGCAAAGTCCTCACCACGCGAGGCACAAAAGAATCCCGGCGCAGGTTGGTGCTCTCACTGCGTCTACAATAAACTGAAAAGAAGTCGTCAAAGGGACACCCCTACGCATCAAGACCTTACGTGCACGGGCACGCCCGTATGAGAAAAGAGATCGCTGACCCGGTACCGCAGCAAAATTGGAGCCAAACAAAGGGGACGGCATTTGAGGTGGAGATGGAATTGTGGCGGTGGAGCTTCCATGAGGGTGGAGGGGACCCACCAAGCTACTTGAGTGGTAGTGAGTCGCGGTGGATCGAAAGTGGATAAACTTCGAGGAGGTCCGGATAAGAGCTTGGGAGGAGAGAGAGAGAGAGAGAGAGAGAGAGAGAGAACCAGCCAGGAAAAAAATAGAGAGAAAAAAAATAAAAAAGGATTTTGGGGGTAGAATAGTCATTTTAGACTTGTTTTGGGATTTTGTTATTGTGAGAATTAGAAGAATAAGGACTATCCAGTTTAATTTGAAAGGTGAGGGACTAAAGCTTTTCAGGCAAAAGTTTGAGGAGTAACAAATATTTAATCCTATTAAATATTAATATATATTATATTCGTGTGATTTTTGTAAGAGAATCAAAATATGGTGACTCAAATAGCATTCATCAACCAAATTTCCAAGCGAGAAATAATTTCAGAACTACCTTAAGACTTTAAGAGTCACGTACGTGCATTGATGCTTGAGCAAAACACAAGCATACATGGGCATGACACATTTCTCCCCAGTCCCCAGATATAACAAAATGCATGCCTTTCCCCAAATATGGCATTTTGCAGGCCTTATTGATGTTACACACATAAATTATATCAACTACACACACAGCATTTATATATGTTAAGAGTATATGTCAAAATCAATAGAGATGGTCAAAGGAAATAGGAATCCTATCCTTTACTGTAGGTAGTAAGTCATCTTTGTAAAAAATTACTTAGAGAAAAACCATTATCAGTTTCCTCTGTTCTCTCTCATTGTTCTTCATCTTCTCCATCTTCAATTTAGGCTTTATTCTTAGTTTATTTCCTTCAGATTTTTACAGATTTTCTATATTCACCATGAATTTTAACAATAGACACACACACACACACACACACACACACACAAAGCATTTTCTGGTGAATTTAGATTTGACCTGCAAATTTAAGCGAAAGTGACTTGAACTAATTAGAAACAAAAAGTCGACTAATCTGAATCTACCAATCATATTCTGTAATTAAAGACAACCCAGTTGAATATATTAGCCGTAGGATATATCATGCCAATTATAAGAGTGATTTTATTTTGGCAGGCATCTAGCTTAGTATATGTCAATTAATTAATAGTCTAACAATATAACATGTGAAATTAACTAACCAACAAGAGTTATATATATATGTAGTTTAGTTGTGTATTTGGCAAGAGTTGCATATTAATTTATGCAAAGAAGTTCTCACGTACAACTTCGGTGACAGAGTGCGTTAGATCTCTTCCAAAAAAAAACAAAAAAATTAGGTATGCATAATATTTATGAATTGAAAACTTGTGTTGGCAGAGGTATTAGAACTGGGAAATATTATTCACTCTGTTGTTAGAGGGCTTTGAGGTGCTTCAAACAACACTTGCACCGTTAAAAGGTCTTCAAGCTGCCTTTTGCTTCCATCAAATGTTTGAAGGCATGGGCCTTGGTGGCTGCATTCTCCGTGTACATATCCTAGGGCTGGGCATCCAAAACCAAGCCCCTGCGTCGTCCCGAAATTCAGCATCTGCAGTCGGGACCAAAATCACGAAATTACTATTTTCTGGGCCCGTCCGTGGAAACGGGCCCGTACCGGTACTAGCCTAGTAGAAACCCGATTGGTCCCGTCCCCGTTTGAATTAATTAAATTAAATCTTTAATTTTTTATATTACTTGGTTGGTTTTGATTGGGTAATTTAATGTGGGAACACAAAGGAATGACCACACCTCACCTGATCAAAACCTTTTGACCTAAACGACCTAAGTCCCTAAGCCGCTAAACGAAGTCCTGATCCCCAATTCACTTCTCTTCTCTTCTGATCGCGTATGGCACTGGAGCAGCGACTTCGCCTCCTTCACGTCCAGCGACTTCGACTTCGCCGTACGACAGCTGGCTCACCTTCAGCCCCGACCCCCTCAACCATCGTTTTGTTTCCCCTCCAAGTGGAACCGCAACTAGACTTGAGGCGGCGAATTTGTACACGGTCCTTGAGCTTCTCTCCTCTCTTTCTTATTCCTATTTGCGTATTCTCTCAGCTATGATGTAGGTGTGATTGGTCTATTTGGTGGCTCCCTATTGAGTAGTGCTATGCATGATTCTTTGGTAAGCTATAGTATAGTCAAGAAGAGGAAACCTATAGCATCATAGCTGCTCAGCATTATTCTGGACAATCGAGCAAAATAGTTGAGAAAAATGATAACAAAGATAAATAAATCCTATTAAAACAGTTGTAATAGTTAAGAAAATGATAATAAAATAAATCCTATTAAAGTTGGAATCTGCATGCAGAATTGGTTGTTAGGAGATGATATTGCTCAAGAGGTAGAGGAGCCTACAATTGAGAACACAGAGTTCTATGAGCAGGCTGAGAAAGGTACCTTGATCATGGTAAAGGGGTAAATGAACCTAGCTAGCTAGCTTTCATCAAATAAATAAAACAAACCATGTCATTTGATCTAGTTTTTCACATTTTGCTCATTCTTTGTTTTCCAACGCATTTTATTATCTTATACTTGCTGGTGTGTTTATTCTAAAAGTGTCTGTTGTTGCTTGTGATTGCTGCAGTATTAGTTTGTGAAACCTAGACGTATTGTAGATGGGAGATACTGAGGTTACAATGAAGTCTAAGAAGACGGTTTTTAACTGTTGGAACTACTAGTTTTGATGCTCTAGTGAAAGCGGGTGGACACACGAGAGGTTAAAGAAGAGCTGTCAAGAAGAGGGTACACCGAGATTCTCATTCAAATGGGCCGTGGCTCCTATATTCCCTCAAAGGTACTTTTGAAATTTCGGTCCCAGCTGTTTTTTTGCAGGAATTATGTGATTAACGTATGCTGCTCAAAATGTACTTTAAAGTAATATCATCGGGGAGGAGCTAATATTGATTAGACAAGAAATAAAATATTTTTATGCGTAATGAATTTAAAAATTTCTTCACAAAAAAACAAATTGATCTCGAGAAGAATAGGGAGTTTGTATTCTTCATCTTTGATTGATTGTAGACCTCGTCATTGTCTACTAGATTGAAATTAGGATATTTGCTTGAGACAGTTACATATAATCACTTGTATTCTCTTATCTTAACACACTTAATTATCTTCCATTAATATAATTTTAAATGTATCTATGCTTCTTTTCATTTTCTTTATCAACGCCCTGAACAATTTTTTTAATGCAGTCTGACGGAGGTGATGACTCCATTACTTGGTAGATTACTTCACTTTTTCATCAAGCATTGCAGACTATCTGAGAGCAGCATCTCTTGTCATTAGCCATGCAGGTATAGTTGTAGTAATGTGTTTTATTCCTCTGGCTCTTGCTACCATGGATTTAGACTGTTAAAATATTGGCTCATACAACCTCAGATTGGAGAATCACTACTTCAGATATGTGTCTAACATTGACATTTATCTGAAGTCACATGATGCATAAATGCTTTTTATGAGGACACTTTTTATATGCTCACTACTTTCACGTTGTAGATCACTCAAAACTATAATAGGAAGAGAAATTAAGTTGATTCTGAGCCCTTTTTACACTTTTGATGCTTGATATTTTATGCCTGTAATTTTACTGTGGTGCAGGGTCAGGGAGCATATTTGAGACATTGCGGCTTGGGAAGCCTTTAATTGTTGTAGTTAATGAAGATTTGATGGACAACCATCAAAGTGAGTTGGCAGAAGAACTAGCAGACAGGAAGCATCTGTACTATGCTCGCCCAAAGACACTTCAACACATTATAGCAGATATGAAAGTGGAGTCCCTCATTCCATACCATCCAGGTGATGCCACACCAGTCGCCAAGCTTATCAATAGGTTTCTTGGTTTTTCAGAGGATTGATAGAAGTGTATGATTTTGTTACTTGAACTGAATATATCCATAAGATGTTAATTTTGCATAATCAAGATGGATGTTTTTAGTGAAGCATAAAAATTCTCTCTCTGTGGGCATGAATGTCTAACGGACTATAGATTGGTCATCAAGGTTTTGCACTTATCATCCTCTATCTATAGTTTTGGCAGGTTTCTCAACCGAGCTTTATTCATGCAAACATTTGGTCTAGTTGTAGATGGCAACTGCAGACCTGGATACTAGTCCGAAATTTAAAGTCGTAGATGAGTGGCTGTTTAGTGGTATGTTGATTGAAAGCTTGTAACCTCATGATGTGTTCCTGAATAAGATGGATGGATCAGTCATAGATGGATGAAGCAAATGAAGATTAATGTGTTGGCTATGCTCTCAACAATTTCATTTGCATACACGAAGAGATTCATCGATGAGTTTTGATGCATCATGTTATCAGTTTGAACTTGACCCTACTTAAACTGCAACTACAGGTTACGCAACAGCTAAGTTTAGAAACAAAAGTAAAGTCACATGATACACGGTCACGGAAAGTTGCTTGATGTCTCTCTTTCGCACCCAGGAAAGACTTGAATTCAAAAGACCGGCCGAGATAAAGCGACAAGTTCCCAGCTATGGAGACAGTAATGCGGTACTGCATCTACCGTCATTACCGTGGGCAGTGGTCGGTTCGTATTTCAATGTCTCTCAGTTGTTAAGGGCAAACAAAACGAATATCTATCACAGGGTATTGCATTTTTATCTGTTATCAACTCTTTGTATGATGTTTGATGGGGGATCATGTTGGGACTTGCGACTGGAAGGAAGTGAGATCTGTGTAGTTTTAGGATCAGTATACTTTTGAGTTTTACCGACTGCACCAGCTCTATGAAACAGTGAAAAATCAAACAAAATTATTAGACCTGTGGAACTTTACTGGTGTGCAGTAGTGCAGTATTGTCTTGCTTCATATTCTCCTTGTTTTCTGGGTTCAAGCTGCTATTTTGCTTGTTTAATATGTTGGTGGCAATTATAAATTTATACCCAATTGGTGAAAAACTCGTTGTCCAAAATGTCTATGCATTCCCATAATGATATAGATAATACAAATATCTAGAAGCTGGAGATTGGCTTATTATTGGCAAATAATTATCTGATGAGAATGAGTGAAAGTGGTGCAAAAGCTTCCAAGACTTTCTGATAGGAAGACAGAGACAATTCCATAGAAAATACAAAAAGAAGAGACGAATGGAGTGCGAACAGAGACAATTCCATAGAAAATACAAAAGAAGAGACGAAATGGAGTGCGAAATACCACTTGGTATTCACGAGGGGAGAGAGAAGAAGAAGAGGAATCATGTGAAGATATATGACCATCCTACCTAGAAGGAAACCCAACCCCCGTTACCATATACAACACACAACTCTTTCTTTTCTGTGTCGCTCGCTGCCATTTTCTTCCAGTTTGCATTGCTCTTTGTGCTCATGGAAGTTAACACTACTGTTGCGGAAAACCATACTGATCATAAACACCACCTTTCACATTCCTCTAGCCACCACCACCATGGAAGTTTTCCTTCCAAGTTGGCTATCATTATCATCATTTCCATCGTCTTTGTCATGGTCGTTCTTGCTATAACCCTCATCATATTATTTCTCAGACAGCTCAAGACAGCCAAAACTAGTGGTGGTGACATTGACGATGAGAAGGGGCAGCAGAACAATACAAGCTGCAGGTTCATTGCTCAAAACTCCATGAACTTCAACTCCAGCCCAGGTAACAAATCCACAACCCATGTTTTGCAGATTTCATTTTCATGAGCTTTCATAATGCACATGACTAATGCATTAATGCTTGAAACAAATGTTGCAGATGTGAAGGGCGGGTGCCTTCAAGGAGGAACTTGGGAAGGTCAATGAGGACATCAGTGGCAATAATGGTGTTCTTCTTCTCAGCAACAACCCCATTTGGAATAGCACTGGGAATGCCCATTTAAGGGCATTAATTCAGCCTGGGCTCCTCATCTACATGGCTTTGGTTGATCTTCTCTCTGCTGACTTCATGGGTCCAAATTTGTTGCGCAGCATCAAGTTCCAAATCAAGTCTTACATGGCGGTTCTTTTTGGGTGCTGGTTGCATGTCTTTGTTGGCAAAGTGGGCTTAAGTAGCTAAGATCATCATCATCATCGACCATATGTACTGTTTTCATATGAACTAGATCGATCATGTTTCCTCAAGCTTACGGAAGTTCATGATGTTATAACCTTACATTACAATCAAGTAATACTGTTAAGCCACAAAACATTTAAACACAACAGCCATTACGACCAATACAAAAAGCAACTCAAAATATCCAAGCTTAAGCCTAAGGTAATAGAAGCAAACCTTGAGGATCCATTATGATGAACTGAGGCAGCTAGCTAGGATGAAGACTGGAGCTAGTAAGAAAGAAGATCTTCTGCAGAATGCTTAATGTGAACTCTCAATGGGAAGAGTGCTTAACTCACGTACTGAAGCTACTGCAGGGACCCCTTTATATAGTGCTTAGAGTATGTCAATCCACTAACCCATCAAAAAGTGTTTGAGTCCTACTCTAACTCTATCCCATAACCACATTACCTATAATGACCTGATATTAAGGCCATTTCAAGTTACCTTTATCCTCGCATTCTATCCGAGATAACACAAGACTTAGTCAAGGTCCAAAATTACAAATCGATCTCTTAGTAACTTATTACTTGCTTAGTCACAATTCATCCAATGCTTGAGGTAATTAATTTGTTTGTCCAAATTACTTCTTACACATGATCCTTATGTTTCCACAATATCGATGTTAGCTCAAATGGATTTAAATACATAGTGGCCGGGTTGGATCAAATAGTAGTCAAGCTCATCTTTTGTTTGTTACAGTGGAAGGCAACTGATCGATCGAACCGAACCCATTTTCTCATAACTCGAGAACAGTGAAGCTTATCTTTGCCATCAATAAATAAAAAATTAAGAAGAATTAATTGGAAAGAAGCGGTTCACTTACAAGTATCCCTTATTCCCCTAAATAATTAAAATCAATCCATTTACTAATTTGTTATGATTGAAGCCACCCTCAAGTATAAGAGCTAAGTTATAGTGTAGTGAGGGGTTTAGAGTAAATGATATAGGTATCCAAGAGATTGGTAAATCCCAATCTAGCTAGGAAATACCTAGAGGAAAACTAGAAAAGAATATGCAAATATATAATCACAAACAAAGGCTCACAAGTGAACAAAAGTTCATGGTGAGTATGTGCAAGATGGTGTGTAGAGATTTGATTTTGATTTTGAGAATGGTTTCAATTCAAATTGAAACAATGAAAGCAAGTAATGTAAATTAAGCTAAGCTAACAAGTTTTTATCAAATGGATGAGAGTAATAACTACCTAGAGACAAATTCAATTACTGGATATGTCTCAATCTTTTGCCCCTAAATGCATAAAGCTTAGAGTTTAGGTAATCAAGCAAACAAACTAATCCTATCTCTAGGTGATTTTAGCTCACCACTCTCACATGCACACATGGTGTGCTTTGATGCTCCCTTTTGCCTAAAGGTAATCAATCTCTAAGCAAACTTCATGTCATGGCAAACACACACATAACTCAAATTGATTAGGTCTAAGTAATGCATTCAACTATTGAATTAGCATGTGAGAATGATAATATGAATTTGCATTAATTTATAAACAAAAAACATCAATATAAGCAGGTTTGGCTAGGGCTTTCAACCCTAGCCCCAACTAGTTCACTACTCACACATAGCTAGAGACACAAGCTTCAACATTCTATTAAACATCAAATACATAAAGAGTTATAGAGTAAAGGGTGACTATTGATGATGCCGGAAGTGGTGGTGGAGGTGGGTCTCCAAGAGCATAATGTGGTGATAGTCACCTCCTTTTCCTTACTCCAAGCTCTTGATATTGGTGGGTGAAATTTAGAATCTCTAAGGTGAGTTGTGGTGTTGAGAAGTGGTGGAAATGGTGGTTTTAGTGGTGGAAATAGTGGTGTGTTCTCTAGAGAGAAAATGGGTCTTGGCTAGAATGAAGCTAATGGAATGATGGAGTCAAGAATCTTGAAGATTAGGTCTTTGGCCTCTTTTAATTTGATTAGCTATGTCCCTTTGGTTCCAAGATGTGCAAGAGATGCTCTTACACCATTGTCCCCTAAATGGTCCCAAATTTGCAAGATGACAAAGGACAAGGTGTAGGGAGATGTTTGAATTTCAAGTGATGGGAGATTCTAAAAACCATGGTCCTCCTTTGCTGGAGAAAGGATCCTCCATGAGTGGCAGCTCGCCCGGAAAAGTTCACCTAAAAAGTCGTAGGAAAAGTTCACCAAAAAGTCGATTTGCAATTTTCTTCCAATCTCAGCGTGTCTTCTTCTCTTAGCTTCAAATAATCTCCTCGTGATTTCAAGCCTCAAATGGTCATTTTATTCTCAATGCATAGTTTTCCTACAAATAAAAAAGAATATGGATTAAAAAGGATAAAATAGCATGGAAGACAAATCAATTTTCATAGTTATGGGGCACAATTGCATAAGTAATTTGTGACTCAACATATATAATTAATAAACATAGGCACAATTCCTCATATCAACTCAAGTGGAGGCTTTTAACTATTTACTTGAGGTCTTGATGATAGTGACTGAGCTGGAGATATTAATGATAGAAGGAGTATCACTTTGGATTTGTTGTTTATATGAGGAGATGCAGCTTTCACATGGACTTCAAAGAAGCAACCCATTGTGACACTTTCTCCTTGTGAGGAATATGTTACTGCAACATCATGTGTAAACCATGCTATTTGGCTAAGAAATTTATTGAAAGAGAATAACTTGGCACAAAAGGAAGCTACTGAAGTCTGCATGGACAACAAGTCTACAAGCGCTTTGACCAAGAATCTGAGTGCTCTATGAAAAGAGCAAGCACATTGACACAATGTATGCGAAAATCGAGAGAATTTGTGAGTCACGTAAGGAGATTCAACTCAAGTTTGTCAATTCAGCCGAAGATCGCCTATATCTTCACAAAACCTTTGAAGATAGAGACATTTAACAAATTGAGAGCTTCACTTGGAGTCGGTCCAAAACCAAAAGTCATGTTTATTTAAGGTGGAGCGTTGAAAATTAAACATGTCTTTTAATTAATTTGTTAATTAGTGTTTAATTAGAGGGTTAAATGTGTTAGTTACATGCATGAGTTAGTGGGTGTAATGCATGGGGAAATAATGTGTGTTTTCAACTTTTCATTATGTAAGTTAGTGAGTCAATCATAGTGTAGTGAGTTTTATGATAAGATGTTATAGCACCAACTAACTATATGCGAAGTCATGGAGTTCGAGTCACCATGGGGGTAGGAGTGAAATCCTTTGATCCTCTTTATATAAAATTTTGTAAAAAAAATAAAAATAAAAAAATAAAAATGTTATAAGTCAATAAGTTGGATATGGGTTATGGGCGTTATAGGGTCTAGAATTATTATTAGTGTACTAAATGTTAATTATTGCATGTAATCATTGTAGTAAAATAATTCCCTTCCATAGTATTGAGTGTGTGTGATTCTCCATCTAGTTCTAACAACCTTATGGTCTTTTGTTCTAAGTGATCTTGAGCTTCTTTTTCTTAGATAGCTATATAGGCAATTAATTCATTCTCTCTCCTTAAAAGTTAAAAATTCATAGCAGAGCTTCTATAGAATTAGAAAGTTACATGATAATTACAAAGTTACATGAAAGAAGCATTGGTTAAACAAACCCTGGATAAAGTTGCATGCACTATATTCATCATTCATGAAGTTCTAACGAATGCCCTATTCGACCAAAAAATGAAGTAAAGAACGAAAAGCAATAGTAATAATATAGAAGCCCTAGTACTTTGATATATAGAAATATATCCTTTATACATAGAACACTGAACAAAACCCTAGATATATCAGAACCTTTAGGCTTAATTAGCAATACGTAGTATACACCTATCAAGCTGATTAAAACATGGGAAAATTTTGCAAGCGGTACACAAACTAAAGGCCACTAATAATTTTTATACATAAAGTTTCAAACCGAAAGCATTTTGGTACCGCGAAATCTGAAGACCTACTCACCATCTAGACACTACGGCGCCAATGACACCAAGTTAGTTTCGGTAGCCACCTGCCCTAATTTGAGGGGTAATTTGGTCTCTTCAAGGTATTACTCTAGGCACCTGTGCTCTCTCTCTCTCTCTCTGGGCACCCATCTATCTCTCTTCTCCTCTGAAAGGTAAAATAGGTTCTGAGATTTCTAGAACAAAGCGAAGGAGGAATCTAGAACTCTCGATGCAGGGGAAAGTAAAATGAGCTACAAGGGACCAAACAAATAGTGCATCAAGTAACCCACTGCAAGTGCAGATTTGCACCCAAACCGATGTCCAGCCAACGTCTATAAGGTCTCGAGATCTCCTGATGTGTTGGTCTAACCCAAAAGTAAAAACCCCCGCTTTGATCAAAAACCTATTTCTCAAACATCTTCGTGGATTCTCCATTATTGATGCCGAGAACATGAATTACCGTAAGAGGAAGCAAGACCAACTTTGCAAAGTTTTCCTTTTTCACATAAACCAAAGGAGAAAAAATAATCAACTTCAGTAAAAGTGGGAGCAGAGCTTCTTCTTTTCCCCTTCAAATATTCATCCCAAAATAAGAAAGATTGGTTCTTGAAGCATTCATTCATGTCCTTTCTTCCAAAAACAAGATAGTACAATGAGAAGCACATCAAAGCAAACCCAAAACATGAAGAATTGCAAACAATAACAACAAACCCAATAATCCCTATCGATTTGTCCATGCAGAACAAAACCATAAAATGAAAAAACCCATTGATAAATACACAAATTGTGAAATGCATATGACAAGGCATTGTTAAGAGGTTGACCTCAATCTATGTTGTAAGCTCTAAGAGAGAAAGGAGAGGTAGAAACCCCGAGTTGAGAGAGAGAGAGAGAGAGAGAGAGAGAGAGGAAAGTACGAGGCCACTAACTATTTCTGGATCAAGCAAAGCGAGAACCAAAGGAGGGAGGAGGAGGGCTGAGCCACCGACAAGAGAGATTTTTGGTGGCAGGAATTCAGGATTCTTCGATTTGGGGTTAAGGTTCTTCATTTTGGGGCTTTTCCATTCTGGAAATTTTGGGGTTTGAGAGAGACTGAGTCGTGGGCCTTCTAGAGGTGGTGGAGAGGTATGGAGCCGGCCTTACGGTGGCGGCTCATCTCCCACTTGGTAAGCTTCCTGGCCGAGGCCATGGATGGAGAGAGTAGTGGAGTCTCAGGAACAAGAGAGGGTCTCTCGATCAAGAGAGTCGTGAGAGAGAAAATTGATGAAAGTACTTAATTACCCTCGGACAAAATGAAAAATGACACAAGAATTAACTTGGCGTCATTGACGCCGTGTCTAGATGGTGGGTAGGTCTTTAGATTTCGTGTACCAAAATGCTCGGTTTGAAACTTTATGTATAAAAAATTATTAGTGGCCTTTAGTTGGTGTCTTGCTTGCAAAATTTTCCCTAAAAACATTTATTCCATAGATTTATGGATGCATGCACACCTTATTGATCTGGCTAGACACAAAATTGAGATCTATACGCAAGTGACATATTCAAGTAATACAAAAATTCGATATGTGTTTAAGAAAAACTGAATTTGGAGAAAATTGAATCGTGCTTTCATTGATAATGGGGCGAGGGCCTCTTTATATAGAGGATTACGTATATAGAGATAGAGTTGTACATGGAAACATAATTGTACATTGATTGGATATCTTCTAAGATTCTCCAAGAATATCTCTAATATAAACCCTATTTCAACTAGAGCAAGTAACCTTGAGTTTGGGCCAAACACATATTCTTATCACGCTCGAATTTTGAATAATAAATTCAAATCCAAAACTGAATAATTACAATTACAAAAACCAAATTCAAAACTTCGAAGTTCATTATTACAATTCACTCTCACAATATATTATAAAGCTCAAATGAGCATAACACACCTCACAACTTACAATTGTTGTAAAACTCTAACAATTGCTCTAACCAAGCATCTATCACCGGGCCTCCCGTTCTCCTCCGCCCCGTAGGATTACCCGCTACACAATTTGAATAGTGTACCGAGTTGCAACAACACAAAACCCGTAAGCTTTTTACAGCCAGTATGAGTAAACAAGAAAGAACTGTTGATTTATTAGATTTCAAGACTACCACAAACCCACGCTACTTTCTCACTCTCATATATATATATAGACACTTATGAGTTACTCTCAATTTAGCTCATAAGATCACTCACTCTCATATATATATATAGACACTTATGAGTTACTCTCAATTTAGCTCATAAGATCACTCACTCTCATATATATATATAGACACTTATGAGTTACTCTCAAATTCGGCCATAAGATTTCCCAACATTTGGTAGATGCACTCATATATATATATAGACCCTTATGAGTTACTCTCAATTTCCCTCATAAGTAAGGTTACTATATATATATTGACACTTATGAGTTACTCTCAATTTCACTCATAAGGTCACTCCACATTTGGCGCATGCATCTAGAGCTCTAACTGAACGTAACCACTGGTCCGCCACAGACGCGGATTACGATTTAATACTATTAATAACCACCAGCCCGCATTTAGAGCTGATTCACTAATAGATGCCATGGTCACCTTCGTGGACCTAGTGATCTCCACAGATCACAACAATTTATTGTTCCTCAACAATAAAACTCAACACCTCTCACAATATATTGTTTCTCAACAATAAACTCAATACCTCTCACAATATATTGTTTCTCAACAATAAACTCAACACAACTCCAACAATACATATTATTTCACGTAATAATATATATACGTATATTCACACAGAATGTCTAATAACACCAACAATAGTTCATATGATTGCAACAAAATAAAGCAATTAAATATATTGGGTTCGTAATATGAACCACGGAGGTTTACTCACCTCTAATCCAAATTGCGCCTTCTTAATGTACCCATTAACAATCTCACCTAATCGTCCCACCAAATAAATCCATCGATCACCTAATCCAATAATGATCTTAACTTAGCCAACAACTCAAAAGCACACATATACGGAAACCCACGGTCGGATTCTAATTTTAATGATGATCCAACGGTCGATCGAATTATAATGGATGATCCAAATCCGCCGGATCTGGATTTAATGATGATCCAATCTACGGATCCTCACGGACGCCTTTAGGATCATCCTCCAAAATTATCACGTAAGACTCGATCTTCTTGAATCACTCTAACAAACATCTCCATAAAATTATATGAAAATCCGACGGTCGATTCTCACCTAATCGCCTTCCTAATCACTATTTCTCAATTATAATGTAAGATCCAATCTGCCGGATCTTCGCCTCGCGGACCTCACAAAGTCACCGACAGTCATAATGCATCAACATATCCAAAATTGAAGCAAAACCGATGGTCAGATCTTCACAGATCGTGAAACCGAAGATAAACGTGAAAAACGCTAAATAGTAACGCCAAAACGTGAAATCCACTATTTATCAACTTTTTCTAACATGACCATGTTATATATCAAAACGCCGTATGGATGCATAGATCATCGCCTAGATAATGAAAAACTCGAAATATGGTTCCGATGCGCCGCCACAAGCGGTGGTCAAGCGGCCAACGCGCGGTCAACGCCGGTCAACCACCTCGATGGCAAAGTGACCAACTACAAACTGGTTCAAAATGAAAGGGTGGTCGACTTTCATACCTGAGCTAAGTCCGGTTTGGCCTAGATCGCCCTAGATCAAGCGCTGAAGTTGGATTAATCTCGCAAGGCCCCGATCGATTTCGATTAAATCAGTGGACGCCGAAAAGTCAAACCATGATCTAGCGCTCTATACACAAAATCGTGATGAAAGGCTTACATGGGGATGATCGGGGAGGAGGAGATCACGAAAATGGGGACGATCGGCCTGATGCAACGAAAAGTGGTTTTCCTAGGTCGGGTTCTAGCTTCTCGGGGCTTCGATCCACTTCGGGGCAGCGGCGAGCAAGATGACACCACCAGCGATCACAGGCCGCGGCGAAGTCTGGGAGGCCGGGTCCCGCCGGAGGTGGCCTGAGGGTGGTGAAAAGCCGGGTCGGGTCGAAGCTCGACCGGGTCCGAGGGTTTTCGATCGAGAGAGAGAGAGAGTCCGGGGACTATTCCGCAAAACAGAAAAGTTTCGTCCTTAATGAATAAATCAGAAATTTTTCCTATTTATAGAAAATTCCCAATTTTCAAATATTCATAACTTAATCATACTAACTCCTCAATAATGCGCTCCACATGTCCACGAACTCAGATCGATTTGAGCTCTACAACTTTCATGAAGGAAGTTTTCCCAAATTTTGAACGTATAAAAGTCAACTTTGTTGACCCCTAAAAACGCTCGTTCGAAAATAAAATCGCTCTCAACTAATTCCACAACTTCTCCAAGCTTCAGACTCGCCCTACTATCGCGGAAATCATTTCTAAAAATCCACGGAATTTAATTTGGATTTTTCCGGGTATTACAGCCTACCCTTCCTTAAAGAAATTTCATTCCAAATTTAAGCTGCAAGTCAATTCCTCTCGATTAAGGTTGACCTAACCATAGAATCTCCATCTTTCCCAAATCTGTAGTAATCTACAAAGCCTCAACCCTTTGTATAAAAATACATTCCTATGGCCACTAAATCCTTTCATCACAAACGTAAACTCACACAACAACTGCTCAACAACAATCCACATCACATACACAAAATCATCACATGGATCATCTCATAGATCCTCACATAGATCTTCACATAGATCATCACATAGATCTTCACATAGATCATCACTCAGACCGGCATACAAGCACAAGTAAACACTCTCACAAAGTGTTTCGCTACTCAATTAGCATCACGTAAATCTCCATAGTAAAACTTAAGCATGCACCACTCTTCACAACTATAGAGATGCATCACTCAAAACAAATCATCCCCAAAAGCACGCCAATAAATTATGTCATCCAATGATGATGACTTGGGCTTGCTCAATCCTTGGGTTAAGCACTAGGGCTGGCCAATTGGGCCTCAAGAAATCGGACCATCCACATTTCGAACCGCCCAAACCACTTTTGGGTTTAACATTTGGGCCTACTATTTGCTTACTATTTGGGCCTACCAATCGCCTACCAACTTCCAGAACTGCCACGTATGAAATTGTACATACCGTGATATACGATGTATACATACCGCATGTATCAGATATATGTATGCATACTGCATAAATCAGATATACGTATGCATACCGCATGCATCAGTATATATGTATGCATACTGCATTGTATAAAAGTATACATACCGTGCATACCGCATATATCAGATATACGTATGTATACCGTGACATACCAGATATATACGTCCGTGATATCAAGCATATACGAGATCCAAAAATATTTGTAAGAGGTAAGGTTCAACTCCCACCTCAAACACGAAGGTTTTGCTCCCAACCATCAAGCAAGAGTCTGCCTTCATTAATATATGCTCACGTGTTATATTTATTATGTCATCGCGACATAAATAAAATAACGGGGAGGCAAGGTTCAAACCTCAACCTCGCCGCATCTAAACCTTTGTCCCCAACCACCGGAGCACAAGTCGTGCTTAATATAATGTGTACAAATTTTATACTTATTATGTCATAAACTAACATAATAAAATAAACGAGAGGCGCAGGTTCAACCTCGCACCTCTTGTACAATTTAACCGCATACACTCAACCACTCGAGCACGGCCGCCACGCTATTATCCATACCAATCCTTTTATTTAAACCAACTGTTTCAACCGCTTAAACAATTCGCCCAAAACATCCAAGATCAAGAAACCCAACGTATCCAAAACAATCCAACTCATCCTCGTAAACTCTACCATCATGTCCAAAATCGCTTCAAACTCGCCCATCGTGCCTCCACCCACAGCCTACAAAGGATGCCTTGATCCGAGATGTGCCCAAGTACGCCCACTTGTGTCACGGCTTATCCCTTCCGTGATTTAATACGGGCAGCCAAATCGCTTTCTGGCTAAAGCCGCTCGCCACAAAGATCTCGAGGTTCTACCGTGTCCCCTTACACGCCTCCACGCGCCAACAACTTTTCCTGTTTTCGATGACTTTAATCCAACGCTGCGGATTCAAATTCTCGAGATCGCTCATCCAACAAGTGGAGATCTGCTCACCTTGTTCTATAAATAGGTGCATTCTGGGAAAAACTGCTCACTCCAAAAGAAAAGAAATTTTCTTCCCGAAGCTCAAGCCTTTCTCTCTCAACTCTTCAAATTCTCTTCTCAAATCCCCAGCTTTTCACTCTCAGATCTTCAATCTTTTCCTCCAAATCCTTAATCCTTCTTTCTCGCATCTTTTCTTCCCTTTGAAGATTCGATCTCATCTTTCCTCCTCGAGAATCTCAGATCTCCAATCACCAGCCCAACAACTCCAATCCTTCTAACAAAATCTCCCTCAAACACTAAAACCATGTATTCCTCGATTTTCACATCCTCTCACCCCATGACCCAAGAGCCACTTAACTCAAGAACTAATGGAGCTCCAAACCCCAAGAACAAATGGAACCACAACAACAAAGAACCAACAGAGGAGGGAGGAAACACCCAAGCAACCGGAAGTAGTGCCAACGTGGATTTCTCAAGCGGCCGCACTGTGGATTCCTACCTGCAACAAATAAGAATCCTCAAGGATCTTTACTACGCCAAGGGATTTAAGTGCCCAACTACAGAGCAGATTCACGAGATCCTGCCTCCAAATTTGAATCCAAGATGGGTATGTTGAGGGTAAGAACATTTACTTTTGGTTCCGTAACGCCGTGGCTCGAGAAGCGTATGAATAGGTGTAATCAGTCGCTTCCAAAGGCCCATGAGAACTAGTTCTCTTGGTAATCGGTAGATCCATTGATCTCAATTTTGGGTCCACCGGTTCTACCGGTGCCGTGGATCCATCGACATCAATTTTGGGCCACCGGTGGATCCATTGACATCAATTTTGGGTCCACTAGTTCTATCGATGATGGTAGATCCATTGATCTCAACTTTGGTTCCACCTATTCTACCGTAATGAAGGATTTCTTGATTTAAATTTTGTTTCATATTCTTCCTCACACTTCAACACTAATACTAGTACAACTCTTTTGGCACAACAGAGGACAAACATCCCCGCAACAACGAGGAGGAGATCACCGTGAGGTTCAAACTCTTCCTCCTGCTCCCGCGGCACGGCGAGGGACGCCTTTGGTAACTCCTCAAGGCTACTCCGAGGAAGGTAGCGCTTTGGTTACTATTCCGTGGCTCAGTGATTTACCACAAAGGGCTCAAACGCTTCTCTTGAGCTCACCTCAACCCATCCTGAGTCACGACTAGGCTTAGTATAGCATAGTCCTCGCTTTTTTTTTTTTGTAATATAAACTCAATAAGATGGTGTGCATGTTTTCTTTCCCCGCTTGTTTAACTAACAACAACACCAAGGATCGAACCTTGGTCACCCAATACTATTTTCAAAACCATAAACAACTCTACTCAGCATACATCTTTCATAATGATGCAATAAAAACAATCACTCAAAAAAGAATCCAACAATCAATTAAGTCGCGATCGAGGTCTAGCTAGTATCCTCCTCGAGTCAAACCAAACACAACAATTTCATCGATAGGATTAGGGATTTATAAAGCTAAACACATCCCGAAGTTAGCTAGGAAAAACCCACGCTTTTAGAGTTACTCTTACAACTCTTATAGAATCTCGATAATTCCATCTATCAATTGTTTCAACAAAAACTCACCACAATTCAATCCCTAACATTTAGCTTATCTGTAAATCAAATCAAACTCCATATCACATAGTAATTCACTTGAACCACTATGGATACCTAACAAAAGTCACTAAAATCAATATCCAAATTGCGCTTAACTATAACACCTAAAATCAATCACCAAAGGCACACACTCTCATCCAACATCATTCACAAGAACTGATTCTAACTCTCCCAATTAATTACACCAAAATCAACTCCATTGCAAAACTTTAAGTGTCCCGCCTACTTAAACTTAAAACACACAACAACTTCAAATTCACTGCAGCCCATCTCCATACTACGATCCAAAACTTAAGAAAACTAGTTCACCACACAAAGGCCACAAAATTCAATTTCATTCACTTGAACAAAACTATATTCACAAGTCACTACGTGTCATCAACCCATGGTGTTCAAATGAATAAATTTCAAATCCAGTTTTCCTTGTGAATCGTGAACATATCGCTCCAAAATGATGCAAGTAACATCAACCACGTGATATAAGACATATCTCACTTAACTCAATTCAAATTCAATCACCAAAACTACTACTAATTCCAATTCTACCAACAATCTTGATTCTCAAGGAATTATAGTACTCAACGACAACCCAAAACAATGGTCTCTCATCTCTAACCATCGAAAGCACAAAATAAAATTCTTGTCTCAAGACCTTAAACCCTCGCTTAACAACTTACAAGCACAAGGAAGAAGTAACCGCAATAATTCCTTCCCTAACCAAGTAACACTACTCACAACTCCACATGAGTCAAGAATCTATTCAAGAACATTAGTATATCCAACTTAAAAAGGCAAAATTACCATCGATTAATACTGTGATCCACATTACGTAACGCAGCATAGGTCCACACCATGCCTTCAACCAAACACTTCAACAATCAAAAGAACCTCATTTCCATAAAACAATCCTCGCTGACTTAACAGAGTTGAATCAAGAGGTTCCTATTCATCAAGGATTGTAACTCATACCACCTAACTTATTCCCATACTAACCTACAAGACAAATCGTAAGGTTCTAAGTACAACCCCTTCAATATCCATCACCTAAGGAGTATAGTATGCTTGGCTAATACATGTATAACACTTAAAACACAAGATAAGTCAAATACAAATTCATATTAACCAAGTCAATACTATAGGAAGGTATTCACGTTTCCTAAAACGACCTAGCGCCTAAACAACTCCCAACACTCACGCATACCCAATGACTTAGCCAATACCAAAGAGCACACGATGGGGATCCACCGCAGACGGGCCATCACTCTAAGGTATTGACACATCACCAAATATGCACCTTACGCCTCGATACTAAATCACACGAATTTTGAATAATAAATTCAAATCAAACATGAATTAAAACCACTTAATCAAATAAACGCTCAATTTTTCAATATAATCTCACCACAAGGTACAAAAACCAAATCTCAAAACTTCGAAGTTCATTATTACAATTCACTCTCACAATATATTATAAAGCTCAAATGAGCATAACACACCTCACAACTTACAATTGTTGTAAAACTCTAACAATTGCTCTAAACCGCATCTATCACCGGCCCCGTTCTCCTGCCCCTCAGTAGGATTACCCGCTACACAATTTGAATAGTGTACCGAGTTGCAACAACACAAAACCCGTAAGCTTTTTACAGCCAAGTATGAGTAAAACAAGAAAGAACTGCTTGATTTATTAGATTTCAAGACTACCACAAACCCACGCTATTTTCTCACTCTCATATATATATATATAGACACTTATGAGTTACTCTCAATTTAGCTCATAAGATCACTCACTCTCATATATATATGTAGACACTTATGAGTTACTCTCAATTTAGCTCATAAGATCACTCACTCTCATATATATATATAGACACTTATGAGTTACTCTCAAATTCGCCATAAGATTTCCCAACATTTGGTAGATGACTCATATATATATATAGACCCTATGAGTTACTCTCAATTTCCTCATAAGGTTACTATATATATATTGACACTTATGAGTTACTCTCAATTTCACTCATAAGGTCACTCCACATTTGGCGCATGCATTCAGAGCTCTAACTGAACGTAACCACTCGTCCCGCCACGCACGCGGATTACGATTTAATACTATTAATAACCACCAGCCCTAAGACGCAGAGCCGTGATTCACTAATAGATGCCATGGTCACTCAGGACCTAGTGATGATCTCCACAGATCACAAACAATTTATTGTTCCTCAACAATAAAACTCAACACCTTCTCACAATATATTGTTTCTCAACAATAAACTCAATACCTCTCACAATATATTGTTTCTCAACAATAAACTCAACACAACTCCAACAATACATATTATTTCACGTAATAATATATATACGTATATTCACACAGAATGTCTAATAACACCAACAATAGTTCATATGATTGCAAATAAAATAAAGCAATTAAATATATTGGGTTCAGAATATGAACCACGCGGAGGTTTACTCACCTCTAATCCAGCTGCCTTCTTAATGTACCCATTAACAATCTCACCTAATCGTCCGCCAAATAAATCCATCGATCACCTAATCCAATAATGATCTTAACTTAGCCAACAACTCAAAAAGCACACATATACGAAACCCACGGTCGGATTCTAATTTTAATGATGATCCAACGGTCAGATCGAAATTATAATGCATGATCCAACGGCCGGATCTGGACTTAATGATGATCCAACTGGCCGGATCCTCACGGACGCCTTTAGGATCATCCTCCAAAATTATCACGTAAGACTCAGATCTTCTTGAATCACTCTAACAAACATCTCCATAAAATTATATGAAAATCCGACGGTCGATTCTCACCTAATCGCCTTCCTAATCACTATTTCTCAATTATAATGTAAGATCCAATCTGCCGGATCTTCGCCTCGCGGACCTCACAAAGTCACCGGACAGTCATAATGCATCAACATATCCAAAATTGAAGCAAAACCGATGGTCAGATCTTCACAGATCGTGAAACTCAAGATAAACGTGAAAACGCTAAATAGTAACGCCAAAACGTGAAATCCACTATTTATCAACTTTTTCTAACATGACCATGTTATATATCAAAACGCCAGATGGATGCATAGATCATCGCCTAGATAATGAAAAACTCAAATATGGTTCCGATGCGCCGCCACAAGCGGTGGTCAAGGTGGCCAACGCGGCGGTCAACGCCGGTCAACCACCTCGTGATGGCAAAGTGACCAACTACAAACTGGTTCAAAATGAAAGGGTGGTCGACTTTCATACCTCGAGCTAAGTCCTGGTTTGGCCTAGATCGCCCTAGATCAAGCGTTGAAGTTGATTAATCTCGTGGCCCCGATCGATTCCGTGCATTAAATCAGTGGACGCCAAAAAGTCAAACCATGATCTAGCGTTCTATACACAAAATCGTGATGAAAGGCTTACATGGGGATGATCAAAGATGAGGAGGAGATCACGAAAATGGGGACGATCGGCCTGATGCAACGCCGGAAAAGTGGTTTTCCACGGGCCTGGGTTCTAGCTTCGGGGGCTTCGATCCACTTCCGGGGCAAAGCGGCGAGCAAGATGACACCACCAGGCGATCAAGGGCGGCGGCGGCTGAGCCCTGGGAGGCCGTCCCGGGTCCTGAAATGGAGGTGGCCTGAGGGGTGGGTGAAAAAGCCGGTCGGTCGAGCTCGACCCGCCGGGTCCGAGGGTTTTCGATCGAGAGAGAGAGAGAGTCCGGGGACTATTCCGCAAAAACAGAAAAAGTTTCTGTCCTTAATGAATAAATCAGAAATTTTTCCTATTTATAGAAAATTCCCAATTTTCAAATATTCATAACTTAATCATACTAACTCCTAATAATGCGCTCCACATGTCCACCTAACTCGTATCGACGACGCAGCCTCTACAACTTTCATGAAGGAAGTTTTCCCAAATTTTGAACGTATAAAAAGTCAACTTTGTTGACCCCTAAAAACGCTCGCTTCTAAAATAAAATCGCTCTAACTAATTCCACAACTTCCAAGCTTCAGACTCGCCCTACTATCGCGGAAATCATTTCTAAAAATCCACGGAATTTAATTTGGATTTTTCCGGTGTCCCACACGGATTTACTTGAACACTCCCCTTGCCCAAACGTGGTGCTTCTCTCGTTGCCTCATATAAAACCTTGGCTGAGTAACAAAAACCACGTGGGACAAAAAATAAACCTCTATCAAGAGGAAAAAAGAGCACAACACACCCTTCACGCTTCGAGACCATACATGTAGACATCTCCTCGATGACAAATCTGGCCATGAGAGTTGATAACTTCCTCAAACAATGCTACCAACATGTTTCTCGAAAGTGGAATTTAGGCAATGACTTAGAGAAAGTTTGCCACTGCTTGTCTCAGTTCAGATTGAACCTAGTTCACTTTGATATTGAGGAGAGTCCTGTTGTTGCCGATTATGCTTGGTGTTGTAAGCTTTTGATGTAGCGCTTTGCTTCTTTTATTCAAAACAAGCAAAGCATTATCTTAAATGCTCGTGAGGCTCATCTGTGGTAGACTTCAAACCACAATTGTTTGAACATGCGTAATTATGGATCCAATCCATATATATTCACGAACCACTTTGTGAAGAGCAATAATCTACTGCATTGTTCAAGATATAGCGACTAGGGTCTATTTACGTAGAGACCTCCAAGATATCACGCAGTCTTTACCCATGGTGAACACTTAACCAGTTTGGGAATGACCTTTGTGTGGGTGAGAAAGATACCCAAGTACCCAACATCAGCAAAAACCTTCCAAAATACATGTCGTTTTGGGATGGGGATAGTGGGCCTTGAGGCGAGAGTTGTGGCGTTCTTGGTGTGTGATGGTGCGAGATCCATCATCTCTACATAGGGATAGAACAAGCCCATATTAATATACATATCAATTATCGAAAGATATCTTTTACACCAATCCAATGATATAATTGGCAAGCGAGCTATATCTAGCTAACAAGTTCATTGCAAAATGAGATGTCCTGTCTTGTGCATTGAGTTAAGTACAATAATGCTCTTATTGTACTTATGCGGTAGGGCACTTAAACTTCCAGCACATCTTCGCCATCATCAGCCTTCGGACGAAGAGGGTTATTTTCGTGGATCAAGACTACTGACGATCATCATGGGGGGTGCTTGAAGGCTTGACCTTGTCAAAATGCCTAAACATCTATCAACACGATGCTCAAGTTCTAAACCGAGACATAATTGTGTTCTCCCAAAATCCCTTCATCTCAAACTCCTGATTTCAAGTGTTCAGCTTTCCTTAACTCTTTAAGTGGCTTCCAATGAAGATCATGTCCAACATGAACCGATAGAATCTGAGACTTGTGATGGAAACAGCGTGGGCATATCCCTTCCCAATCAAGTAGTCATCTTAGTGAGCCGCTTCAACCTTATCAGAACGCACTCAAAGTGGTCTGTAGAGCCACTTGACTTGGGTAAATGAAGTTCACCATGAACCTTCATGTATATTCCGTGATCCTAGATCCCCATTGAGATCACGTGTTGACCACATTTGTAAGTCGCATGTTCGCTTATTTGGAAACTACCAACCGGCAGGAGTAGTGGAGTGATGTGACTTCCATTACGGTGATAATATGTCTCATCATAGTGTTCGCATTCCGCAGAGAGTTTTTGTGAGAAGCCTTACGCCATAAGGCTTAGATTACCATCTCTTTTTCTCATCCGCGCTTTCTAGCGAGACCTATTAGCCAATAGGTTTTATGTCGAGGTGTTGGCATCACTTTGGATCGCATCTTTCCATTTAGGCTAAATCTTTCTACGTTGGCATTCATTCATGTCAGCGGGCGTGGTTCGATATCATCCGACTCAACAAACTCATGCACAGCGAAATGCGCCTACATCATCAATTATGATGGAGTTTCTATCCCACGTCTCATGTACACTAGTGTAATTTTCATAGAGCTCTATATTCCGCGGGGAATATGTTACGGCGTTGAGGCGTCCCCAACGGCGATAACCATAACCCGGAAGATTCTCATGAGACGGATTTGGAGTCTTGATGATCAAATGATTGAAATGTGCCAAAATATCCTTCGAACCCACCTGCCTCCCACGCATCCTAGCCGGGCCATGGCCTATAATGCAAGAGTGCCACTCTCTTTGGCGTTGGCGTCATGCCTACCTCCGTGTAGGGTGGCGCTCACGTCCTCTCGCAGGAGCGTCCTTCTTTGCGGAGCATGTTTGCAGCATATTTATGTGATCTGCGTCACTTTAATGGGGATCAAGATGAGACATAGTAGGGGACAGGACCACGACAATTCACGGCAGAATCCACGACAATTCATGTAGCGTCCTGCTGGCATCGTGTTCTTATCTCCCCTAACGACGCGGGAAGATTGTCTCATCAAAGTGACATTACGCAAATCTAGCGGTAAGGAGATCGCCTAGCAAGGGCATGAAGTGGCGGGCCGATTGTTGGAGTCTCAAATCCAAGCGTAGTTGGCCATTCGTCTCTGTGAGGACCCATCATAGAAGCCGTGTGGCGCGAATTGGCACATAAATGGCACACTCAAATATGCATAAGTACGATACTTGTACCCGATCACTAGTCATTTTATATGCCAGAGAGGTAGATTGAGTGGCGGTAGGTAGGTCAGGTACAAATTAGCATAGTCAGTTTGCATGCAATATTGCATCACCCCAAAGCGGATATAAAAGAAATTGGTGCGCGTACCAATGTCCTGACTACCATCGTAGTCTTTTCCTTGAGACCATTTTGGGGTGTGTACATGGGAATATGATGTCCAAACATCAGTTCCATTGCAATAACCATCGAAAAGTCTTAGATTTGTAAACTCTCTAGCATAGTCAAATCCAATTGATGAATATGATGATTCGGGGAAGTGAGCACATTTGTCATATGATATGTGCTAGGAGTGTAGCATAAACGGCATTATAAGTGGACAATGGCATAACACGCGTGACCAAGCGTGTTTTCACATGTCAAATCCAACATCATGAGATATTTAAGCGTCCGCAAGTTGGTTGAATCAGGTCCATAGAATCCTCATGGATTCTATGTAAGAATAGAATGAGTATTTTCATATCCTTTGCGTAGGGCCGGTCTCAAATTCTAATTTCCCTAAGGAACGGGCTTTTGTAAAAGCGAGCGAGAGGCTTTAGAAGCAACTAATGAGAATTTTGGTTGGGCACGAGCGCCGTAAACGCTATTTGAAGCAAAGTTGGTGATTGCGTGATTACAGGGTGCCATCACCATGATGGACGCCATCCATGGTGTCATGGATAGGGACTATGCCACCCCTAGGCTGGTGGTGGTGAGGCCGGTGGCCCATCACACTTAGTCCAAGAATCAACTTTGATTCATACTTTGTTTCGCTCGAGAAAATAGATGTTCGATGTGAAAGTCTTTAGTAGATCTAATCATCATCATATCATGACCAGGATGACCTATCCACGTCGCGTGACAAAGCCAATATGTGTCTAAATCCAAGAGATCTTCTCTCATAACTTCATTGGATTTAATAGCCTCGAATAGTGACATAGGAGTCCACTAGAGAGACACATAAATTTCTCTAAGATGCGCTTTTGTTTTGCAGCAAGCATTAGATGTATTGCAAAGGAACTCATTTCCGCTCTCTACATGCGTTTTCTCATGGAATCCATTGGCTATGCATAGGTGCGATTTGCCCCTAGGGCGTAGAGAATTTCTCAGTGACAGTAATCAAGGTGTCATTTTGGCAAGGGAACTTGGGCTATTCCATGTCCTTGAAGTAATACTGATGGTCCATGCATCGTAGTCACAAAGTCATATGCTTAGAATCAAAATGGAGTCATAATAGAAAAAGAACTTCAGAAATTTTATTCATAAGCCAAGCTGAAAGTTACATCATTGTCTCTCTTTGACCAAAGAAATTCTAATCCAAAATGCTAGCTAATGCAAAACAATGGTAGTCGCCTCAACTTCTTTCGGTAATTCCAAAATGAATGTGACCCAGGTGAGTAGTAAGGAGATGTATGGGTGGAGCAAGGCTCGCTTAAGTACCACTAATCTCAGGAACCTTCCTAGACATCATCACACTTACTTTTGGGTGAGCCTACTTTTGAAGAAAGAAAGACTAAACCATTGGCATTTACTACAAAGTATATGGCAATTGCCTATTACATCTCTTGGAAAAATAAAGACTTAAGCGAGAATTGGCGATCTATTGATCCTAGCGGATTTGTAGTCTTCAACCCTTCACTCTAGATCATCTTCATGATCTTCTTTGTTCCACATAGTGAGCTTCTCTTGCTTCACAATATGCTTTGTAGAAGCGGTGAAAATTTCTTCACGAGAGCTCTATAAATGTGTGCCCAATGATTGGATACTCCACATCGAGAACATACATCTCTTTGCTTTCGGACTCTAAGTTGATTGAGGCGCTTTGAAAGCGTCATTTAGATGGCTCTTAGTGTTGGTGTTGCCACCAACATGGCGAAGGCGTTGCTTCCCTCTCTCTTTCCACGTTGACCTCTTCACCGGTTCCGTGTTAAGCCTATTATTTTGGCGGTAACATCGATTAGATCTTGTAGTAACATCGATTCGATAGTTCTTATGACCATCAATGCAAAGGCGGGGAAGGTAGAGAGAGTCTTCTCAATCAACATCGCATTTTGTGATCTCTTTACTACGTAATTCCATTAAGGATTTAATGCTGAAGTGCTTAGAGTTGTAGTCAAGAACCGACTTGAAATCATAGAATGGAGGCTATGCCATCTCACTTCTAGGTCGTGAAGCGAGTCCACCGGGCGTTGCCAAATCTTTCTTCGAGTGAGACCCACAGCCTTTGGGGTCTTCTTCATCCATACACTTTCAGACGCTGAGCCGAATCATCCATATGACGAAGTCAATAGGATGATTTGCTTTACTTTATTTGCCTCTAAGGCTACTCGATTTGCTTCCCAAAGCTTGAGCTTGTTCAACAGCTTAGCACGCCCCTGGCTAGGGCTCGAGAATCGTATCCGAGGATTCCATCGGCTTTGAGATGTCTTTGTAATATCATGAACCCACTTGTGATATCCGTGAGCCAATTATTCCCAATGGACCAAAGTCCAATTTGTTCCGGAGTTACTCATCCACGAAGAGAACAAGAATTTAGGGTTAGTTTCGTGAGCATAAAGACTACCACTTAAAACATATAAAATTTCTGGCGTAGTAGCTCCCAGAAATTATGAATTCTCTGGCGTAAATGTCGCTTCCAAGAAATTCAATTCCAAGAAGGTATTGGATTAGATGAAACAATGGCACGTAAGTGATCGATCATAAATTCTCTACAAACTCTAAGTTTGGAGATCTCTACAAGTTCTAAGCTTGGAGTGAGCACCAACCCCCACAGTTACGCTTAATTAGGTCTCCCCCTATGATGAAGAAAGGGGTAGAAGAAGGGAGGTTGCAAGTCCCCTAAAAAGAAGAGAAATTAAATGTAAAAACTCTAAAAATAGGGGAACTTTTAGAAAAAAAACATCGAAATAGGTGGCGGGAAAAAGTCGCCGAAAAGTGACAGGAGAGTCGCAGGAAAAGTGTTAGGAGGCAGGAGCAGTGACGGCGGTGGCGTAGCACCGATCTTTGATAATGGCGTCTTGTGATGGAAAAAGTGATGTAGTAAGGCTAAGTTAGGCGTTCTTCTGGCGAAATTTGAGGTGGCGCCGAGTGGGCTGGTGGCTGATGGGCAGGTTGCTGTATCCCCCCTTTTCTTCTTCAGTGCGCCTTGGTAGAGCAATCTTCTTTCCAGTAGAGCTCCCTTTCCTTCTTCTGGGCTGGGGCTCGCGTTGCTTCCTTCTGTTTTTGGGCTTGTCCGGGGGGCGAGGGAGAATTAAGGCGGCGGTTCACCGATTGATAATTACGGTGGTAGGTTTGGGAACTTCAAGGCCAGTTCGGGGAATAATTTTTCAGTTCGGATTGTAGGATAGAGATCACGGCCTTTGGCGAAATATTATGGTCAAAAGTAGAAATGGAATGGTTCGAAGCAGGACGGAGGATGTTCTTCTTTTATGGTGGTGGGTTCGCATGATCTTTCCTACCGTGGTTCTTAGAGGTATAGCGGCTGCCGGATTACGGACTCTTGGGATAGAGTTCTTCAAAGGTGTGAGGTGGATGCGTAAAAGGCTTCAAGGTTTTTGTATTGGATTCAAGGATTTTAGCTTCTTGAATCGAGGTTTGGCTATTACTTGTATTTTGAGGTTAGGGGCTTCAATGTAGGTCGATAGCGTGTTTAAGAAAAAGCTGAATTTGGAGAGAATTGAATCGTGCTTTTCATTGATAATAGAGGCCTCTTTATATAGAGGATTACAAACATAGAGATAATCGTGACATTGATTGGATATCTCCTAAGATTCTCCGAGAATATCTCTAGACAAATCATTATCGAGAGTTGCTCCATTTGCGAAGTTCCGTGTCCTATATGGGCTGGCTGAGGAAAGCGATGAACACAATGAGGAGCACAGCGTGAGACAGCAGATTGGGACCGATGTCTGCAGCCCACATTGAGAATTTTAGCGCCAAGTGGAGCCTAAGGTGTACAAGAAGAAAAGCAAGGTAATTTGGAGGTTGCACTCCCTCCCAAAGAAACTTAAGACAATCACGGGTGGTAAGATACCCATCTTTTCCAAGCGAGATGCCCTAGGGTTGATTGAAGGCTGTGAATGAGTATGAACAAGGAATTCTGAAGAAGAAGGTTGGGCCGACCTCCTAGGAAGCAAGAACAAACATCCTAAGCCCGCGAGAAGAAGATGAGTGGGACTTTTGTTAATTCCGACTTACCCTTGGTTGATGCCGCTTTGCTCATGAGATTAGCCCTAAGAATAAGGACGAAAGGAAAGCTCTAAGCTTCTGTGTTCAATACCTAGCATTTGATTCCAGTCTATTTCTATTTAAGTTTAGTTTCTCTAATTGTACACCAATTGAGGTCCTTGGCAATTAGGGTTACTCTAGAAAGGGTTTAGATAGTTGTTTGGATTGTCTCCTTATGGCTAGAGTTAATTCTTTTGTGCTCCAAATTTGTTCCCCAATGGGGGTTACACTTATTTGCTTAATAGCTTAGACCAACTAGAGTATTACTTGGTGTAAGACAACATATAATATCGTGCTTATACGGCCATAGATAAGTAATGAAATTATCTACTTCTCAAAAAAAAAATTTAAATTTTCCTATGAATTTTATTGATCTGCAAATTTATCAAATCACTAATAATATATTGAAAACACCCCAGTTGAATGATTGCATGGGTATTGCAAGAAGTACGGTAGAGAGTACTGCAAATCTGCAATTCTTCAGTGAAATCGCTTTTCTATAAAAAATATATATATATACACACATCTCTTTTGTTGTACGGAAAGATTAAAATATATCAACCATATAGTATGACCATTAAATTTTCCTATGGATTTTATTGACCTGCAAATTTACCAAAATACCAAAATCACTATTAATTGAAAATACCACATTTGAATGATTGCATGGGTAAGTACGGCAGAGGTACTGCAATTCTTCAATGAACTCTCTTTTCCTGCCAAAAAAAAAGATACATCACTTTGTTGTTAAGAAAGATTAAATATATCCAACTATATAGTATTATTATGACCATTTTAATTTTCCTACGGATTTGGTTGACCTGCAATTTTATCAAATCACTAACAATTGCAAAACACCCACCCAGTCACATGATTGCATGGAGTATTGCAAGTACGGTAGAGGTACTGCAATTCTTCAATGGCTCATAATATAGGTTTTATTACTACTCGAATATTTTGATATCGGTAGCAATAAGTTCTTTGGCCGCTGCATGCAATTTTGATTAGTTAACTTGAGATCGAAGGAGGGAGGGAGGAAACCCTTTTTTGGGAAAAACATAAAGACAAAAGCGGATTCAAATTTCGGCTCACCACCAAAATATTCTTTGCCCGCTGCATGCAATTTTTATTAGTTAACTTGAGATAGAAGGAGGCAGGGGAAACCCCTTTTGGGAAAAACATAAAGACAAAAAGCGGATTCAAATTTGCTCACCACCCACGATATTTTGGTGGTGATACAATGACTCAATATAAAAGCTGTCATGTGTTATAAAATATAATTATAGTTAATCATGATGTTTTATTAAAAAAATATAATTTAAGTATTCAATTAATTCTATATGGCGTGACAAGTTTTAATAGTATGGTTATATCACCACAAAATAAAAAGTGAGCAAATTTGAATCCAACAAAAGTCAAACGAAAAATATTTTACTAAAGAGAAAATAAAGAAAAAGAAGAATGTACTCTAGGAGGTGCTTATTGTAATCGGGATGTAGAGACTCATGATTTTATTTTAGGATGTACTCTTAGGTGCTTGTGTAATGTCAGAGGGGTTTAGGCTCAATGTCCCCCTTGTATTTGTGGTTTCATTAATCAAGGCTTGAGGGCAGCCGCGCAAGCCCTTAATTTCAAAAAAAAAAAAGAAGAAAGATGAAAGAAAACAAAAAAGGAGAGGATTCTTTTTAGGAATTGGATAAAAGAATAACCAACCAGATTTTTTTTACTTTTTACGTGACATAAAAAGTAAAATTTCTTCTAAACAAACAGAAAAAGCGAAAAGAATAACCAACCGAAAAAAATTTACGTAAATCCAAATCAAAGATTCAACATTACTAGAAGCGTCTTATTTGGAATTGGATAATGATCTCCCAATGTGAACTTAATCCCTAGTATAGAGTGGACATGGATTCTTCCAAATTAATTAATCTTCACTACATATGGCACTTAAAAATTTAAAATTAAGAATCATTTTTTCATTCCCTCTGCATGCACCACGGCACATTGGAACCATCACAAAAACATAGTCACAATCCTCTATATAATGAACCTCGAGGAAATCATAAAACGTATCCCAGCAATATATTCCAACACAAACATTTCAGTGATCACCAAAGAGGGAGATCACGGTAGTCAAATATGGCCACTACTACTTCACTTTCCAAAGTACTCCTCCCAATCTTCGTCATAATCCTCGTCTCCGCACCCATTCCTCAAGCTCATTCGCAATCCGAGAGTGATGAATGCGAGTCTGAAACTACCAACTCCTGCCACGACAAGGCAGGAGCAGTGCCACTCAAAATCATAGCCATTGCCTCAATCCTGGTCACCAGCATGATCGGTGTGTCCTTGCCACTCGTCACTCGCACCATACCTGCCTTGCATCCCGATCGAGACATATTCGTGGTCGTCAGAGTGCTTTGCCGGTGGCATTATTCTTGGCACGGGGGTTCATGCACGTTTTGCCAGACTCTTTTGACATGTTGTCCTCGAATTGTTTGGATGAGAAGCCGTGGCACAAGTTCCTTTCACTGGATTTTTGCTATGTTGTCCGCTATTGTGACTATGATGGTGGACTCCATGGCTACTAGCATATATACAGCAGTAGATCCAGAGCCGGAGTTAACCCCGATACTACTGGTGTTGCCGCCATTGAGGGAGATCAAGAGATGGCTGTGGCGGGTGGCGGACATGGACATTTTCATTCACATGATCATCAAGTCAAAGGAGGAAGCGAGCCACAGCTGTCACGCTATCGCGTTGTTGCCATAGTAAGTTGTATATATTAGCCGGGCGATCTAATAAGTCAAACAATTATAAGAGATTAAGAGGAGTGATTTTCTTTTGACATGTATGTAGATCAGTATATATGCCAATTAATTGATAATCTAACATTATCACTTGTGAATTAACTGACCAACAAGAATTATAAATCTATATATACGTAGTGTAGTTGTGCACTTGGCAATAATTGTCCACATATTCGATCATGCAAAAAGTTATACAATTCGGTGACATAATATGTCAGACTTTTGCAAAATAAAAAAAATAATAAAAAAATTAGGTATGCATATTTATGAATTGAAAACTTGTGTTGGCAGGTGTTGGAACTGAGAATTATTGTTCACTCGTTTGTTTTATTAAAAAAAAATGTCAGACTTTTGCAAAAAAAAAAAAAAAAATTAGGTATGCATATTTATGAATTGAAAACTTGTGTTGGCAGGTGTTGGAACTGGGAATTATTGTTCACTCGGTTGTTATCGGGCTTTCTCTTGGAGCTTCAAACAACACTTGCACCATTAAAGGTCTTGTAGCTGCCCTTTGCTTCCATCAAATGTTTGAAGGCATGGGCCTTGGTGGTTGCATTCTCCAGGTACATACCAGCCTTTTAGTTCCTAACAAATTAATTTTCGTTCACCTCCAGTTACTCATAGCATCATTTCTGGTTAATGTTTCAGGCTGAGTTCAAGTTCATGAAGAAGGTAGTACTGGTGTTCTTCTTCTCAGCAACAACCCCATTTGGAATTGCACTGGGAATGGCCATTTCAAAATGTACAAAGAAAACAGTCCAAGTGCATTAGTGACAGTAAGGACTGCTGAATGCTTCTTCAGCTGGGCTCCTCATCTACATGGCTTTGGTTGATCTTCTCTCTCACTGCTGACTTCATGGGTCCAAAGTTGCAACGCAGCATCAAGCTCCAGATCAAGTCTTACATGGCGGTTCTTTTGGGTGCCGGTGGCATGTCTCTGTTGGCAAAATGGGCTTAAGTAGCAAAGATCTTCGTCATCAACCATATGTACTGTACGTTGTCGTTTGAACTAGATCGATCATGTTTCCTCAAGCTTATGGAAGCTCATGATCCTTATGTTTCCCCAAATTCGATCTTTTCCTCTGTTAATCTTGTATTGTATGTTGTTTGCTCAGGGGCACTAAATAAATAGTTAAACTTTCTGCTGGATCAAGTGGTCAAGCTCTCTTGCAGTTTATTTGCATTGGAATTTTTGATTCTATCCCATATTTTTCATACCTAACTATCACGTATAATAAGCATTGTTTTTATTCAGTTTTGAATCCTGTTACTCCAATATGAATGCATGCAATATTTTGGTGGGCTATGGGTTATTTATATAGCAAGGCTCTCCTTCTATGTCGTAAGAGGCCCAAATATGTTTTAAGCCTTTAAGGGGATCATAATCGTATAAACTTGGAAACTGAAACGAAATGAGAGAAAATAGACAAGATATCCAGACATGGCCGATGGGCTTTGCATCATCATTCTTTTCATTCCAATGATTAGAAACACAGAAGCAACAGCTGCAAACCACATTACAGTATAATGATGCTAAACCACTTTCTTAATCCCAAGCCCAAATTGGTTAAAATTCTTTCTTTCATAAAATTAAGGGCTCAAAGTCGTGAACCATTCATGCAGCAGTGAAAAGGATAACTCTCAATGTTATTCATGTGTCATAAAAATTAAAAATCCTAGTCTTATATCAGAGGCCACCACCATCACCAATCGTAGTCCGAACTCCATTTTAGAACGTTATCAAATTTTCATCACAAAAATAACATTGTTGATAATCCATAAAGCTGGACATGATTTGAGTGTAAGTTGTCTTTGCAAAAACATTGAACAATTGGATTTTTCCACCATTTCTCCATCGGTCTTACAAAGACAATTGGAAACATCAATAAACAACTGAAAAATGTACAATAATATATTAATCCGTGAGTTAAATTCATGACCATTCCACTTACACAATAAACACTAACGTCACTAGATCAAATGAGACTAGATGTGTACATATATTAATTTAACTTTGAACAAGTTATGTTAAAACAACATCAAATTCAAATTCATGTGCACTGGGAACCCTATATGATGCTAATATGCTTGTAAAGATCGATGGATGGACTTATGGAGGAAATAAAAATAAATCAAAGTCAAAGTTGTAGCTAGAAAATAATATTGACTGACCCGGCCTTGGTAGACAAAATGAGAAACTTGCCAGTCTGTTGCATCAGTCAAATATTTCCGAGACTAAATTACGAATGAATGAAGAACCGGAAGAAGGACAAAGTCTTATATAATGTGGAAGTGCAGAGTTTGTTACAACTTACAAATTGACTTGACCTGGCTAGCTAGCTTCCATGGAACTTTTTACTAGCAATTACGAAGATTTTACCATTTTGGATTGTTGAAGTGGAACCAATATACACTGCCAAAAAAGAAGAAGTGGAACCAATATTTACTGAGGAAAGCAAATGATTTAGTCCAACTTGAATGTGACATGCACATTTTCATCTTTTTATATATACTAGTTGTCTAGCTGATGCATGTCTCAATATATATATATATATATATATATATATATATATATATAATCTAGTTAGTTTTCTAGTTTTAGACGTACAGTCTCATAAGAGGTGTTGCTAAATTTGAAAGGGTACCTTTATCACCTTACTTGCTAAATTTTGCTAAAGCCTATTTTCTTCTACATAAAAAGAAGATTTATAAGGTAGTTGACCAATCTGATTTGGGAGATTTATAAGCCTATTTTCTTCTACATAAAAAGAAGATTTATAAGGTAGTTGACCAATCTGATTTAGAAGATTTTCTTCTAATTTGGAGGCTTAACCCAACAATTTAAATAGTTTTTATAATTTTAAGGTGTTAGTTAATACCAACTCAAACACTTTTGTCACGCCACTTCTTCCCTCAATTTAAGTTTGTTAATAAGAACTTGATGTGATTTTTTTTTTCCCAATGGTGAATATTTGACTAAGAGCTTGCATTTGCAAGAAATATGGAAGAAGAAGAAAGGAAGTGCAAAATACCAAAACAAGATGTTCAGCGAAATTACCTAAAAATCTAGGGCTGAGGCGAGAAACCGAACCGGAGGGCCAAAACTGGCGAATCAGCGAGAAAACCCGGATCGGGACCGAACGGATGAAACAAGTCGGAAAAAAAATCACTCCACCGCACTGATCGATTTTCCGGTTTTGGGACGAAGTTCAGTTGTGAACCTAATCGGAAAAAACCGGACCGCCCACATATTTAATAATTATTTAAATAAATATTATTTTATTTATATTAATTTTATTTTTAAATGGTTGTCGAATTGTTATTGGTTGAAATCGTGGGAGTATGTGAAACCCGATGCACTGATTACTCTCAATGAGAGAAAACCTAGCCGACTTTAGTCGGCCCCTCATTTCTGATTTTCTATTCGACTTAAGCCTCATGCCCTCATATCTCTCTCGACTCCGTCTTCTCAACCGAACAAGGGACGCCGAAAGCAACGCTGACCGAGGGGCGCCGAGCAACACCGGCCCTAGGGACGTCTTACGATCTCATCTCTTGATGGAATCGGTAGGCTCTTTTGTCTCGATTTTGAATTCTCGATTCTGTTTTTGATGTTGACTTCCTTTGGGAGACTTGACTTGCTTTCTTCTTCGATTTTGATCATGAGAGACTTGATCTTGCTAATTAGAGAGTTGCTTGTGTTTGGCTCCAATTTTGCCGCAGGTATTCCAGCGATCCTCTTTTTGGCGCTGAGAGCGTGCGCACCGTTGCGTTGCTGCCGGTGTGTCCCTTGACGACTTCTATCAAGCGATTGTAGAGCCGAGGAGAGCACCAACCTGCGTCGTGGGATTCTTTGTGCCTCGTGGCGAGGACTTTGCTAAAGTTTCTTCTTGTTCCACAAGTCGATACTCAATATTGCGGGATTGAAGCGAGGCCGAAATCACCGAAGTATTGAGATCTTGCCTAAAGCGTGACTTTAGCTTGGCTGGAGTTGCTAGGGCATTACCCTTGCTTGGCTGGTTCTCAGTTAACCATGCTTAGATTGTAGTGCAACCACTCACCGGGCTCCTCAGGAGACTACAGGGATCAAATGCGTTAGCCAGAGGGTTTTGGGTGGCCTTGAAAGTAAACTACGAGAAGACTAGGACTAGGAGTGTGGATCACCAGATAAGAGAGAAGAGAAGGAGAGAGTTGCTCTTAGAGAGGTTGCTCTAGAGAGAACTTAGGATCATCTTAGAGATGTTTTGAATTGTGTTATTTCTTTTGGTCGCGGCACTACCGAAATCCTCAGAGAACTAGGGGGTAGCACGTTGACAGAGGATTTAATTGGCTTGCTTGAAAGTCGGCTTCCGAGAAGACTAGGACTAGGAATGTGATCACCCGATAAGAGAAAGAGAAGGAGAGGAGTTGCTCTAGAGAGAACTTAGATCATCTTAGAGATGTTGTTGAATTGTGTTGTTCTTGTCTTGGTCGCTGCACTACCGGCCGGCTCAGGAGACTAGGACCGGCAATGCGTTAATGAGAGGGTTTGGTGGCAGCGAAAGTCGGCCTACGAGAAGACTGGGACTAGGAGTGTGATCACCGATAAGAGAGAAAGAGAAGGAGAGGAGTTGCTCTTAGAGAGGTTGCTCTAGAGAGAACTTAGATCATCTTAGAGATGTTGTTGAATTGTGTTGTTTTTCTTTGGTGATGGCGGCACTACCATTGGCCCCAGGAGACTAGGACGAGAAAGCACGTTGTGATGAGAGGGTTTGGTGGCACTGAAAAGTCGGCCACGAGAAGACTAGGACTAGGAGTGTGATCACCGTAAGAGAAAGAGAGAAGGAGAGGAGTTGCTCTTGAGAGGTTGCTCCTAGAGAGAACTTAGATCATCTTAGAGATGTTTTGAATTGTGTTGTTGTTTTTTTCTACTTGTTGTAGCCTCTATATATAGGCTACCAAGCAACACTATTTGGCCTTAAACAACTCATAATAGGTTAGGTTTTAGCACTTAAACATTAATGGAATGTTAGGTTTAAGCACTTAAAACACTAATGGAATGTTAGGTTTAAGCACTTAAACACTAATGGAATGTTAGGTTTAAGCACTTATCGCCTCCAATTTTGCTGCAGCTATATCTCCACCAAGAACTCAAAATGGGCCTTGGACCTCTTCACATCAAATGATCCACAATGAGTGTAGATCATTCTGGCAAATTTTCAGAGCTTTTCTTCCATGTGGATTTGGGCCGGAAACGCTGCTGGACCTCTTACAGGTCCAGTTTTTCCAGTTTTGCTTCTGCAGAAAATTGGGTGATTGTTTGAAGGTCTTCCACTCAAAACTAAGCTCTGGCACTCTTCATAAGGAATGATTCTTGGGCTGTCTAGAATGGATCTGCAGAGTTTCAGCTCATTTAGAGTTTATTTGGTCAGGTGGACGCTCCTTACAGTTTTAGCTTCGGTTTTCTCTGGCAGAAGTAGGAAAATGTGCTAAAGTTGACTTTTCATGCTTCCATAGTAGGCTTTATTTAGCCTCTAAATATATATTTCGAACTTGTCGACAATATATAGTTTGAGCCACTGACTTTGGCTCAATTTCTCCAAGAGCGTGCCTGTCATGGGGCAAAAATGCTCATTTTGGGTCCAAAAGCGGCATTCCTTTGCAAGTATGTTCTTCTTCTTTGAGATTGGTGTTTGGACCCAAAATGAGCATTTTGGCCCCGACAAGGCACGTCTTGGAGAAATTGAGCCAATGTCAGTGGCTCAAGTTATATATTGTCGACAAGTTTGAAATATATATTTAGAGGCTAAATAAAAGCCTACTATGGAAGCATGGAAGCATGAAAAGTGAAAAGTCAACTTTAGCACATTTTCCTACTTGGCTAGGAGAAACCGAGAGCTAAACAAGGAAGGAGGGGCGGCAGACTAACCAAACGAAATTCAAATGAGCTGAAACTTTCCAGATTAAATCTAGAAAGCCCAAGGATCATTTCTTATGAAGAGTGCCAGAGCTAGTTTTGAGTGGAAGACCTTCAAACAATCAGTCCAATTTCCTTGTCTAGAGAGGCTTGGAAAACTGGACCTGTAAGAGGTCCAGCAGCGTTTTCGCCCAATCACTATATAAAAAGCTCTGAAGTTTTACCATGGTGATCTACACTCATAGTGGAACATTTCTTATGAAGAAGTCATGGTCAAAATCGGAGTGCTTGATGGAGATAAAATTGAATGAATAAAGGAGCAGAAAATGCTTCCTTATCTCCAAAATTCATCATTCCTTATCTCCAATTATGCCTCCTTATCTCCTTATCTCCGAAATTCATCATGCTTTATCTCCAATTATGCTTCCTTATCTCCAAAATTCATCATTTCTTATCTCCAATTAATGCTCCACTATCATTTGTTTAATGCTAAACACCTTGGCATGGTAGCCTATAAATAGAGGTTACAATGAAACACTTAAAGAGACAATTCACTCATCAATACATCTCTAAGATGATCTAAGTCTCTCTAAGAGCAAACCTCTCTAAGAGCAACTCCTCTCCTTCTCTTTCTCTTACCGTGATCACACTCCTAGTCCCTAGTCTTCCTCGTGAAGCCAGGCTTTCAAAGGCCACCAAACCCTCTCACGGCGTGCTTGGTCCTAGTCTCCTGGAGCCGATTGTAGTACCCACGACCACAATGGTTATGGAACCAGCCAAGAAGCCAAGCTAAAGTCACGCTTTAGCAAGTTCTCTCTACTTCCCAGTTGGTTCTCGCTCGCTTTCGATCTACAACATCGAGTATCGATTGTGATTTTCAAGAAGATTAGCAAAAGTCCTCACCACGCGAGGCATAAAGAATCTCACGGCGCAGGTTGGTGCTCTCCTCGTCTACAATTTCTTGAAAGAAGTCGTCAAGGGACACTCACGCACGCATCTTAATCTGGCCGCATCACGCCTGCAAGCAGAAAGAGAGATCATTGACCTACCGCAACAAAAATTGGAGCCAAACAATTGGTAGGTTGAGCTTCATCACATTCTAACCGATCTCGGGATAATAAAACTGAGAAAGTTAACCTTTTGTTTCTTTTTACGCTAAGTGCTAACTTATGTGTCTCATTTCATTGTCGTGGAAGTGGAGCATCGCAAACTCCCAATGCGACACCAAGCCCGAAAGTCAAGCACCTAACAACACCAATAACTGCTACAAACACCAGCGGTTGGAGCAAATTGTTGATGTTTGAATCTTTGAATGTTTGATAGTTGATCTGCGGCAAAGTTTGAGTGTTTGGATGCTGTTAATGTTATTTGTCTAGTTGAGAACTTGAGATTTTGATGTCATGAGCGAGGTTATTTGAAATGTTCATTACTTGATTTAGTGAACAGATTATGAGTGGTTTTATTTTGTTGATATTTTTGATAGTAATGGTTACTCATTTTAGGACAGCTAAATTTGTCCACTTTTGGTCGAAAATATGTGAAAAATAGAAAGTCGAACACAACCGAAACCGACCACCGCATCAAGACCGCAAAACGGTGTAACGAAGTAAGCGATGTATGTTTTAAAAATACGGTTGCGGTTTTAAATATAGCACAACCAAATGAAGCGGTTTCGATTTGCGGTTTTGGCCTAACACCGTCCGCGACCAACCGCCCCACCCCCTAAAAAATCTATACAAGGGCGAATGGTCAATCCAGCTATAAGTGACTCGTCAAAAAACTGATTAGTCAATTGGAGATAGACACTTTCATAGCAATTGATGAGAGACATGAAGCTTGGAAGCTTAGAAGCTGTAGTTGTAATTGCTTATTGTTTAAACACCTCAATTCTAGTCAAGTACTTATTTGTGACTCTGCAAGCGTCTACATAGCAATGGAAATTTTTTTTTTTTTTTGAGAAACAGCAATGGGATAGTTAAGTTGCTTTCTCCTATTATTGTCGTGTTTGTTTTAGTCCAACGATCCTTAGCTACCAAACATCCAAACCTAACCCTCACAAAACGATGGAATTAGAGACAAAAGCCAACTAATATAACCAAACTGAGGCTTATTTAATAACATGATGAATGAATATTGTAGCCTGCAAATGCTGGACCACAAAGTGATTAGGTGAGCAGAAAGAGAAGCATTCCCAGGCATTGGCATTCATATTCTGCCAATATAATAGCCCACATTGTATTAATTTCTGGTAAATTATTGCCAACAATGGTTTAACTATTCTTAGTGCCCCACTAAAGTATAGTTTTATTATGAAACAGAGTTGAGTTGCTTCCCAATTCCAGGATGCATGATGACTCAGTAAGGCAGGCTTAAATATCATATCCATAAATCCAAATTCCTATAATTAAGCAAATAAACTCTACTGAATCTGTTCATGCTGTTACACACAGTGCCTTTTGTTTAATTGTCTAATTAGTCAAGTTATAACAACTAACAAGATAGGGTTAGTAATCATTAACATTTTGATCTTTTCTATACTACTTTTGCGGTGGTTCTTTAACAATTTCAATTCAAAAGAAATATTGTCAGGAAGCTGAAAAAAGTCAAAAACAAAGTCACATTTTCCACATCCAAGAGACAAACACCATGTGCTTGACTGCATAGATTTGTAGCACCGAGATAAATCCTGCATAGGTTTTCTCAAGGGGATTTCTCAAGTCATGCCAGCTTTTTGGCTGAGAATCTTAACTGGGGGTTTGTTTTAATCAGAGGTACGTTCTGTTTCTTCAAAGTTTATGTTTACTGATCAAGAATTGTATAACAGAAGCTAGGAAGCTAGGTTCTTTAATGGAATTCTAACATAGGTACAGTTTAAGACAGTCTTCCATACAACTATGTATAATATATTCCCAATTCTTTTTGTAGTTGAGGCAAATGCAAGATATTCTATTTGTTAAAACTCTAATACAGCTTAACTCTGTCAACACTTAAAACCGCCTGAAATTGTATTAGAAAAAAAATCACAAAAATGACCAGAGAAAAACTCTTAAAAAATACAACTTAAGATGTTGGTCAAGTTAATTGTTAAAGTAGAAATGCCAAACATAAATAATTGAAAGTTAATTGTTGAAGTAGAGATGCAGAAACATAAATAATTGAATCCAAACTGTTTTAGATAGACAAAATTAGGGACACATTGAATTTTAATTGTTGAATTTTTGTGCATATTTACCAAGTAGGACCAATTTTTTAGGACTCGACTAATCAATTTTCAGTTTAGATTTTAGTCATTTCATAAGAGATGGTAGGGATGAAATCATGAAAAAGATAATGGTATACTTTTTTGACTTCTCAAAGAAGATGAGATCTGCAAGTCTTTGTTTTCGTCTTCAGATATATGGAAGCATATCATCATTTTCACTCTTCATAATATTTGCAGACCGTTCAGAAAGATTTTAAAATCACAACTAAGAACTTCCAGTTAGTTCAGCAACTCATCTAATAGTAAAAAAAAAAAAATGTAAAACGGCACGACTCATCATTATAACGAATTTAACACTTTGTTGTTCATCATAGCGAATTTGACACTTACCTATTTTAAAGTGCAGTGTAAGTATTAATATGTGATCGAGTATGAAATGCCGAAATCGGTATCTTATTAAAAAAGAAAAAAATTATAGAACAAAAAGAAAAAGTTTAGTTGGATTAGACCTGTGTTAGGAAGAGAATGCCAGCAAAGCAAAAGGCCTCAAAGGCACTTCCTTTTCTCTTACGCCAATAACTGCAATTTACTGAGGATTCCTTTCTCTCTTTTCTTTCTTTCTCAGCTCTCACATCCCCCTTAATAAATCTAATCTTCCATCTAATAAAAACAGCATCTTCTGAGTGGCTGTGGCACCAAAAGGATTGAACTCTTTGTTAAATTAGGGTTCTTATTATTATTATTATTATATACCCTTCTCTACAATTTCATCATTGCAGCACAGTCTCTCAGATTTCAGAACCCAAAAAGAATCTGATTCCACAGACTTTAATTTTCCTCCGGATAAGGTACCGGAAGCTTCACATTTCCCTTCTCTGCCTGCAACTGTTTCTGCATGTATGTATATATGACCGCCCGTCCTTAACCATAAAACAATTAAAAATCAGTGCTCCTCTTATTATTAGTGTTCATTTTCTCTTTTTCGATTGATTGTTTTTTTTTATGTTGAATTTTTTGATTGTGGGATTTGGGGTTATCTACAAGGTAAAGCACGGATTTTTGGTTGTTTTGGATTGATTCGTTGATGGGTTTTTCTGGGTTTTTGATTTTGGTATTAGTAGCTGAAGTATTGGTGTCTGATGTGGTACTTTTCAGGAGGATCTGATGCTACAGTTTGCAGTTCTGGATCGATTCCTTGATGGGTTTTTCTTGTATGATTATTTGTAGTTAGGCCCAGAAAGATCCTGATTGAAATTCATTTTTTCCATTTTTTATTTTGAGGATTTAGCTTCTGAATTACAGAGCTTCAGATTGATTGGATTTTGGTATTAGTTACAGCTTTAAGTTTTTGAATTGCTGAGCTGTTGTGGGAAAATGGAGGGTCAGGTATTATTTGGTGATGAGATTCCTGTGAATTTACCTAGAGAGGAAGACGAAGAAGAGTTTCGAAGTTGCTGCGAAGATGATGAGGTTTGGAAGGAGAACGATGAACCTGTGAAGGTGGAGTCAAAAAGATGATCTTGATGAGTTTTCGGTGAAGATGTTCTTCAAAGGCATTTCTGTAACTGGGTTTGGGGACTCCAGTGTTGGGCTTTCTGGAATTGGAGTTGTTATGGAAAGAGCAGCCAATGTTCCTGTAATTCAGGTGCAGAAAAAGCTTGATTTTTATGTGGAGGAGCCTGTGGCTGACTATCTAGCTCTGATGGATGGTTTAGTGGAGGCTGTGCAGAATAATGTTCGCCGGGTGTACGCATTCACAGATTCTGAGCTTCTCTATGACCAGGTGAGTCTTCATTGTTAAAGAGTTATGTATGTTCAGTCATTTTTGGTTCCTTTTGTCGAATTTGAAGCCAAGAGTTTTCCCAATTTTTATCTTACAGCTACATAAGTTTCTTTTCTATCTTGGATTACTTTTGGAATATAATTTTGGAATTTTTCAATGACCGTCGGTCCACCCATTTTCAAAAGTTTAATGCCAAATTACCTATTGCAATTTCAGTAATGTCACTTCTTGAGTCCATTAATTAAAGAAATGAAGAGTTTACTTCTTATCAGTTTGTTATCCTTTTCATCCTTGTTTAACAGCAGAAACTTTTATAGGTAGAAATGATAGGTAATACCTTTTTCTTTACCAAAGGGCATTTGAGTGATTGCTCCTGATGATTAGTACACCTTTCTTCATTTGAGTTATAGCGCCAACATTATTCAAATCATCTTATTGCTTGTCAAGTTTTCTTTATTGGCTTGAGTTTTTGACAGGTATCAAATGAGGAGAAACTTGATATTCCCTCCTTGTAGCACTGAGGGAAAGGATCCTAGAACATGCCGGTAATCTTGAAGCTTTTGTTCTGAAACTTGTCCCTACTGTAGATCTTGATCGACCATCAAAATTAGCCCAAGTGGCAATCGGAGTTGTCTCTCTTTTCCTGCTAAGGGCGTTGAATCACTTGAAAATTGTTCCATCTGTTGCGACGATAAACCATCCCCAATGATGATCACCATGAAGTGTTCTCATAAGTTCTGTACTCATTGCATGAGGACATATGTTGATGGGAAGGTACAATCCTCTCAAGTTCCCATCAGATGTCCTCAGCTGCGATGCATGTATTACATCTCCACTGCTGAGTGCAAATCTTTTCTTCCACTCACTTCTTTCGAGTCACTGGAAAAAGCCCTTGAGGAAGCAAATATTCTACATTAGGATAGATTTTACTGCCCATTTCCAAATTGTTCTGTCCTGCTCGATCGTTCTGAATGTTCTTCAGCTAGTGAAAGTTCATCAATTCAGTCAGATAACAGCTGCATGGAATGCCCAGTTTGCAAGAGGTTCATCTGTGTAGATTGTGGGGTTCCTTGGCATTCTTCTATGAGTTGTGAGGAGTTCCAAAACCTCCCACTGGAAGAGAGAGATTCTGCAGATATTACCTTACATCGCCTGGCCCAAAATAAAAGCTGGAGGCGTTGCCAGCAGTGTCGTAGGATGATTGAGCTTTACTCAAGGTTGCTACCACATGACATGCTGGTAAGATCACTATCTTTTACATACGAAGATTTCTTTAAAGAAACTGATTTATTGAATTCAGATTCAGAGATCGACAGTTAAGTTAGTCCGGTAATGAATCATTCTCTAACTGAGCAACGGAAATTAGTAGCTTGTGGTAATTTAGATGTTAAGCAGCATGTGTTGCAAATACTTTTACTTATAGGATCACACAGATGTACAAGCTTGTAATCGGAGCAGACTCGGGCAATATGGGCTCAATTTACTATGGTCCTAATTCTTATGTTACACTTAAAAAGAGTCAATTACACGGAGTAGTGAAAGATGGAAACTAATTAATACATGTTAGCATCTGTCTTTCTTTTGGATGGCATCATTTTGATGAAGTGATTTAACTTCTAGGAACTTTTGGGAATATCCAATGCTTTTATGCATAGGCACTTGTATAAAAAGGAAATATGAATTAATTCATATTAGCTGTGATATTTCTGTGACCACATTTCTAATCAACCAATGGTAGATATGCTCAGTGTAAAGTTTACTTTCAAGTAGAAGTTCTTGAATCTATACTGAACCTCTTGCTCATTTCAGGTGTGGCCATGAGTTCTGTTATGCTTGTGGTGCTGAATATAGAGATGGTCAACAGACGTGTCAATGTGCCTTTTGGGATGAAGACAACCCTGAAGACTTGGTCACTCAGTCTATGCAAGAATCTGAGCAATGGGCATGGGAAACATTCAACTCACTTCCTATGATCATGGATGCATACTCAGAGCAAGAGAGATCACAGCTGGCACTGATCCAAAGGTTCCTAGCTGGGGGTTTCAGTTTAAGTGATCACCACCCTTACCAACCAGCCCAATCTCCGCCTCGCTGTACAGATGCCTATGTAGATGCCATGAAAGATCTCCACCAGCTTCCTTGGCTTGAGAGGTTTGTTTCCGTTATAAGTGATAACTACTACGAAGAATATATCCAGTGAATTATAGGACTCCAACAATAATCTGCATAGCTTCCCAACAATACTGTAAACGTGGTTAAAGAGTTCCTCGCTCTATTAACTCTAGTTTCATGGTCATAGAGAAATTAGTGGCTCTCGTCCTTTTGAGATTCATAATCATCATGACCATCAAGGTCCCTTTGTATTACCTCAAAGAGAAGCATCTATTCTTGACAATCGCTTTCTTCTTGAAAGAAGAGTAAAAAAAAATAGTGAATTGGAAGAACATTTCTCATGTTAGTGAATGGAAAAGACATATTTTCATTTTAAGCTGCTCTCTCTGAGATAGATTGGAAACACTGTAAATACTCATCAAATCAATAGTTGATTGTTCTCTTTGATTACCAAGAAGGCAAGAAGTCCCTGAAATATGTCATTTATCATGGTTGCTTGAATAATGTGAACTGAGCTTTAGTTGCCCCCATTACATCATGTGTGATAGAAAAGGACCACCCTCCCCGCTTAACAACTGGAACAAGTATTCATCATTATGATTATTTTGGTGGTGTTATTGGTTTTGAAGAAATCGAATGGAGTACACACCTCTTATTTTGGATGAGGGATAATAGTGCTTCAATGAAATTCACATGTTACATGGAAGTTTCTGTCATGGAATGGGAGCAGTGGCTTCTATGATGATACCTTGAAGTAGACAGTAACCATATCTGCAATTTTTTTTTTTTTTTTTTTTTTTGTCTCCCATATATTTTGGCACTACAGCATTTTTTAATTCAATTCGAGTCAAATCCGAGTGAACAAGCCTACAAGCCAATCTCCTCTTGCTGCAATTACCCCACAATCTATAGGGTCTAAGCTTTTACAAAGGCTTCGGTAAGGGGAGTAGTATTTGTGTTTCTCCCATGTAGGTTTCTATTCTTTTGGTGAGATTTAAGCCACTCGATCTAATGTTATAATGGAAATATAGACGGCATGACTAGAGTATAAGACAATTTTTTAATTGAATGGCTTGTGTTATTTTTAAGAGTGAATGAACTAAGAGGATGATCGAAGAAGTAAAAGCTGAGCAACCATTTGCATATTTTTCTAAAGGGTTATTTTCTACAAATGGTACCTGAATTATACCTCAATCTTATCATGGTACACGAACTTCAATTTTGATCACAAATCCAGGACCGAACTTTTTCAATTTCATTTTAAATGGTACCTAGAGCCACCTCCGTCACTATTCACTAAAACGCATGGGAGGGAATCATAGTGATGATTTTTGATGATTTCAAGGGTTGCAATCATATATAGTAATGATTTTTTGGTAATAGACTTGCCTTGAACTTGTTTCTTTTTTTTCTTTTTTAGATTTGGCTTTTTTGGCCTAATAGTTACCAATGTGGCCTTAGGTACCATTTAAAATGAAATCGAAAAGTTGGTACTTGGTTGTGATAAAAATTGAAGTTCAGCACTACTCATAAAATAGAAGATAAGTTAGGTATAATTTGTGATAATAACCCTTTTTCTAAAAAGTTTAACCTATACTAGACACATCAGCATACAAACAAAATAGTGTGAGGGAACATAGACCAAAAACTCACATGATGAAACTAATTAATACATCAAATGGGAGAAAACAGTACATCGAGACATTTTATAATTGGGCAATAATCATAGATCAATGATCATGACCATAAGTATAAATATATTAGGTCATTGACTCAATGCACCAAAATCAAATTTAAAATTATCCCACTTACCCCAAAGAATAAATTTTTTATTCATTCTAACCCAATTTGAAGTAAAATGACAATTCTAACCTTAACCTAATTAATAAATTAGTTTTTATGCCACTCTCCATCTCTCTCTCTCGACGCACACTCTCTCTCTCCAGACGCATCTCTCTCTCTCCCTCTCTCTCTCTCTCTCTCTCTCTCTCTCTCTCTCTCTCTCTCTCTCTCTCTCTCTCTCTCTCTCTCTCTCTCTCTCTCTCTCTCTCTCTCTCTCTCTCTCTCTCTCTCTCCCTTTCATGGAGAAAGTTTCCGCTACGCGGGCCGGGCTAAATCTCTAATCGGGAGGAGGACGAGGTCAAGGCTTCACAAGCCTCCTTAAAGCTCGCCAACGCCGGCTTCCTTCCTCCTCCTGCTCGTTTCAAGTCCACCTCGCTGTCGTGCACGAGCTTCGGAGGATTCCGTGCACGGGTTGCTATGAAGGTTCAAGAGTTTGTCCTCATTAAGACGGTTGGGTCAGCCAAGGCGCGTGTCTTCCATGCTAGCCCGGATCAATCACGATTTTGAAGTTTGGTCCGAATCGAGAGGAAGTTCATTAAACATCGATGTCTGCTCCAAATTTCACATATCAAAATGTACGTTTTAGACTTTTTAGCAATCATGCTTTGGGCTATTGGTACCGAGCCACTGTTTGTCTTCTTTAATTTTTGCAAGCATTGATTCAATTCCAATATCATCAATGCATGCCTCATGTGCTCACATGTGAAGGGCATACCCTGGAACTAGTCATGAAAAGAAAGGGAACAAGCGACGTCCCTCTTTTCTTTCTTTCTTCTTTTTGGGAAAATGGAGGTAGAAGGAAGGAAGGAAAAAAAAAAAAATTATTGGAGGGCAATACAAGGCTATTGAGGGGCAAACTTTGATTCATTAATTAAACATCGATGCTTGCAGCTTCTATTGGGGGCCGATAGAGGTTTATTACCCCTCTATTGGAGGGCAATAGGACGGCTATTGAGGGCAATAGACGCTTTGAATTGATGTAATCTCCTTGTTCTTTTTTCAGAATCAAAGTTTTATTTGTCTAAATTTAAGGAGATTAGTTCCTATTCCGCAACCGAAAGTCCTATTGGGAGGCAATAGGCGCCTATTGGGGGCAATACATGGTGATAGTCATCTATTGGGGGCAATAGACGCCTATTAGGGGTCAATAGACTATTGGGGCAATAGACGTCTATAGACGCCTATTAGGGGTCAATAGATTTGGGGCAATAGACGTCTATTCAGTAATAGACCTCTATTGCCCATCTATTAGGCGCAATAGATGTCTATTGGGGCAAAAACTTTCCGTGAGATTTTCAGCAAATTCCGTGGGGCGGCGGTGGACCGAATCCGTGAAAAGATGGACCGGATTCCGGCGAAAGCTGGACCGGATTCCGGGCGAAAAGTTGACCGGATTCCGTGTAAAGTTGACCGGATTCCGGCCGGGCGTGACCGGCTCCGCTAAGTCTCTCATGGTTTCTCTCTCATTAACAAAGGGATGAGGGTAAAATGGTATTAAAAAATTAAGAAACAAAAAATCTTAATGGGGTATTAGAGAAGACCTCCTTAGAGTGTTTTTGGGTAAGAGGGAATTAAAAACTTAATGGGGTAAGTGGGAAAAAATCTCTAAAAATGGGGTAAATGGACAAAACCCTAAATATTAAGTTTTGTGGGACTTTAATTTCATTTTCTTTTCTTTTTCTTGTCGAGTACATATAATAATAATGTATCCTCTCGGAGTTCGATCTGTCGAACTAGCTAAGCTTCTTATCAAAATACCAGCTCACTGGGGTAGAGACTAGGGAGAGAGAAACAGATATTGTTTCCGAGATCTGAGACAGAGAGATGGATATGGAGGCAATTCATGATGAAGAAGTAATCCCAACTCTTGAATTTTCTAGTGAGTTTTAGTCTCAAAGCAAGGGAGTGGGGAATGGAAAGCTATGAGGAACAAAGTGAGAGAGGCATGTCAGAGTTATGGTTGCTTTCTGCTGTTGGTGCGGGAAGAGACAAACCCCATCAACTTACGTGAAGAAATGGTGTTGGCCATGAAGGGTTTGTTCGATCTCCCTGAAGAGACCAAGCAGAAGCACAAAAATACGAACTCTTTCCATGACTACCAAGGCAAATCCCCCAACGTTCCATTGAGCGAAAAGCTTTGGAATTGATAGTTCAGACCAGATTGATGCAGCTCTCAAGCCTTCACCAACCTCATGTGGCCTCAAGGGAACCCTGCGTTTTGGTGAATACATATTTTTATCTCTTGATTTAATTATTATTATATTCATGCCTGTAATCTATTTGGTTTTAGACTTGAGATCATTTGCATCTTAGTCAGTGGAGAGCGTATATTTACTTTGAGATCTTAAATTAAATGAAACAAGATTTGCACATAGATCAAGGATTTAGATTGACAATATCTTCTCGTAATATAAGATGTTTTTGTTGTATATGTACATATTTTTCGAAGGGATTTCTAGCTAGAGACCCTCACGATTTATATGAAAATACACATTTTCTTTTGATAATATGCGCTAGTGAGATAATGAAATCAATGAGCTCAAAGCTGATGGATTTGAACTACTTCACCATTGTCAAAATGATTTTTGAGAGCTTTGGCATTGAGAAGCACTACAAGTAGCACGAGGAGAGCACCACCTGCCTTTTGCGTTTGATGAAGTACTACAAAGTCCCCACTAGTAGTCTAGTACCCAATCTGACGACAAAAACGCAGCATCATCGGCTGTCGTCGGTCAGTCGCCTCACACAGACAAAAGTTTCATAACAGTTCTTTACCAGATTAACCAAGTGCAAGGTCTAGAGATTCTCACCAAACAAGGCAATTGGGTTCAAGTTACTATCCCAAAAGGAGCTGTTGTGGTCTCTGTTGGCGACGCATTCAAGGTTTGGAGCAATGGTAGACTTCATGCTTCAAGACACAGAGTGATCATGAGCAGTAGTAGTACTGTAGACAACAAATCAGAAGACAGGCACTCTTGTGCGTTGTTTGGATTGCCGGAGGAGGAGTCGATGATCCAACCGCAAAATGAGCTTGTAGACATGGAGCATCCTCTGCTGTATCGGCCATTCAACCTCAGCGGATTCTTTTAAGTACATTACCACCAATATTTATGCTCTTTCTGATAATCCGCTAAGAAATTATGCTTTGGAATTGAACTAGTTCCGCATAATTGATGTGTGTTTCACTTAGCTTTTAAAAAAAAAAAAAAATTAATAAAATGTATGAGTAGAAATGAAGCATCTGGCTAAATTTTCTAACTAACAAAAAAAGTAATACAAACCAACGAAGAGTGAATATAAGCATCTAACTCTTTGAGAAAGAAATGTGCTAAAGAATAGCTATACCGATCCAAATAAGTGAAATAAAGGACAAACATGTAAGCCAGACTATCGAAAGTGAAAAGTAGGAAGCTCCAAATAATCCCTACGCCAAGTAGATTGAACAGACTCATAGAGAACATTCCACCAAGACCAAGTCAAACCATCTGTAGAACATATACAATGACAACTGACAACTATTATGAAGAACATATCCAATGAGTAACAGGAATCCAACAATAATTTACACAGCCTTCCAACAATACTATAAATGGGGTTTAAGAGTTTCTCGCTCTAGTAAATCTAGATTATGGTCCTAGAGAAATTAGTGCCTGTTGTTTTTCGAGCTTCATAATCGATCGCTGTGACTATTAAGGTCCCTTGTATTAGTATATTACCAAGAAGGGAAGCACCTAGTCTCTCTTTTTTGTCCAAAAGGATGATGTCAAGCCATCAATGATTCATGACCTGCCCGCAAGGGCTACCATACATGATACAACAACCTAAAATGCAATTACCGCTAGTAATAAAATAATCAAGACAATGTTAAGGGTATAGAAGAAGCTCGTCCTAACATATTCAGAAAGTTTCCAGGACCACCCTGCGCAAAGGTATGACAAAAATGGATCACACTTCCCCACGTAAATGTCTTAAACGACGAGAGGTTTAGCAACTTCCATCCAAAGATTGAGAAAGATAGCTTAAGCAATAAAGGAACCTTTTAGTTTGCGAGGTCGTTACCCGACAAGAAATCTTTCATACTTCATATGGGCATTTCTTTTGAATTACCTTCACGTGGATGCGACGCCGGATCTGCAGTACGGAACGGATCTCGGTGATTTCAGAGAAGAGGATACAGGCCCGACATGGCCGTAGTACCCAATATCAATTGGCTCAACAATGGGGACTGGGTACTACCCATCATGGCCTCGGCCTCGAAATCGATTCAAACATCGGAGGTCTTCAGAGCTGCTTGACGGGGAGGCGATCCACCTCTGATGGCTCCGTTTCTGGCGTGGCTCGGTCACCATGGACGGAGAAGGTAGCAGCTATGCGCTTCGTCGACTCTTTTTCTACGGGTTTCGGATTTGGATACTTGGAGGTTGGTTAATTGGGATGCAGCTCTGGTGTTGCAGAGCGGAGACGGATTTCCAGTTCGGCGGCGGCTAGAGAGTCGATCTTGTTGGATCGGAGTTGGCAGAAGCGACGGCTGCTAGATGCTGGCGCCTCACCCAAATGGGTTTGGGTGTCCAGATCAGATCTGGCCAAGGTATTGGGTTTACTGGAGGCCCAAATCAAAAAATTAGTCCTGTTGGTTGAGTTTACTTCCTACATGGGGCTGAATAGCTGGAAATTGGGCTCAACTAGTAAAAAGAATTCTTGGAATTTTATGCGCCACAGAAGAGACATGAACAACCTTGGAGTTCCCAAAACCAGAATCCACGAACCATGACTACGGCTGATATTGTGTTTAAACCTTCTAGCCCTTTTGAGGGGCAAAGAAAGATGTAGTTTTTCTTTATATTTGCCTATAACTATGTCCTAGTTGTATTTTAGTTTATAGGCTTGCTTGAATAAGTGAGCACTTTGGTTGTATAATGAATGGCCTAGTCTTTATATACTATATGGTACCCCACAACCTCTTGTCTATCTTTTGAATGACATGTAATGGCCGTTACGGCCTTGAGATTATTAATGACAATCATTGATGGATTGATTAAAAAAAAAAGATGATTTGTCGAGGTTTTCAATGAACTTAAAATTAAAAAATAAAAATAAAAAGTCTTCGTACAAACAACAAGAGGGTGAATATCATGTCAAATTTGATGTTTAATGATAAAGTGTTAAGAAAAATATTTCGGATATGGACAGAGGAATTGGTCAAAACTCAATAATTCAGTTTTAACTTTATACCAAAGATAACTAGATAATTAGTATTGGCCTAATATAGTGTGCATATTTCATATGCGAAGTTTCTAAAATCCAGGCCACATACTAGACAAAGAAACAAGATCGAAATGCCCCTCACTTGGATTCCCTTTCTTTCGAAGTTCATTGTCGAGAAGTACGTATTCTAGCTAGCTAGTTGATATGTTCTTGTTTTATTGTTTGTTTTGTGTTTGTACTTCCTTTTAGCGAGAATTCTACTATGGATCATGGTCCACGTGGACCACAGTTATATTTGGCGCGTCTTTGTTCACGCTTGGCAGCGGTTTTCTTTGCTTGAGTGGAATATGAATATGAGGTTGTGGGTCCCATTGCTTTCGTTAAGCGTCGGATTTGGGCGACTTTTGTACTCTTTATCGATTTTCAACCACTGCGAGAAACAAATCCGTTCAAATCCTCCTAAATTCGATTTCAGGCCGGATATAGTTCCAAGTCGCTTTCTCAAGGCACGCTTGAGCCTAAGATTGGTTGGTCGAATCCATGGCAAAGCGGGAGTGATGCGCAAGAATCTTGGCATGGGTGTCACCGTTGTTGCCCAAGAGGCCCTCGAGAGCGAGTGGAGATTGGTGAGGGGTTAATGTAAGAAGAGAGCGTAAGAGGAGGAGAGACAAGAGTGCTTGGGGAACGAGTGGTGTGACTGCATCGAAGTTGATGATGAAGGGTCGATGAGGTGGCCTCGCAGCTCTCCGAAGTTTCCATACAAGAACCCCAACCCTCTCAATTTGATTCCTACATGATTAACACGCGATTTACGTGTGTTTCTAGCTCTAATTACCTTGAAATTAGCTTGAATACTCAAGTAATATTTTGTAGTATTACTTTGTTTTCTTCATTTGTAGGAAATTATGGTCAAGAGAGGAAAAAGACGAAAAGAAGTAGTGAATTCAATCAAAAAGTCAACTTCTCACTAAAGGACAAAAAGTCAAATGGTTGACCATTGGGTCAATCTAAGTCAACTTGGCCCAATAGCAAGAAATCCGGAAGCACAAGACCCAGCTTTTCTACACCCTAGGCCTTTTGGCCGAATTTGGGAGATCTCTCTCCCTTCTCACCTCTTCTTCTCTTTTCATCCCCATTCTTCACATGTAAGCTTGCACAAGGAGGAGGCACACACATCTTTGGTATCTAGGCCACCATCTCTACACCATGGCTTCCTAAGAGTAGCAAGAGAAGCCATGAAGTTATGGTAATAGCTACTCTTGACATGCTTTGGCTTGACTTTCATGGATTTCTCCTCTCTTTCCCTCTTCTTTCTCTCTCTTATTTCTTGCTTATGGTGTAGTTTGATGTTTATTGATATATACTTGTGTGTGACCTCTCATGGTTTTAGGTTTTTGAAAACTAAGTTTAGTTTTGTATGGTTTGTTGAGGAATTAATAAAATTGATGTTTATTCATATAATTTATATACTCTTGCTTTAATTTCTTCACTCTAGATGTGTGGTTTAGGTTTCCCCTCTTTAATCTATGTTTGGTGTGTTGAAATTGGAATATTGAATTGAGGAATTTATATTTCAATTTAAATTATGGCATAAGTATGGTGGAATTTGCCCATTGCATATCTCTATTTCCATTTGGATTTTTTAGATTGTGGTTCTCCAATCACCCAATTTTGGGTATTATTATCCTTGATTGTCAAAATAGTATTCGAATTGTTTGGTAGGGTAATTGTTATCACAAGTACTCTTTTCGACCTTATTATTTGTGGTAATGGTTGCTAGAGTGTGTTACAATCGATTGTCAAAATCTAAAGCATTTAGTTTTGAGCACTTATGACCCTAACAAGGCATAAGATTTAAGACTAGTATAGGGTAGCCAAAACCTTAAGTATCTTTCTTCTTCTTCTTTTGCTTAGGGTTTGACTACTAATTCATGACAATCAATTTAGCTTTCTTTTCAATCTCTTAATGCTAAATGGAAATCCGACAAAACATTTGAAGCATCTTTTGAATTAATCATCATCATTCCATATGATTTTGGATTTGGGTGGAGGACCTTGAATTCCATGGCGACCCTTGATGCGATGCACCTCATCCTTCTATCTATCTTATTTTTATGTTGTAGTTAATTAGTTAGTTTATTTTTCAAATAATGAAAATCCAAAAACATTGTGACTTTCCAACTACCATTCATTTGTAAATCCATGTGGGCGTGAGCATGACAAGCACTTTTGTGTGTTTCACGGCCCTATCTAGGCCTTGCCCTACGTGATTTTGTGTGATGCAAAGTCATGCTTGAATGAGGCTCTGTGCCTTGTTTAGCATTTTTTCTATTTTTATTTGTTTGTGCAAGTGATTTTTGGTGACCTAGAACCATAGGATTCTTAGCAAGCTCGTAATGCCCGAGGTACGATAAAGCTGGGGCGTAAATACTTCCTATCTTTGATGACCGTGTTGATTGTTACGCGATAGGCAAATGAAAAACGCTCAAATCACTACCTCACCACCACGATCGGCGATCATGATTCGATTATCTCCTGCATCATAGAAATCCAAACCCTAGAATCGATACAGATCCCAACTCCACCTGAAATTAACCAAAACCCCCAATCTGAAACCCTAGATTCTTCTTTCACTCTTGCCAATTTCAAACCCTACAAACCCCAATTGAACGCAGACCTAGACCTACAAAGCTATCGGATACAAAGTTAAAGAGATTATAGAATGAATTAAAGTTCAAGTTCCGTTTTAGATTGGAAAGACCGAAAGTGAGAGAAGGAGAACAATGAGAGCGGGAGAAGGAGAACGATCGATCTGAGATAGGCTTTGTTTTATATATATGCATAAGCAGCCGCAGTTAAATAACTTGTAGTGTCGGCTCACCAACCTAATTTCGACTTGGTGTCAGGTGGACCTTGGTTCACGTAAGACTCTTTGTCCTTTTAGTTCATAAAGTTTTAAAGAGAAACCGTGCTAGATGTCAAGTAAACTCTTTCATCGGAGCTTCTTGACCCACCTAAGTGGAAAGTTGGAAGCTCTTGGGCTTGGGCCATTTATAGGTCCAAAAATAAAACTTACGCTTGAGATGGTCAGATGAAGAGTTGCTGAGATCGATGATCTACATCGCGACTGCTTCAAATTTTCTTTTTAGTAAACTAATTTAAATTGATACCATTGATGAAAGGTCGATGTCCTATGCCTTACATCCGCTGATCTAACTTGCCCTTTGAAGTGTGTAGCTAATAAAAATAGGGTTGTAAAGTCTTATTCAGTTAACTAAGGAGATTGAAGTCAAAATATGAATGAAATTGCTAAATTTTTACAAGAAGCCTAAAATAATGTAATTCTCACATCCAATGGTTGGAGTCTCAAACCTTACATTCGCTGATGGACTTGCCCTTTGAAGTGTGTAGTTAATAAAAAATAGTTATAAAGTCTTATTAGATCGAAGTTGAAACATGGATGAAATTGGCTTAATTTTTTTACAAGAAGCTTAAAATAATGTAATTCTCACATCCAATGGTCGATGTGTCAAACCTTAAATTAGTTGGACGGACTTACCCTTTGAAGTGTGTAGTTAATAAAAATAGAGTTACAATGCCTTATTAGGTTAGATGTGATAATTACATTATTTTAGACTTCCGTCCAAAGTTGATCAATAAAAATTAGAAAAATTAATAAAACACTAGCCACTTTTAGTCATTGTTTGACTTCAATCTACTTAGTCAAATCAAAAGTTAGTTTTGTAACCAATAGGTTGACCGATGCTGTATCCACAAACCATCATGCCAATAATTTCACACAATGTGTAACTACTTTCGGTGAATAAATCTAAAGGGTAATCAAAATTTATCAATTTTGATTTGGTTAGTAGTAAGAAATACCAATTTGCCTAGAAGTGTTGTATAACCTGATCATTGCATATAGGAGAAGCCGACTGTTGGATGAGTGGATTACATTGTTTTATAAATGTGATAAATAAATTCAGCCAATTTAACCATAATTTCGACTATGATCCACTTGGTAGTATGACTAAACTAAACTAAATGTCCAGTTCACGCATTACATATCGCAATAACCTCACTAAAAACATACAAATACAACTTTTGAATAAAGAGAAGATTGAAATGTTTTATCATTGTTGCAAAAATGTAGTCAATTTCGCCTTCGTTTCGACTTCGATCAACTTGATAAATCACAGTTACCTTTATAACTCGCGGTGTATCTTTATGGTTGTATAACTTGGACATTGCATATAAACTTATATGGATCTTAACGCGGTGAAAAAATGAATTTGAAGAAATCGACCGTTGGATATGATTGTTGAAATATTTTACAATTATTATAAAAACTTTAACAAATTTTGTCATTATTTTCACTTGATTCACTTGGTCAACTATAGTTAACTTTATAACGCTATATTTATACATAGATTCCTCAAAGAACAACCTCATTGAGATATAAAAATTTGAGAAACCGACCGCTTAATTTAATATGATCATTGAAATATTTTACAGTTATTGTACAAAATTTTACCAATTCCGTCATCGCTTTTGACTTTGATCCATTTAGTCAACTAAAATTACCTATACAACCAAAACTCATCACGGTTCCATTGTTCTTATGGAACTTTTAAACAAGTACATAGAAACAGCGTACGTGGCTGCTCGAACTTGAGTAGCGCATATCAATTATATGGTCCTTGACCACTGCACCGAAAGTTACCAGTGTTCGGTGTTTCCTTCCACCTCTTTTATATTGGGAAACCGGTTTCGCCCTGAACACCCAGATAGAGATCACTCATTCTTCGACGTCCTCCAAGGGGAAATTGTTTAGAATCTTACGTTCAAACCTGATGGGATCTAACAAAGTAGTGTAAAACCAGTCTTGTTGAATTGTGATGTATGCCACTGTTTTCCTCTTCCAGATATGCTTGGTATGTTTTGTTTTTCTATTATGTTGGTTTACTGGAATTATTGTTGGTTGGAATTATGGATGAGGACTTAGAAATAGTAATTGATAATGCTTCTTGTGGATGTTCTTTGATTTTGCAAGTTTTAACTTCTCATTACATTAATTTATTTTATGTGCTATTTTACTTTGATTCTTCATACATATATGCTTATGTGTAACTAATTTGGTCATGATCTGCTATGTTTCTCTTGCAGAACAGCGTATGATGTGAGTTTGAGTAATGACAGCTGACCTCAAGATCTCTTTGATTTCGTCATGCAGCAAACGCTTTCAAGTCATGGGAAAGGCTTGATGTGTAAGTTCCGACTGTTTAATATGACTCTTGCTGCTTTGTATGGTTTCTACTTTCCACTTCTTCTGTTTATTATTTACTAATTCTGGATACTGGTTTCCAGAGGTGGCATTATATCTCACTCTTTTTGAATTGGAGGCCAAGATGAAAGGACTGTTTAGTGGTGCAACAGCTGTTATTACATTTCGCTTTCCCTCAAAGGCTGCTCTGCAGGTTGAATAGAATGTCCAAATTCCTTGTATAATGCGAGCTTTTCTTGTTTCCTTTAGGAGGCATATTCTGTGCATTTTCCCTTTACTCCTGTTCTTTCTTAGTAGGAGCCCTCCATTTAACGCAATGACTTGTACTTTTTCCACAGGAGAGTGTTGATGCTTTTATCAGCAGTGTTGTGAAAAACATAGGATTCAACTAGGGAAAGCACGTTGCCTGTTTGATCAGAATATGGAAGGACCAATCACATATACAATTGGTATACAGCTTCCTCCATTTTCTTCTATTATAGCTTCTTCCGTTTTTTTTTTTTTTGTACTTTTCCCTTCACTGCTATGTAATGATTGTTAAACTAGTTAATGAACCTATTGCAGTTATACTTTCGATGAGAATACTCCACTTGTTGATGATCCAGAGTACATCTCTGCATTGGGTGAAACAATATTCAAGGGACTGCAAAGCAGAGATAAGGATGGGGTCCGCTAATGCAGGTAAAAGGAAGGATTTAATTGAGTCTTACTATTTAACTCTTGAGTATCTATTTTAAGAGAATGTAGCTAGTTACATTGACATTCCATTTGTAAATAGTAACCATGCCTTCTTATTTATGTTTCTCTAGATATTAGCACCACGATACTTGCGCCATTTTTTTGGTCAAATACTTAAGTTATTTACTCACTTTGTGATTCAGGTTTCTTATTGTTAAGGTAAGCTCAACTCATTTCCTAATACTCTTCTTTTCAATTAAGAACATTATTCACTCATTTATACTATTTCAGGACTGGATTAATCAGTATTCAACGAGGCGTTAGGTTGTGTAGTTCCTTTAATGCAACATGGTCGAGTTAAAGGCTGTCAATGGTTCGTGGTCGGGTCAAGGTATATGCCGCGGTCACAAGAAACAAACTCAAACCCAACCCATTTATTAATCGCGGTTTTAAAATTTAAACCTAAACCCAACCTATTTATTAAAGCGGGTTTACCCGTTTCCAACCCGCTTAACCCATTTAATAAATATGTAGGTAGCCGTGTTGGACAAAATGACCCATTTAAGGGTTAACATTGCTACCTATTTAACTAAAAACATGCATAAATTGATTAAATTCACTAAAAATTTCATAAGACGAAGAATATAAATAATTATATATAATTCATAAATAATTAAATCGAATAATGATGAAGCAAAATATTTCAAATTGTCCAATCCTATGATCAAATACTCCCAACGTTCAAAATTTCAAGAAGTATAGCATAATCGGGTTATACGGGTTCACTTCGTGTTGGCGGGTTGACCCGCTTATTAAATGGGTCATGATGGGTTGACCATTTGCCCGACCCTTTTTAATCGTCGGGTTCAACCCGATTTATTTCAAGCGGGTTTCGAAGTCGTGTTATTGGGTCGCGGTGTCTAAATTGACAGCCCTAGCTGGAGTATATGATCATAGCATCTATAATTGCACCGATGGTGCCTACGTAAGTGGCCTCTTTTAGTGCAAGAAGCATGCATACTATGGAATAGTTTTTATACCCTCATATATTGTTTGTGCATTAGTCCCTAAGCATGCATACTCGCGTGAAATCATAGTGATTATTTCTAGCCAAGTAAGGTGACTTGCCCTCTCACGCTTGTAGGAGAGAGATCTTTTTGCAGTTCGGTGATGGACCAAGAGAGATGATATATTGTTCTTATTTCAGATGAAAAAAGAGTGAAAGGAGTCTCCTGTAGGGTTGTTTACAATAATTTGTGTTTACATATTTAAATATATATATTTTTAAAATGGAATATATGTAGTCACCAAAGGTTGTATTAGTAGGGATGAAGTTTTTGTGGGACCCATAATGGCAGACACCAAAATATAATATGATAGTGGGTACTTAGGTTATTGTTGTCCGCCAAAGAAGGAAACCTTTGCTGATAATGGTGGTGGCTGATCGTGGCTATTGGTGTTATACACCAATGATTGGTACCATTGACCAAATAGACACCATCATCGATGGTGTCTAAAGACCAGATTTGTGGTAGTGACATCTATCCAATAAATAAACTGGACAATCGGATCAAATCTTTAATTCAATTATTTCTTAATCGTAGCAACAGATTTTTTGATTTTAATGGAGGGATGCATGCTTGATCGATGCAGATGGTCTACACCAACAAGTGCGGCCTCCCCTCCTCCAAATCAACTAAAAATCCCTTGCTCTCTACTTCTTCTTCGATTTTCCCAGCTTTTAAGTCTCTCTCAATCCAACTTTCAATTTCACTCACTGGCCACGGATTACCCATAGTTTGATAAATTAGTAAATTACCCATCTCCTCCATTTTTAACCCGTTGGTGAGCGATCTTTTTCCCAACACCGCTTAGTTTGATTCGGTGACGAATATTTTAAACGTGGGATCGATCTTGAGGCTCACCAAACTTAGAAATTTGTAGGCCTCATCAAAAGCCCAGCATGAGGATCAAGTGGGCCGATGGAGGACCGCCGCCCGCCACTGAGGGCTACAAGCTGCCCGGCCAGTTAAAAGCCCATAAAGCCCGGGTGGGTAGTGGGCCGCCCATAAAAACCATAAAAGCCCGCCCGGCCCGTAGGCGGACTCTGCCAAAGGCTCGTTAGGCCCGGCCCGTAAAGCCGTGAAAATATTTTATATATATATATATATATATATATATATATATATATATATATATATATATGTAGATATGTGTGTGTGTGTTTATAAATATATATATACACACATATATATATATATTTGTGTGTGTGTTTATATATATATATATATATATATATATATATATATATATATATATATATATATATATATATATATATATATCTATGTGTGTGTGTGTTATATATAGATATATCTATATATATGTGTGTGTTTATAAATATATATATATATATATATATATATATATATATATATATATATATATTTGTGTGTGTGTTTATAAATAAATAAATATATATATATATATATATATATATATATATATATTCTAAATATCGGTTGACCAATTTGATCGGATTCAAAATATGGTGAAATTGGCTAAATTTTTTACCACACTCATAATTTATTGTAATAAACTCATCCAACGGTCGGTTTTTCCATTGTCTTTGAATTGATAGGGGTTGCTCTTAGGAGTGTATGATATATAAATATAGGTTTATAAGAGTAACTACGCTTTGACCTAGTTGATCGAATCTCAAACGATAACCAAATTTGCTAGATTTTTTACAACCACCATAAAAATATTACAATCTCTCAATCGAAAGTGGATTTGGTTTCTCCAAATTCATCTTCCACTTCATGGTTGTTTTAGGAATGGACCTCAACAATTTAAATGCAATGTATAAGTCATACAACTTTAGGAGACAAATTAGTATAGGCCAACGTGATCTGTAATTAAAATTGAAATTTTTATCTTATGTCCACACACATCCATCGATGAATTATTTACAAGCGTGATGTAAAAATAAACAAGTTTTATGCTCATCACGCCATCGGTCAACCAAGAAAACATGCAAGTGACTACAGTTGACCAATCCGATCGAAGTTCGAAATTATGGTGAAATTGACTAAATTTTTAACCACACTCATAATTTATTGTAATAATCACATCCAATGGTCGGTTTTCCCATTTTCTTTGAATTGATAGGGGTTGCTCTTTGGAGCCGCGTGTGATATATAAATATAGGTTTAGAAGAGTAACTAGGTTTGACCTAGTTGATCGAATTCAAATCTAAAACCAAATTGACTGTATTTTTTACAACCACCATAAAATATTACAATCTCTCAATCGAAATGGTTGGTTTCTCCAAATTCATCTTCCACTTCATGGTTGTTTTAGAATGGACCTCAACAATTTAAATGCAATGTATAAGTCATACAACTTTAGGAAGAAAATTGGTATAGGCCAATGTGTTTGTAATTAAAATTAATTTTTTTATCTTATGTCCATGCACATCCATCGATGGAATATATACAAACGTGATGTGAAAAAATAAGCACGCGTTTCATGGTTGTCACGCCATCGGTCAACCAAGAAAACATATAAGTGACTACGGTTGACCAATCCGATCGAATTCGAAAATATGGTGAAATTGGCTAAATTTTTTATCACACTCATAATTTATTGTAATAAACTCATCAAACGGTCGGTTTTTCATTTTCTTTGAATTGATAGGGGTTGCTCTTTGGAGTGTATGATATATTAATATAGGTTTATAAGAGTAACTACGCTTGACCTAGTTGATCGAATTGAAACGATAACCAAATTGGCTAGATTTTTACAACCACCATAAAATATTACAATCTCTCAATCGAGCGGTTGGTTTCTCCAAATTCATCTTCCACTTCACGGTTGTTTTAGAATGGACCTCAACAATTTAAATGTAATGTATAAGTCATACAACTTTAGGAGACAAATTAGTATAGGCCAACTTATTTGTAATTAAAATTGAAATTTTTATCTTATGTCCACACACATCCATCGATGAAATATTTACAAACGTGATGTAAAAAATAAGCAAGTTTTATGCTCATCACGCCATCGGTCAACCAAGAAAACATGCAAGTGACTACAATTGACCAATCCGATCGGGTTTGAAACTATGGTGAAATTGACTAAATTTTTAACCACACTCTTATTTTTTGTAATAATCACATCCAACGGTCAGTTTTCTCATTTTCTTTGAATTGCTATATGTTGCTCTTTGGAGTGTATGATGTATAAATATAGATTTATAAAAATTAGTGCATTTAAAAATTTATTTATCAATAAATTAGTATCTATATATAAATAAAGATTTTTTTTTGGTACAATATAGAATTATAGATATGTTATCTTTTGATTGTATTTGATCATTATCCAAATGAATTTCCAAAGCTTGATTAAAAATTATTTGTGTCTTTAAATATTTATTTATACATAAAGCCCCATAAGACCCGGCCCAAAAAGCCGCCAAGTAGGCCAAGCCCCGGCCCGCCCGAAAAAGCCCGCATAAACCCGCTTTATATGGACGGGCTTGGATCCGCCTATTTTAATAAAGCCCGGCCCGCTATTATTTAAAAATATAACAAGGCCCGGCCCAAGCCCGTTAAAAATATGGGCCGGGCCGGGCGGGCCCTTAGAAATTTGGAAATTTGGCCAAAGGATACCGATTACTAGCCACTCCGTTGCCAAGTGGTGCTTGATTGAAATAGTGTTCCACCGCTTCATTCTTCTCGCTGACAAACTTTTACAATGCCTCCGATGATCCAATCGGAATGGACTGAAGTTAGAAGGCATTTTGCTATTATATTATATTTTTCTTGGTCTTATTATATTAAATTATAAATAGTACTGCGTGCATTGTACTGCGCCCTTGACAACCTAGATATTTAAAATGTATTTGATGGCTCAACGCCATACTTTTTGGGGTTAAGCCCGTATGCCCAAAAACTCATGGTATTTTGCCCATTTGATCCAACATCTATGTATTTTGCCCAATTACACAACTCTTAGGGGAAAAGACTCATAATGGTAGTCCTTTCTAAAGTAGTGCCTAATATATCCTATGCTGACTTTTGGGTTCAAAATTCACTTTTCTTAGAAAACCCTCGCTCCAACTTCCGAGAAAAACAAAACTAGCCTTCAACATGCCTAAGTTTTTCACCTAACGGCTCCTGCCTAATCGGTTATTTTAACAGTAGGAATCATCGCTGCTTGTTTCTATCCAAAGCTGTGGCAAAGTTTACTAAGCTAAAGGAAATCGAGCCTAAAGAGAGTATATGATAATGGCGTATCACAATTAGTAAAACAAATGTGGAATAACGGATAACTTTGTTGAAATTAAAAATTTGATGAAGTGGGTGAACACACCGAAATTATTTATATAAACATAATCACAAGCTAAGAATCCGAGCCTCATTCTCGTGTAAGCAGCTAAAAGCCGTTTAGCTATCCATGAGAATGAAGTTACAAAGACTTACTTGTAATGAAAGCACGCTACTTCACACTAGACAGAAGGAAGCACACCGCTATGCTATACTACTTTTCAATTTAGAACCGATATGGAAATTTTCAATGCCTTACAATTGAAACTAAAGCTCCTTATATAGAGAGCGGAACTCAAACCGAATTCAAAATAACAAATGCATACGTAACAACTCCGCGGATTTCCCCGCTTTCCCCGAAAGTGCTCCTCATAGGTGGAGGCCGACGGGAAAAGCAGATTCCTCTAGGTGAAATGTTTTTCACCTTTCTCCTTTGAAAAGCTAAAGTAGCTTTTGGGAAAAATCCAAAAGTACTTTCGGTGCTTTCTACACCGAAGCTTCACATGTTCTCGTCATTTTCAATTGTGGCCAAAGACAAAGGAGTTGTTTATGCATGCAGGCCATTCTTGCTGTTGTAGCATTGTCTTCGACATCTGTATCAACATACATCTTGTAGTGGTTGTCATTTTCAAGTTTTTTCACCCATTGCATGCATGCCATTGTCGAGTCTATCTCTTTTCTCGTGAGAGATAGGAATAGGTCACGCCGACTACGTCGGGATGATCGTAGCGTGATAATTGTCTTTTCTCCTGCTGCCGGGGAAGGTATTGCTGATATCTTCGAGAGATGATCTTCTTGATATATTCTAGGGCCATGGCTTTCATCCATGGGATGCTTGAATTTGGTTGGCCATTGTACCCAACACAGGCAGTGAAGATATTGTCTTTGAATAATTCTCATATAGTGATATGGAGAAATATATTCAACCTCACCATTTGCCTTCTTGATCCATTCCGTGGGTGGATCTGAACTTGAAAGCGTACAGTCATTTTTTCTTATATTTTTGACTGTGATGACAATGATTGGAGGCAAGCCTTTAAGATCATCATCATTAGATTTAGTCCACAGTTATGGACAAAACCATTTTCAACAAGCCAAAGCTTGTGTTCTTGAGGATGTTCACTCACGAACATTTACCGGGTATCTTCCAACATAAGGTCACGCAATGATGAAGAGGGTTGGAGGAATTCGATCTTCGTAATTATGGCTTCCTATCGACAATGGAATTCATGCCGGTCGATTCTTTGAGTGCTATGATAGGAACCCTAGCACTTTCATGATCTTCTAGGAAGTGAATTTTTCTTTCTTGACAAAGCACTCTGCTGTAATTCTTCAATCGTGGCCTTGCATTTCTCATATAGTTCTTCAGCTAATGCAAAGAGAGCTGGAAACATTAGACCACCGCTTCTTTCCCCGAAGGCAAATAAAAGATTATCCGTAATTGCCTTACGGTGGTAAGCTAATCTCTGCCAGATTCTGAACACGTGAGTATCGAACGTTCGAAGTTCATAATTGAAAACATTTATTACTCCAGTTGGAGTAGGTTTGCTTTTGGCAAAGCAAATGTACCGCCAACGGTCTTGATGAGCCTTTACCGTCTGCCGTTTGAGATGGGCTAGTCAATCCTTTACCACAGGATTGATCGGTTGTGGCTAAGCCTTTTGGACTTAGCAAGAATCTCTTGAGGATTTTTTCTTTGGGATCCTCATTGGTTTCATGTTCTTTCCAGTTCTTCGCTTGGATTGCGACCTTCATCGCCGTCATCATTTCTTCTACTGAACATGGCTAATTCTCTTGTTAAGGCCCGGAAGATAGTTCTTGTTTCCTGCAATTAATTCAACAACATAATCATATTGGTTAAGGAATAATTGCCGGTTGCTAATCTTCCTCTATCGCCAGCCTTTATCAAGTTTGAAATTTTTGAAATTCTTTACTCTCGCACAATCTAAGTGACAAGTAAAGGGTTTTCCAAGGAAAGCTGGAGAATTTTAAATTGTTTTCTTAATAGCCAAAATTTCTTTTCCCCTGTGGGATAATTCAGTTCTGCAGGCTGAACTTGCCACTACAAAATTTACAGATATTTTCAATGTTAGTTTCGAGCGTTTTTGCGAGTAACAACACCGGACCAATAATTATCACTTTCGCATCTGTTTGGAGGATAATCTCATCATTCTCTTCTGGTTGTTGAATAGGAGGGAGGTTTTTGCAGAGATTTTTTATCTGCTTCACAGTTTTCTCATCATCTTCTCGTGAAGTTCCATTTTCTTTTGGAACTTGTTTTAGGAGATAACATTGCTGTTAACCACGAGATCTTGGGGATGAAATCTCTCCCATAATTTATGACACCAAGGAATCTCTCTAGACTCTTAGCATCGTGAATTTTATCTCAGGAATTTCCAGATCTTTCTCAAGGATATGAGGTTGGAGTTTTATCACTCCATTCTTGATATTTATTCCTAGGAAATCAACTTCATCAAGGATAAAGAAGATTTTCTTTTCACCTAGGATAATTCCATGCTGAACTATCGGCTTTACAACCTCGTGGAGGTGTTTCATGTGTTCTTCTCTGTTTTGGAGAAGACAAGAATGTCATCTATGTAGGCGGCCTTGAGAACTCAGCAACATGTTTGAAGATATTATCCATTTTTCTCTGGAATATTGAGGGAGCTTGCTTTAGACCAAAAGGCATTACTAACCATTCGTAATGTCCTTGTGGTGTTCCAAATGCAAAGGAGAGGTACACTCTCGGGATGCATTTTGACTTGCCAAAACCCGACTTTGCATCAATTTTGAAAAGACTTTAGCTCCTCCTCGAGCTGGTTGATCAATACTCTTACTTGAGCAATTTGATAACCGTCTTTGATGATCTTCTTGTTGACATCTCTGTAGTCAATCACCATTCTAGCTTTTCCTCTTAGAGTTTCTGCATGATTTCTCACGTAGAATCTTTGGAGCATGATGAGGGCTAGTGGAAGGTTGAATTAATCTCTTGTTCAGGAGATCTTTAATATCTTTTCTCAATTCTTTTTGGTCTTCCTCTTTGTATTGAGGAATGGCTTTTGACATGACAGATGGCATTCATGTCATGCAATCTTAATTCACGTACCTTTGGGTCTTTTCCCAAAACTTCGAGGATCTACATCGATGTTCTGCTCGAGTAGTTTCTTGATTTTCTCAAGAGTGGGAATTTTCTCGAGACTCAAGCTTATTCTCAGAAGTGCTTGAGGTTATGCTCATGGATGAAACTAGCTTCTTCTTCTACACTAGTTTCTCGCTTCTTCTTCTTCTTGAAGATTCTTCAACAAGTAATTCTTCTTGTTGTTTGATTTGGAGTATGGGTTCAAATTTGGGTTTGTAGGGAGTAAGATCACCACTATTCTCATTTGCGATCTCTGATATTGGGTAGTAAAGTTTGGACCTACAATACTTTTGGCCTGAAGTAAGCCTATCACCCCTGAACACCCGTTCTCCTTTTCTAAAGCCTATTGCTTCTTCATCCTGAATAAATCTCTGTTGGAGAATGAAATCATTACCCAACAAGAAATCTGCCTTGGCCTTCAAATTGCCGACGTTATGGATGATAAATGTTCCTCCACCAATGGTGATGTGAACATTTTTGCTACTTTATTCATGGTGAGATGGCTTCCATCAAAAGTAACACCCGATGCTGTTCTTTTCTTATCTTCTTTCTAGAGTTCTTCCGAATTGCAAATCTTTGCAAGCTGTAAATCCTGATCCATTATCTACAAAGGCATGTAGATGATATTTTTTATGATCAGGGAATTTTAGTCCAATCTCTATGTAGTTGCCGTATCTACTAGTAGAGACGACCTTCGATTGTTGAAGCTCATTTTCTTGAGCTTGTTCCTTTGGAATGAATGGTTTACATTCTTCCGGAACAATTTCCTCGTGGTTCAACCAGTTCAATGTCTTCATGATTTTTCTTCCTCGATCTTTTCTTCCTTTATTGTTGAGGAAGATGGTTCCATGATTTCTTGGAACAAAGTTTCTACTTCTTTCTCTTTTTTCTCGAGAAATATTCTTCATATTCTTGTTCAACCAATTGGTGACAATGCCATTCTTGGTTTTTCTTCTTGCTTCAGCTATGAAGCATTCTTTGTGATAAGTCTTTTTGACTCTTCACAAAACATAGGAGACCATTCTTTTCGTGACATAAGCATTAGTCACAAACAAATGTACTGGGGTTCATCCGATAAGAAGACATTAAGGATTCTGTCTTGCTTTCTTCCCAGTTTTTGATTCTCAAAACATTCATTTGTTTGGATTCAAGTACTCTACTTGAGAATCTGTCTCGGAACTTCAGATAAATCTTCTTCTTCTCGAGGCAGAGTAAACTGACACATCGTCTTCTTCATCATCGAGAATAGGCTATTTCGTAGCCTTTCATATTTGCAGATTCTACTATATGCTCATATTCTTCAAAGAGAGCTTTAGTAGAAGATCTTTTACCCTTTTAGGGCATTCATTGGCATAGTGCCCTTCAGCTTTACATAACCAACATCTGCAAGCTTTCTTGCTTGGTTGTTTATATTGATGAGTATTCTTCTTTTTCTTGAAGAATTTCTTTTTAGGATCTTCATCCTGTTGTTTCTTGTAATTGGAACTTTTCTTGAATTTCCAATCTTTTTCTTTGATTACTCTTTTTGAATTTTTTAGAGTAATATTTTTCCTTTCTTCTTCTTTTCTGTAGGACTTGGATTCATGACATCCCGGTTGGTTGGCATATCCAATTATTCCGTAACAGAAATTTTCAACTCCTTTGAGTTGTTTCTTAGCCATCTTAGCTCTAAGATTGGCTTTGCATTGTTCTTTTAGTAATTGCGGATTCTATCGGAAATTCCTCCAACTGAAAATCTTTCAATTGGTTTTTCTTCTATGCTTTCTCTCCACGGTATTCTCCATGGTTCAGGAGTTTCCTCGTGTAAATGTGTTGACTAGATCGATTGCTTTCTAGTTCACCAATTGTACAGTAATATTCTTGAAATTCATTCAAGTATTCTTCAAAATATCTCATGTCACAAATTTTTGAGAGCATAGATATTTGATTTAGCCGCTTCTCTAGCTTTTTCACTCATATTAGCGAGATCTCCACAGGCTGATGCGTGCAGTGCTTTGCAAAATCATACGGAGATTTTGAAGCTTTGATATCTTCCAGCCATTCTTTTCCTCTGGCTGTTTCTTTGAAAGAGACATAATATTTCTTAGCTACTCCTGTGAGAGTAGTTTCAAAGTACATCGAAGATCGGGAGCTTGAATTTTCCAAAGGTGAGAGCGAGATGTCATCATCGGTACATCTACCCATTGGTCAAGAGTTTTTCTCTTGTCTAGAGTTTTATCTAAATCTAACCGGATACCAAAATTGGTAATTGGTACTCTGGGTATCTTGTCCTCTGGGACAAATCTTTGAGAATTTCTTTCTCCATCTCTCACTGTAGGGGCCTTACGTATAGGGAGTTTCACCTTTCCTTTTTCTCACTAATGATGGAAGTTTTGGAGCTTTCTCCTTCTTCCATTTCAACATCCTGGTAGGGAAGGAGTTTTCTTTCCTTTCCTGGATTGAAATTTTTCATTTCCTCGATTAGTTTTTCTAATCTTTTCGGATTTTCACGCGAATTCTGCTTCTTCATAGAGATCATAGAGCTTTTTGTGCTCCAAGCATATTAAGCTGGTCCATTTTAGATCAGCTTCTAATTCTTCTTCAGAATTGGCTCTTCGATAGTGGGTTTTGTGCCACTAGTACTAGCTTCTCTAGTGCTTTATAGCTTCTTACGAGAAGATTTTTGTTTATCCTCGATATTCTCGGGACGGACATCACTTTTTCTGTGATTGTCAAAATTTAGACTGATTTCTCGATCTTTACGCTTTCATAAATTTTAGCTTTTGCACTTTCTTGGTAGCTTCGGACGGATAATTTCCATTCAATAGGAAAAGTTACTTCATCCCAAGTAACATTGTGGATTTGTTGTGAATGGTTCTTCCTGATTTGGTGAGGAATCCGGTAGTAAGACCGAGGATGTTTGATATCCTTGTCTTAGGCTCTCTTGTAGTACTCATCAGTTTATAGTATATCCTCGTATACTATTGCCAATTCTTGCATATCGCTTTTCATAGATATGCCATCTGCCTTGACTCTCGGCCGTAGGCGATGAGCTGCATCTTTCAAGCTGGTTGAGAAGTTGGGGAAGCAATTGAAATATGCCACTTGATTGCATAGAGATGCTTCAAGGGTTCCCAAAAGACTAGCTTGAAAATCTTCCGTCTATTGTCTTGTAAGACACATAGAACTGAACAGTTTATGCCTTCTCGAGCTAAAAGTTTTATGCCTACTTGGACTGCTCCAATATGCATAAATTGATAATTTTTTTCTTTTGCTCTGGCAACTTCAGCGAGGAGTGATCATTAAAAGATCGGTTTCTCCTGTTGTAGAGGGGGTTGTGAATTCAGTAATTTGAAATGATGGCTATCCATCAGGTCAAATGTTCCCCTTTGTATATTTGTTTGAAATCTAGCTTTGGAATTGAGGCGTTTTTACCTCATGCTCGATTTCATTATATTCAAATTCTTCAGCATTTAGGAGTTGTACTCCTTTCTTTTCCGAAGATGCTCATCATGTTAACATCTCGAAGTTTCTTTCGGCTTTTCATACCGAATACTAGTAGAACTAGTTGAGGGATCCAAAAATCAAGTTTGGAACAGGATTCTTTCTGGTCTTTCTAATGGTTTGAATCCATTAGCTTTCTTTTTACTTGTAGGCACTTTCTTGTCATTCAAGATAGTTTTCATAGAATCCAGCGTTTTTTGCTGTTCATTGATTTTTCTACTAACACTTGTTAGCTTTTCTTCTTCCGTTTTGGAAGTCCTTTGATATAATCCAGTTTGTTTTCAATTTTTCTAACCGTGGATTATAACAGGAATTTTTCTAGATGATCTTGACATCTAGATATTTCTTTCTCAGAGGATCTCGATATTTTTCATCGGAAGATTTTAATAGAGAATTCAACTTCTCTATTATTAAATCGGACATTGTCCCCATTGGGGATTCCCCTGCTGAGCTCTTTACAAGCTCGATACCAGTGATTTCTTGGATCTAACCAATGCTCAAATAATCAAGAGGTTTTTGTTCCTCTTCCAGTATATATAGAAGATTATCTATATCTTCTTCTAATTTATAAATTGGTTTTGAAGTCTATAGATAATATCCCAATAGTTGGGAGTTTCTCTATTAAGACCTTCTCTATATTCTTTCAATTTTCTCAATTTTTCTCTTTCATTATGCAATTCTTTTGCTAGTATTTTTCTGAGATAACATTTAACTCAAGTCTATCAATGATCGAAATTATGAATAATCAAAATACTGTTTACCGTCGAGTAGAGGATGAACTTTTAGCTGCAATTATTGTCTAGACAAATAAATTTAAGATGAGCCCACCACGCGTTTCATCAAAGGAAAATAATAGTAAAAGCACGAATTGGAATAAGAGAGAGGGTACTTATGGGATAAACATATAAGTGAAAGGAATAGTTGGGAGAAAAAAGAGAAAACTTTTGTGTGAATGGGGTTTAAAATAAGTTGGTGGAGTGTATGGGGTGGTATTTGGTATTTTCTGGGTAAGTGGTCATTATCCCTACTTTTTCTTTGGTACAAGTTACGTGCCATACTTTGACAAACCAGTACACACTGCGAGACAAGTAATTTAATAAAAATTAAATAAAAAAGCAAATATTGCTCATTGTTGTAGAGAAACTGAATTTGAGAGGAATTTGCCGTGTGTTCTCATTGATAATAGGGGCCTCTTTATATAGAGGATTACAATGCATAGAATCTCAATCATACAAGGAAAGTAATTCTACATTGATTAGGATTCTAGATCCTTCTAATTAAATCCTATTACCACTAGGTCAAGTAACCTAGAGTTTGGGCCAAACACAAATAGAGATATCCTTAAACACTCCCCTTGTGTTGTCCAAACGCTGGGTGCTTCTCTCGTTGCCTCGTTAAAAACCTTGCCGAGTAACAAAAACCCAGTGGGACAAAAATAACCTCGGCGAAGGGAAAAGAGCACAACACACCCTTCACGCTTCGAGGTGAACATGTAGACATCTCCCCACGATGTCTGCGCCTCCCCGATGACTACGATCATGGGAGTTCAGATAATTTCCAAGCCAATTCTTGCCACATGTTTCTCGAACGTGGATTTGGGCAATGACTTAGTAAACAAGTTCCGCCTCATTGTCCTCAGATCGAACCTGGTTCACTTTGATCTTGAGGAGTTTACATTATTCTTGATTGTAGAAGAATTTGGGCGATATATGCTTGGGTGTTGTCACCTTTGATGTAGTCTTGCTTCATTTGTTCAATGCAAGCAGCATTATCCTCATAAATGCTCGTTGGCTCATACGTGGTAGACTTCAAACCACAATTGCTTGAATATGCGTAACTATGGATCGAAGCCATATACATTCACGAATCGCTTGCCGTGAAGAGCAATAATCTCGCATGATTCAAGAAGTAGCGACTAAGGTCCTGCTTTTGTAGACCTCCAAGATATCGCGGTCTTTCCCATGGTAGAAAACATAACCAGTTTGGGAGCGACCTTTGTGTGGGTCGCAGAGGTACCCAAAGATCAAGAAAACCTTCCAAAACACTTATATCGCTTTGGGATGGGGATAGGGGACGCACCACCATGTGTGGCGCCCCTCGGCACTTGATGGGTCCGAATCCATCTTCTCTCTGTAGGGATAGAACAAGCCCATATCGATCGTACCACTTAGGTATCGAAGATATCTTTAACACCAGTCCAATGGCGTGCGTGTAGGCATGCAGAGCTATATCTAGCTAGCAAGTTCACAAATGAATGAGATATCCGGTCTTGTGCATTGAGCTAAGTACAATAATGCGCCTATTGCGCCTTAGGTAGGGCACCTCCGCCTCTAGCACTTCTTCATCGTCATCTTTTTGGGCCGAAATTGATCCTTCTTTGGATCAAGACTACGGACGCACCATTGGGGTGCTTGAAGGCTTAATCTTGCTCGATGTTGAAGCGCCTAAGCATCTTTTGGGTATAAGGTGATTGATGAATCGTGATACCATCTCTACAAAGTGCTCAAGTTCTAAAACCGAGGCAAAACCGTGTTTTCCCAAGATCTTTCATCTCAAACTCGGATTTCAAGTGTTCAAATGGTTTCCCTTAACTCTTTAAGGGTGCCAATTATGTTCATATCATCGACATAAACCGCTACTATTGCAAATCCGGAACTTGTCCTTTTATGAACACACATGGGCACACGCTCATTGTTGACATATCCCTTTCCAATCAAGTAGTCACTTAGGCGGTTATACCACATCCGTCCTGATTGTTTCAATCCATATAGTGAAGCGTTTCAATCTAATCGCAAACGCTGGCCTCGTGGTTTAGAGCCACTTGATTTGGGTAAATCAATTCCGTGCGGAATCTTCATGTATATCTCCACGCATCTAGATCCCCATATAGATAACGCAGCGGTAACCACATCCATAAGCTGCATGTTCAGTTTCTGGGAAACTACCAAACTCGACAAGGTAAGCGGAGCGTTATGACGCCCATTACGGGAGAATAGGTCTCCTCGTAGTTTCCATTCCAGGCGTATGCCAGGAGAAACCTTAGCCACAAGGCGAGCTTTGTACCTTACAATCTCGCTTTTCTCATTACGCTTTCTAACGAATACCCATTTGTGACCAAGCTGGTTTGATGTTGGGCTGTATTGGCACAACCGGTCCGAATACCTTTCTTTTCCCTAGAGAATCAAGTTACGCCGGATCGCATCTTTCCACTTTGGCCAATCGGCTCTACGTTGGCATTCATCAAGCGGGCGTGGTTCGATGTCATCGGTCTCTCAATAATCTCCTACGCGCCACCTGAATACGGCCGAATACATCATCAATGATGATGGAGTTTCTTTCCCATGTCCCATGTACACTAGTGTAATTAACAGAGATCTCTACATTCTCGGGGATAGGTTCCGGCATTGAGGCGCCCCCAATGATGTCTCTTGGACATAACCATAATCCTAACATTCTCATGGGGACGGATTTTGAGTATCGATGATCAAAGGATTTTGTTTGTGCCTCATTCGCTCTCTTTCTAGGGCGAGTATCCTTCGAATCCAATCGGTCTACCGCGCTTTCTTGCGGGACCTGCGGCCATAGATGCCACATCATTGCCATGTTGGGCAATAATGGCCATCTCCTCGGGTGTCACAGTGAGAGGCGTGATGTCCAAGATTTGGGACATCGATCCTTGCAGCACGTTTGCAGCGGTATATGTGATCTCGTCACTTTGGTAACATCGTAAAAGCGCGTGCCGAGGCGAATTATGCGCTCACGTTCTGGAGCTCGATTATTCTTACGCACTTCAAGTTCGGATCATGCGGTATGCGGGGATCGAGATGAGACATAGTGGGGACAGACCCGCGACAATTCGCTGTCGTTCTGTTGAACAAATGTGTTCTTATCTCCCCGAACGATGGGAAGATCGTCTCATCAAAGTGACAATCCGCAAATCTAGCGGTAAAGAGATCGCTGTCAAGGAGTTCAAGGTAGCGGGCCGATCGTTGGAGATTCATATCCAACATAAATGCCCATTCGCCGTTGTGGACCCATCTTAGTACTGCGGCGCTGCATAATTACGCACATAAATGGCACACCCAAAAATGCGTAAGTCGCGAGATATCGGGCTCGTACTCCAATCACTAGCCGTAATGCAGCAGTAAGATTGGGTGGCGATGGGTAAATGAAGCGAATTAAGCGTCGCCGCATGCAATATTGCATATCCCCAAGCAGAAGCAGGGAGATTGGTGCGCATAACCAATGTCGATGCTATCATCTCAGAGTCGTTTGATAGCGGCCTTCCGAGACCATTTTGGGTATGAACATGGGGAACTGGATGCTCTACATCAATCCCTAGTGACATGCAATAGTCATCAATGTTTTCGATGTAAACTCCCCAAAGATTATCAAGTCGAATTGACTTAATAGGATGGTCGGGGTAGTGAGCCCGTAGGACGGATAATCATGCAGGAGTTTAGCATAAGCAAGATTTCGAGTGGGACAGAGCGCCACATGTGACCCGTGTCGACGCATCAACCAAAACCATAAAAGTATTTAAAAGGTCCGCATGGTGGTTGAATAGGTCCACAGATATCCCATTGGATTCTCTGTAAGAATGGAATGAGTATTTTGGGATCCTTTCGTGCGTAGGGCGGTCTCGGTCCTAATTTCGAAGGAGCAGGCTTTTCTTGAGAAAGAGCGAGGGGCCTTAGAAGCAACCAATGAAGATTTTGGTTGGGGCTGAGCGTCTCAGAGCGCTATTAGAAGCAAAGTGTGTGACTACATCTCCCATTATGGCGTTAGAGCCATGGAAATTGGTGTGTGTGGCGCCATGGCCACTAGGAGGAACAACCATGGCGTCATGCTTCATGGTTGGCGCCATTAATGGCGTCATCACATGGGACTTGGGCGGCCTATGGCGCCCTGAGAGGGCCTGCAGCTCCAGATGCCGCAATTGTTAGCGATCTTGCTAAGTCCTAGAATCAATTTTCGATTCTTGCTTCTTCTCTCACTCTGAAGAATGGATGTCCGTGTGAAGTCTTTAGTATCACGGAGCATCATATCACGCACCGTGATGTCCTAGTCCGTCATGCCAAAGCCAATATGTGTCCAATCCAAGAGATCTTCTCTTATGACATTGTGGGATTCAATTGGTCGAATTGTAGTGACATAAAGTCCACTAGATTGACACATAAGCTTCTCTAAGATGCGCTTTTCTTCCGCAATCATTAGAGGTAATGCAAAGGAATTCTATTCCGTTCTCACTATGCATTTCCGCATGGAATCCGTTAGCTCTAATATCTTTAAAGCTCAATAAGGTTAGATTTGCCTTAGGAGCGTAGAGAGCTTCAAAGTTGACTTTTAATCAAGGTGCCATTAGACAAAAGGAATTGAGTCATTCCATGTCCTTGAACTAAACACGATGGCCCAAACCATCGTAGTCACAGATGAATATGTAGGCAACATCTCCAAGAATAATTGCCTGTATGTAGAGAATGGGTGTGCGTGAGTCGCACTATCCGCAATAAGACATTGAAGTTCATCCATTCCTAAAAGAAAAGCTCAGAATTAAAAAAAAAGGAGTCATAAAGAAAAGAACTCAACTTTTATTAATAAGCCAAACGGAATTACATCATCGTTTCTTTAACCAAAGAAAATCTAATCCAATAAACTAGTTAATGCAAAACAATGGTAGTCGCCTAACTCCTTTGGTGAATTCCAATGTAAATGTGACCAGGTGAGTAGAGAGATGCTCAGGTGGAGCTGAGGCTCACTTAAGTACCACTTATCTCAAAACCGCCCTAGACATCACACTCACATTGATGCACGCCTACTTTGAAGAAAGACTAATAGCATTGGCATCTACTATAAAAATAATATGGCAATTGCCTACATCTCTTGGAAATAAAAAGACTTAATCAAAATCGCCGGTTTAAGGTCTTGATCCTTGTAGTCTTCCACCCTTAGATCGAGATCTCCATCTTGATCTTCTTGTTCCATGTAATTTGCCTCCCTTGCTTCAACGATACAACTTGTATGCGTTTGCAACGCTCGGGATGCAAGATTACACTTCTTTGCCCAATGTCCACTTGATCCACATCCGGTGACAAGCATCATTATGGTCAGGTTCCCTTGATCGAGGCGCTGGGAGCCGTTTTGTTGGCGGTTATTGCCTTTGGTGGCGTTACCACTCATAACCGGAGGCTTGGCCTCTCTCTCTCTTCACATCGCGTTTACCTCCACGGTTCCGTGCACGCCTATCTTGGCGATTTCCTTCCTCTTTAGGGCGAGAATATGGACCGAGAACGTCCGAATTATCCCTACTCTTAGGGTTTTCGCTCCTTGCGCGTCCTCCCTTGGAGGCGACTATAATTAGACTCCTAATTGACTTGGTTCCACGCGAGTCTGGAGTTATAGTTCTTCACAAGTATGTTGTCGCGTGCTTTTCAGCCTACGCTCAAGGCACCAATTAGCTCATGAAATCTTGTGATGCGTCGGCATTGACATCAATCCGATAGTTTTTGGCTATCATCAATGCGAGACAGGGAAGGTGGAGAGAGTTTTCTCGATCAACATCGTGCTCGGTGATGTTACGTCCCACGTAATTCCATCATAGACTTGATACAGAAGTGCTTCAATTGTAGTCAAGTACAGACTTGAAATCCGCGAGCGGAGGCTAGACCATCTCACTTCTAAGTGCAGGCGGGGAATCACGCGACGTTGCCAAAGCGGTGCTTTCCGAAGTTCTACCCATAGTCTTCTTGGGTCTTCCTCATTGAGGTACTCATTTTGGGAGCGTCATTCATGTGCCTTGTCATGAGAATGATGGTTTTGGCTTCATTAAGCTCCTCTCTCGTAGCTCTATTTGCTTCAAAAGCGGCAGCCTTGTTGAGGAGTACGCATGTCCCTGACTTGGCTCTTGGATCGCACTCGGGATCCCATCGACCTTAAGATGTTGGCGCACATCACGGACCCACTTGTGGTATCCTGCGCTGTTGTCTCTAGTGGAGCCGAAGCTCAACTTGTTCAAAGTTACTCATCACGAAAAACAACAAGAAAATAGGGTTAGTTTCGAGCCAAAAAGCTACCACGAAACTATAAAATTTACGGCGTAGTAATGCTTCCAAGAAATTAGGGATTTTCTCGGCGTAGTAAGCTTCCAAGAAAATCCGATTCCAAGAGGGTTTTTGGATTAGATCGAAGCGAAACGACGATGTAAGTGGTCGATCGTTTTCTTCTCAACAAACTCTAAGTTTGGAGGACTCTACAAGCTCTAAGCTTGGAGTGAGCACCTAACCCCCACAGCTCGCTTTTGGTCTCCCTATGAAGAAGAAAGGGAGGTAGAAGAAGGGATGTTGGAAGTCCCCGAGAAAAAGAAGAAGAAATTGAAAAACTTCAAAAGCGGGAACTTTTAGAAAAATTTACCTTGAAAAATAGCCGGAAATCTTGACCGAAAAGATGACGGAGGTGGTGGTCGGAAAAAGGTTGCGGAGGTGGTAGGGGAAAAGTGGCCGGAAACCTGAGTGGCCGGAGCTATGCGGAGTTCTTCGCAGGGTTGTGCGTGAGGTGTCGCGAGGCTCGGTGTCTTGGTATTTGTCGGCCGGAGTCTTCTTGGCAGTGTGTCGGCAGTGCTTTCGGCGAGGTTAGGCGGATGTCGGCCAGAAGTCTTGGCGAGGCTCTCGGCGGTCTGCGAGCTCTCAGCAGACGCGCAGCGCGAGCACTCAGCAGATACTCGGCGGATCTTAGCGCGAGCTCTCAGCGGCTCCTCGGCAGATCTTGGCGCGGCTTCTCGGCGAGGGCTGCGAGGGGGCGAGCCGCAGAGGCGAGGCGAGGTGGTTGATTTTCCGGCGGCCGGTTCAGGTTGATTCCGGCGGTTCCGGGTGGTTCCGCCGCCCGATTCGAGCTCCTTGGGACTAGAGCTTCAATATATAGGGTGGTGGTTTGTGGATTTTGAAGGTTACGAAATTAGGGTTTTCGTGGTTAGGGCTTCGTCTTGATAGCGTGTTGTAGAGAAACTGAATTTGAGAGGAATTTGCTGTGTGTTCTCATTGATAATAGGGGCCTCTTTATATAGAGGATTACAATGCATAGAATCTCAATCATACAAGGAAAGTAATTCTACATTGATTAGGATTCTAGATCCTTCTAATTAAATCCTATTACCACTAGGTCAAGTAACCTAGAGTTTGGGCCAAACACAAATAGAGATATCCTTAAACACTCATAGAAATATAGAAGATGTTTTCATTCACGAACAAACCGAAAAAATAAAAATATTTCGATCCCTAAAATCACTCTCTCTCATTCCAATTTCCAAATCGTTCTTCTCTCCTCCATTCTCATCACCACACGGCCAATCTCCACCATCAGCGTTGCCGCGTGACCGCCCATGACGGTCATTTGCTGCACGTCATCACCATACTCGATTTGGCTCTCACCGACCCAGCCTCTCAACTATGCGCTAATCTACATCACCAATCCATCGCCCGTTTTGGAGTATGGAAGATGATATAGAAGAGTTCTCTTCTCGAAGATACTAATTTCTTTGTCTTTTTTCTCTTAATATTTTTGGATTTTTGCTTATTGATGTTTTGAGTGGAGATGAGATTTTGGGATTTCTTGTGAGTGTGAAAAAAGTTGATTTTTCATCTATTTTGATGAAATTGTGAGAAAAAAAAATAAGGGAAGTAGAAGTGGTGTTGATTAGTCTCTCGCTTATGATGTGAAGATCGAACATAATTTGGAGGAGGAAGTGAATTTTTCTCTTTTTGTTTTATTTACAAATTTGAAGAAAAAAAGCCAGCGGTAACCAATAAGATCAACAATCTAGCAAGATAAGAGTCTGTGAACACCATAAATTATATATATTTTATTTCAAAGTTTGCCAAATTTGTAGCAGATGTGCATCGGTCAACACAATATCAAACATCCTGTAGTAGTCCTAAAGTCCCATTGCATGGAAGTGGAGTTTTAACTTCTCAATCATCCTACCATAGCATTGGAAGAAAAAGAATCATATTTCAGATGTTCCAGCTTCTGTGGTAATTACGTACTTGGTCGTCATTGGTATACAGTCCCTGGTGGAAGGAAGGTATGTTAAAACTTAAAAACTCAACATTTTGCTGGTTTTGTCATTAACTCTGCATAGATCTAATACTAGTAGCAATTAGGGAGTCAGCTTTTTCTTAGGTTGATGTTAATACATATGGACAGTTTAGAAGGCTATAAAAGTTGATCATGGATTGTTATTAATTTCTGCCATTATAGTTACGCATCACAAAGTATAATGTCTCATAAATCCAGCTATTGTTCTAATTTCTGCTTACAAAAGAAACAGGAGTTTATAAGCGTTTATTTACATACATTAATATTTTTAAATTGTGCGTTTATTTATGTTAGTTCTAATGCTCTGGTGTTTGCCATCAGGTTTATGTTGGAATCAAGCAGGAATTGACAGGTCAAGCAGCCCACAGACTATGCTCAAAGGTATTTGTGAAATCAATAGTTTGTCCATATTTTCACTATCTTTATGAGTGTATGACTGTATGTGGCTTACACATTGTGACTTTGTAATTGATGTGAAAGTTGAAACAGCCGATTGAACTGTGAAGGCCAGAAAAAGGAAAGCCAAAAATAAAAATAGATGAATTTCATGCCATGACGGGCATTAGTTGTAATTGAACTGGTATGGGTATAGGAAATACAGATTGGAGCCTATTCATTTTTTTTTTTTTTTTACAAAATAAATGAACATTGACACCGTTTTAATTGTGACTGCATGATAAAAAAATTAATATAATATAATGTTAGACACCAATCAAATACACCGAGGAGAATAGGAAATGGTGTGAACTGCCACTTTGGAAAAGCTGACACGGCCAGTTTTTGGCAGGTGTATTTTATTCAAATGTTAAAGCAAAATATGATGAGAAAAGAACCACCGATGTTGAAATGGTGGTCAATGGAAACAGCTCCATAGGGGACTGACATGTAATTAGTGGCTGTATAGTGGCTATTGAAGATATCGGTGGCCTTTGTCAACAATGAGCACAGAAACTTGACGGTGTCCTATAGCTATAATTCTAGTAGTGTTAGTCACCTCAGTGACTCAAATCTGTTGACATGTCATTGCCTCCCACTTGGGTGGATATAAGAATTTTCACTCTTTCATTCAGATATTTTTCAAAACCAAGAATTACACGTAATGTCTCTACTTTGTTTTTCACAAATACAAAAGAACAAGATATTGTTCAAGTAAATTTAGTTATTAACAAAGAGAGTTTCTATTGGGACCTCTAAATCTGCTCACTTGACCTCACTCTATTATGAATTATTAAATGACATATATAACCTACTATAAAATGACTATTAAGGACAATGATTATACCAAAAATATTATATTTATTTTATGTAGACTTTCCAATTCAATAATATTAGATTGTATTTCTTATTATTTTCCTTATCTATTTTCATTTTTCAATTTCACTACATACTCATTAAAGCATTCATATATATTTAATAAGAATTAAAAATATGATTAAGATCATGTGACATAAAAATGTATGATATATGTTGAACGCATATTGGTGAGGGAAAATAAAATAAATCCTCTTATGATTTAGGACCTAAATCATAGTCAATCTATTATATTTGAAAAAAAAACTAAAATATTTAAATAATTAATCATGTGGTACAAAAAATACAGAAAAAAAAAATAAACATTAAAAACAAATGATTTCTTAATTTTTTTGCACAGATAAAATAGAAAAAAAATATATAAAAAAACATAATAGTTCATGGCATTTTCTTATTGATTAGACATTAATTTTTGAAACTCAAGTTTGATTAAGAAATGTATATTTAGTTAACATTTATAGAGTGATTAATAATCATTGAAATGACTAAATTTTTTATTTTAAAGACAATAATTTGTTTGCAAATTATATGAGTGAGGTTGGTAAGACTTTGGTCTCATATATAAGAGGTCAAGAGTTCGAGCCCCATCAAGGGTGGGAATGGGGGTGGGGTTTTTAAAAAAAAAAAAAAAAAATATGAGTGAGGTTATTTGAGGAAGTTTTGTGAGGTTTAGTGAGTAAATTTAATCTTTGAAAATTTGATAAGAGGTGTAGAAAGCATAGAGGTCAAGTGAGTAAATTTGGAGGTTCCAATAGAAAAACTCATTAACAAAAAGCACTTAACACTGAAAACCAAAAGAAAGAAATAAAAGGTAATAAAACCTAATAACTCATAATCTATAAGTATTTTGTTTTTTTTGGTGGGAGGAGAAGCATAAAACTTCTAAAGTGGAGTAATATGTAATTCTATATACACATGCCTATTAACTTAATACACACCTCTAAAATTTTTCTTGCCAATCTTTTCTCCTCAATTTCCTCTTATGCCCCTTATTATAAAATATGAAGGGGAAAAAAAAGTAATGAGTTTGCTTGATAGCGATGGAGGTTGCAAAGTTGATGAAGGTTGGCTAGTGTTTTTTGATGTAGGCTTGGGTTCTGGAGACATTAGAGATTCACAGCCGTGAAAAATAAGATTGAATAATGAGTTCTTGTGGTATAGACTGTATAGTTATATCTCCTGATTCAATTGGATTGTAATTATATTTAATTTGCACACTCGACATATGATTCTCATTTATCTTCTCTTCTCTTCTCTATGCCCTGGTCTAAGTTTATTAATTTATGTTTTGATTATTTATTTGTATTTATAATTTGAATCTTATAAGTTGGTAAGATGATAGCATGGATTATGTGTATGGGCTTAGTGCTATAAGCAATGAACATTGATCCTAGAGAATTCTCTGCAATATTGATTTAGGGAGATGTGTGCAGTTAGTTGATTTCATTTTAACCTATCAAAAGTTTTAACAATCATCGATCTCATCCTTTTCATTATTGTCCATCTTCTTTTACCCTTTTTTTCTAACTTATTCATTTTGATTATAAAACAGTGAATAGCGATAGACGGAAAATATGATAAATTTTGCACCTCTCAACCATGGTGAGGGTCCGGATCCTAAGTTTTTTTTTTTTTGCCCCTTCTTCCTAGGTTATTATTAGTTACAAGGGTAAAGATGTATTAAAAGAAAATTTCAAAAAATGAGGGTGTGTATTAAGGAAATAGGTAGGTGTTTAAAAATTTCTCTATCCAAAAACCTAAATCTAACTCAACCCAATTAAGACATTTCTTGACTACGGGTGAACTTGCTCTAAGGAAGCAAAAGTCAAAGTTTTATGCTTTTTCTTCTCCAACTCCAACAGATTTGACGGAGCTTGGAAGAGGAACTAGGGTTTTCAAAACTTTTCTCTCTCTCCGTCGTGGCTGGCAGTGGCAGTGGCCGTCGGACGGAACTGTTGGCCCTTTGGGCTGTTGGTTGCAATGGTTTGCACCGTCGACTGATCATTGGTGTGCGAGGCGATGGAGGGAAGATCAAGGATGCTTTGGTAGGGTCTTGTTCTCGTGGCGGGGTTTGGGTGTGGAGCGGGCCGAACGGGCGGCCGGACGGCCATGGATGCAGTGGTCGACGGCTTGATGGGGCTAGGAGGGGGGCTGGAGGTGATGAGGTCGTGTGGCGGGGAGGCTTGACTCGGTCGGATTAACCCGTCACAGGTTGGGTTTCCGTCGAGCGATCACGGGGAAGGGGCGGTGGATTGGGGTGGGTGTGTCTTCATGGCGCGTCGGGAGGCGGAAGGATGACGGCGGCCGGTCAGTCGGTGGCGAGCCGGGCGTGGATGGTCCCGCAAGTGGCCGTGAAGCGTAGATCAGCCGGCATTGGCTTCTGCGGCGCTTGACCTTCTTGGCTCCATGGTTGCTAGTTGGGCTTGGGTTTGGGCCTGCCCTAGCTCCTTTTATTTCAAGTTGTTTTACTTTACATTGCGTAGTTTATTTGCGCATTTTGCTAGTCGGGTGTGGTGGTACGCCGGTGGAGGTGTAGCGGTCGTAGTGGAACGATGGTAGGGACGAAAGGGCAGAGCACAGAGCAATCCGTATGGGGGTCCAGGCTTGGTCTTGGAGCCCGGATTCGTATTGAGCTGCTATTTGTTTGGTTGGTTGTTAGGTGGAGATCGTGGGGATGGGGCGCCGTGGTGGTGCGCGATGGTGGATCGGGTTTGCCATGATGGCGGGTTTGGTACATTACTAATGTTTTAGGGTTTGATTTTCTTTTTGTTGGTAATAAGACACTACTCAAGGTGTGGCAGAGATAATCTTCTCTCGCCGCGGTCTCGTGGGATCGTTCTGTTCGAGTTGGGTCAGATTGGCCCGGTGGCAAAAGCGATGCAGCTAGACAATCATCCTTGGCCTTCTAGTAGGTCTTTCCTATCCAATCGGGTCGGAGGCGATGGCGCTTTTGGAGCAAGCGATGGTGGATGGATGGTGTCGGACAATAGGGTGGTGATGGTGTTGGGTTTTCTTTAGTCCCGGGTTGGAAGGTCCAAAGAATCCGTTTGGTCGAAGTTTAGGTCACAATGAGTGTTGGCTTGGTCGATCAAAAGCTGGTCGGGGAAGACTCACGGTTGGTGAGTTAGTGTCGACACAAGTGAGTTGTCTAGTTTTAGAGTTTCTTCTTGGTACCGGGACGAGAGGTGCGCCAAGGTTTTACTACTCCTAGCGTTTATTGTCTTTGTCATACGGTTGTAGTGCAAGTCCAGAGTCAAGATATAGAGTTCCCGATTGGGAAGTCTGAGTGGCCATTTCTAAGTAAGAGATGTCGCCAAAACTTCGTTGTAAGCAGTTCATTATTAATGAAGTTCTTATTTGATAAAAAACTCAACCCAATTAATTGTAGATTTTATACATCCAAACATGAAACTCAGTAATTGGAGCCTAAAAAGCCAAACTCAAACATAAACTACCTTGTGGAAACCCTATCAACTATTCAACCATGTCGAAAGCAACTAACTGTGGTCATCCAAAAAGCGCCATTTGTTGCTGCCGCTAATTACAACGCCTTCGATCAACACACCAACTGAATATGTGGAATGATGAAAAACAAAAACTCATGGACAAGATGAGTCCTTGAGTGGCCGCATAAACACGCCACAACGCATGTAGAACTAAACATTTGAGATGTAGAAAATCCTAGTCCGCCGCTACAAGCAAATTGAAGAGACATCAATGTTGACAAATTGTTGAATTAAACAAATGGCAATGGAAAAATTTCATTGCTGAAATTTATAATATGTGAAGTAAAATCAATTAAGTCGCTACTAAGATACAGAATAGAAGTGACCAATTTTATTAATATAATGGCACTGCCATGCAAATTAAGAATTAATACATGCGAGAATCAATTTCCACTTATGATTCATGACTTTCACGTTTGGATATGTAATAGCCCATATAGTGGCGTAATGATGTACTATCTATATATGGAGGGTTAATTCCCCAAGTAATAAATTATTCAGTTTCAACAAAAAAGCTCCGGAAAGATAATTAACCATCCTAATTATTTGGCAACTCATAATTCATGGTGCTGCAACCTCCGATTTCAAAATTCATGAGCCCATCTGAATCCCAAAACGTCGAAAAGTCACTTTGGAGGAATTCAGATATGTCGAGTTGGCCTCCATTCAGATCCATTATCGAATCTTTCCAGGTCATAGCGTTATAATTGAGATCATCTCCTGTTGGTTGAATATCATTGTTTGCCCCGCCTCCGATTTCGACTCCCACTCCGGGACTCCAGTGTAGTAGTATCGGTACTAGTACCACCAAGACAATGACGCCGGTGGTCTTCTTCTACATTAACATCGCTGGCAAAACACACCAATCCTCCTCCTCCTCTAAGAACTTCATCGCATTTGGTCAAATGTGGATGACCATCGTCGTCAACGAGGGATGGCAAGTTCTCCTTGATCATCTCGTTTCTCGACACTTCTGATTCTCTCTCTCTTTCTTCTCCCACGTTCTTCCTTAGAATGGAATTCCAGTAGTTCTTTATTTCATTGTCAGTTCGGCCCGGAATCCTTCCTGCTATCAATGACCACCTGCAAAAGTACATATACCCAATAGTTAATAAGTATTTATTAGGTTTACTTTGTATTAAGCTCTGAAAAGAAGTAATTAGATTTTCATTGAATTCTTGAAAAAGAAATAAAAAATTATAAAAAGCCCTAATATTGATAAAATGTTCATACGTATAATTACGAATATCAAGCCTAAATTTGAAAATTTGCTCTGCAGGGCATGCATGTTAAGAGCTCTAGAAATTAACTAAATTGGGACCTGTTGCCTAAGAGTGTGTGCATCCTGATGATAAGGTCTTTTTCATCTTCTGTAATCTTGCCTCTCTTGATACCGGGCCTCAGGTAATTCAACCATCTCAATCTCACACTCTTCCCACATCTCTTCAAACCTGCACATGCAGTTAAGCAGTAATTAAGCAACCAATCAATCCATTTACCACTGGTGTAATTCTGGCTTGCAATGCATGCATACAATTGTCAGATCGAATTAAATTAAACGTTAGTACAACTACAGACGGTCGTTGTTAATTAAAATGAAATAATTGATTAGTTCAGAAAAGTGGCGATTACAACAATTAATTAAGCACAATGCTGATGTCGAAAGTAAAATGAAGAAAATTATGAACTTGCCGGTCTCCCTTGATGCTTTTCCCCATTTGCCTGGACCGTGCTTTTGACGTAGTCCTTGAGAACCTGGTCTTCGCAAGAAGCAGACCACGTACCTTCTTCAATCCCCCTTTTCAGAAACCAGAGTACCTTCCCATTTCGACGGATATATTACTTTCTCTTTCTCACTGTCTCTATGATCTCTATCTCTCTGCTCTGTCACTCCTGCTCTCTCTTTGAGAGTTATATATAGTAGTACGTGCCCGAGTATATAAGAGGGGTAGGAGCTGGTTCATTATTTACTAAATTTTGTATTATTATGTGGATGATATAATGAAGAGTCCTTTTTCTTTTCTTTTGTCCGAGGGATAATGCACAGTAATATATGTGTGTGACGAGTTAATCGAGTAGGATTCAAATTTGCTCATCACCAATATTTTGGTGGTGATATCACAACTCAATACAAAACTGTCACGTGTTATAAAATATAATTATAGTTTATCATGATGTTTTATTTAAAATTATATTTTCAGTATTCAATTAATTCTATATGGCGTGACAAGTTTTAATAGGGTGGTGATAGAGTTTTTCTATTGGAACCTCCAAATTTACTCACTTGACCTCTATGTTTTTACACCTCTTATCAAATTTTCAAATACTAAATTTACTCACTAAACCTCACTAAACTTCCTCAAATAACCTCACTCATATAATTTGCAAACAAATTATTATCTTTTAAAATAAAAAATTTAGTCATTTGAATGATTTAATCACTCTATAAATCTTGACTAAATATACATTTCTTAATCAAACTTGAGTTTCAAAAAATTAATGTCTAATCAATAAGAAAATGTCATGAACTATTATGTTTTTTTTATTTTTTAAAATCTATTTTAGCTGTGCAAAAAATGAAGAAATCATTTGTTTTTATTCTAAAAAAAAAAAATCATTCGTTTTTAATGTTTTTTTTCTGTATTTTTGTACCACATGATTAATTATTTAATTATTATTATTATTATTATTTTTTGGAAATATAATGGATTGACTTAGATTTTGGTCATAAATCATATGAGGATTTATTTTGTTTTTCCTCACCAATATCGTTCAATATATATATCATACATTTTTATGTCACATGATCTTAATCATATTTTTTAATTCTTATTATATATATATGCTTTTAACGAGTATGTAGTGAAATTGGAAAATGAAAATAGATAAGGAAAATAATAAAGAATACAATCTAATATTATTGAATTGGAAAGTCTACATAAAATAAATATAATATTTTTTGGTATAATTATTGTCCTTAATAGTCATTTTATAGTAGGTTATATATGTCATTTAATAATTCATAATAGAGTGAGGTCAAGTGAAAGGCAGATTTGGAGGTCCCAATAGAAAACTCTCGTGGTGATATCACCACAAAATAAAAGTGGTTAGCAAATTTGAATCCTAATCGAGTATCTACATCCAATAATTATTATCATATGATTTAATATCTTGGCCGGATGCAGCATTTTATGACACAACCATATGATTTACTATTTTCTGGCGTCAAAGTATTTTATCATTATTATCCTAATTAAGTATAAAAGTAACCTACCACGTCAAAAACTTACGAATCATGAATCTAATATCAGGGTATATATATATATATATATATATATATATATATATATATATAAATCCACGAACAACATCTTCTTCTTCTTTTCTTTTTTGTTGAGAAAGACACTAACAAGATCATTTGACAACAATAATTCCAGGTGCTTGGCATGCAGACAGTCCGAACAAGGGAAAGTTTCTACCCGTAAGTAAGTTTTACGTACAATATTTGCTGTTTTTGAGACCATCACATTTCTTTTTATTATGAAAGCGTGACATTTTAAGACTTAATTTGTCAATAAGTTTCACCCAAGTCTTAAAACACATTTGTAATTTTGGATCATGTCTTACTTTTGAAGTAATTATGGGCCATTCTATAATCCTATAACAGTCATTTTCTATAAAGACTCATAGGTAGTTTCATAATTAAAAATGAAAGGGATCTAGTAAGTTGATTAGGAGGGTCCCAATAAAAATTATCATCCGTATAACAAAGCAATCACAAGCATAGGTCTTCTAAGTCATCGACTTGACACAGCGAATGAAGCAGAGCCCTAGGGTTTCGGCGGAGGGTGGCGTGGCGTGGTAGTCTTCACTTGCGTGAGCCCGCGTGGGTTGGTGGAGTCGTCGTGGCAAATCTCGAGGAGTGCATTTTGGTGGTGGTCGAGGGTTTTGAAAGGATCCGCTTGTTCTAGGATTTTGGTGGGCCGGGTCTTGGTGTTGTGAATCGAGGCCGGTCGATGTCGTGGGATTCGTTGGGCTGATGTACCGTCGTGCACAGGGTTTTGGGTGAAGGGCTAACGTTTGGGACGATTCTTTGGCGGGTTAGCGGTCAGATTCTCATCTAGTCCGGAGTGCGGTCGAGGCGAGGCGATCGACAATGGAGGTGGAGGTCTACCGTCAGAGGCACCGTGTGGTAGTGCGGTGATGCTTCGAGGATGGGTACATGCGGGGTGGGCGACCCCGGACGCCATGGCGAGAGACGGCCGGCGGCAGGCTAAGCGGTGACATGATGCTCGAGCCGGCATCTTTTCTTGGGTTTGGGCCTCCGGACTGGGCCTAATCTCTCTTGGGCACATTTGATGGGTTTGAAAGCGATGGGCTTGGGTCATTGGGCGCTCCAACTTGGGTTGGTTGAGTCACTTCTGATTTGCTTTGAACAAGAAGAGCAAGACCAACTTGTTAGAGGTTGTTGGCTCCCTGAAGAGGCTAAGGATGGTCTTGGCTCCAACCTAAGGGGGAGGAGCTAGTATTTTCCTAAATCTCTGCTATTAGACATCCGTTTACAAGCCTTGTAGAGTTAGAGTAATCTCTATGTGTTGTTCTAAGATGTTTCTAGTTGTTATTTGTACACTTAATGGCCGTCTTGACAAATTAGACTAGATGAATGATTTTGCCTTAGAATAGTGAGGTTGTTTTTGCTCGTTGTAGGCTTGCTTTTCCGTGGCGTCCTTTAGACTCTAATGAGTTTAGTATTGGCTTGGATAGGTTCTCCGGATTTCACTTGATTCTTATGTAAGTGCATGTCGGACTACTGGCATGTATTCATGGTTTTGATATCTAATAAAATCAAATCCTTTCAAAAAAACAAGCATAGGTCTTCTACAATCATCTCTAAGTTTGAGCATACAGATTGCAAGGACTTATGTATCCTTATATATATACTAGGTTAAGCCTTAAACTCATCCCATAGAACTTCAATATCACTCCAACTTCATTTCCAAGAATCTTCAAAGGTATCACATCCTTCTTTATTATCTCATCACTAACCAATTAAAAATGAATTTCTCTGTCCCTAAAAATTGAGTTCTTTTTTCATATTCATATTATTTATTTATTTATCAATCGTTACTTACTTAGTAATAAACATGTGATAAGTTCACATTGTTGTTTTATAAATTCTAAATATATATTGAGCTAAGTAAATGTGTCGCGCCACTACATTTGTGATAAGTTTGTCTTTTAACGGATCGATGAGTATGTTAAATTCTTTTTAGCATGTATTTACTAATATGTAGAGAGTGTGAGGATATTTATTAAATTTTTTGTATACTAGTGAAAATACAACGGACAAAAATTTAATCACACGTTTTGATTCACTTTTTGTAAGCAAGCTAGTGTACGTTTTCTACTTCCAAATGAGTAGATCATCGATTTTGATTGGACTGAAAAAAGAATCTTTAGGGGAAAACAAATGGATCCAATTGATAATTGCCCCATATTGTACGGATTGAATGTAAGTGGTCCCACTGCTTCTTTTTAACTCTTTTCTGTTTGTACTGGTTCGGATTTGAGAGGATGAGGAGTCTCCTATGTTAAAAACTGAGATATTGCAAAAGAGCCCGTCGTTGAATTTGTTGAGGGTGTGCTGCTCCGATTACTATATTATGGTGGTAACGGCCGCATATGTTGTATGTAATTCAAGACAAACATATATGATGGATCCAGTTCATTTCAAATTTGTTTTATAAGCCTAGGTTTACCATGCGAAGAGATTTCCAAGTAAAATTCAACCCTTGGAATCCAATAACAAATACTCAAACACAATGTTGCAACAAAAGAAAATGATGAGAGTCCCCAAAATGACTAAAAATATTTACAAAAAGTGCCTAAAACAATTCGATTGATTTTAAAACACTTTAAAATATGAGATACATCACAAGTGATACATTAGAATCATCTGAAATGTTGATATTAATTATCAGCAAATATAGCTCATAATTAAAGTAATATATCGCATTTGCTATTGCTTTTTAACAGCTATATAGTTTTGATGAATAAAATTAGTACGTATATGGTTCGAATTTTTGATTCATTTTACCCTAACAAGGACCACTTGTTATTCTTCAACAAAGCCCCATGTGTGTGATGTGAAGGACAATGTCATGGAGGTTGAATTATTGTTCTTACAATTTGTCTGTATTTTCTCCTAACTTAGAGGAGGGAAGATTCTCGATCCGCCGTGCAATTCAACCACGCGCTACAAATACAAATATTTCTTGTTATTTTCTCTATCAATTCTAACTAACTTTTCGAGATCTACCTAACTCTTTAGATTCTCTAAAACTTGAAAGTCTGTTGGGACACTTTTTGTCTATCTAGCTCCTAGCTCTATAAACGGTGTGGTTCTCTTTCAAATTGCGTAATGCGCTGCCAATAATTTAATTAGTGAAGAGGATTGTATGCAGAAGCGGTCTGAAGTCTTGGTTTGTCGATTATTTTAATCTCTAAAAAATAACTTGATACTCATCTAATCCACTCCTTTATATATTTTAATATCAAAAAATTACATTCATTCATATTGCAATCTTAAAATGCGGCATTTGCATGGAATACCTCCCATTTAAATTTGGAATTCATTTTGATTTTCAAGGATTGAGTTTTGAAATACAGTTCGAATCCAAGAATTTGGAGGGTATGTCTAACCGAAACTTAACTGGAATGAATTGGCCCGCTCTCATATCGACTGATGACCGTTCATTAGGCATTACCGACATCATCTTCAATAAGTGGGCTTGTGGAGTTCTATCCAAAAACATCTACACTACAGCCTATAAAGTAGCTAGTGAGAATAAAGAAAAACTAGAAAAAATTAATGAATACGACGACAATGACAATGATGTCTCCGTTAACATCTCTTCAACATGCTAAAAACGCAGTGCCAAAGACCCAGAGTACAAATAACAAGTTGCTGCCACGTCTAGCATAAAAGGGAATAAATTTAAGAGTAAAGGTCTACATTAGAAATATAAGTTCTTACTCGGTAGTTGATCGACAAGAAACTCGGGCTCTTTCCCGGCTTCACTCATTTTAATGAAATTTCAAAAAGAAAAAAGTATTTTATTCACGTGCTATGACTTTTATTTTAATTTTTCTTTTTTGGTTACAAAAATTTTAGAGAGAGGAATGATATCTTATACCTCCGTTCTAGGACAAAAAATACACCTCTACAGTCCCCAAGTATGAATTTCCATAATAGATTTACTGATTGCATGACCCAATACAGGACTACTATAAGTGCTAACAGCGGAAATGAATTTCGATTTAGACTAAACCACAAACACGTTCATACTGCAAACTGAATCAACAACATGTGTTGGTTCACGCCGCTACGACTTTTAGATGCACAAATTAGAAAAAATAGTCGAATTTGACAAATTCTTTTTGTGTGGAAGTTCAAGTAGTGAAATGTCCAACATTGAGGTGAGATGGCGTTGGAACGTTGCATGTCAAAAGACTGATGCATGAAAATGATGAACGCTGCTCATTCAAAACGTGCAGTTTATAATTGTGGGCTTTACAAAACAAACCTACCCCAAACCCTTCTTTCAGAGTTTCAGAACAATACCCTTTGCGTCAATAGCTAGCTCATCCGTAAGGGGTCTTCTCGATCACTTGATCATATATATATATATATGCAAGACCTCAACCTATGTATCTGTGAATGAGTAACACTTAGTGAAACTCAATGAGTCATATTTGATAATCAAGATGACATGCAGTATCAGAAAACTTTGTGCAGAGTTCATCGACTTCCATAAGTACCAAGGAGGGACCTAATAAAAGGACAAACAGCACCCACTTCCGCATAATAACAGCTACTACATTCAAGCAAATCGTTTGCCCGATTCTAAACAAATGCTTTTCAAGTACAAGCAAACCACCAAAAGATTGTGGACATCGCCGGACCAATGGTGCATGTTGTGATGCATGGTGGTCTCCACCTCCACGACTACCTTTACTAAGTTGTTCGTTTTGTTCTTGTTGTTCTTCTTGTGCTTGCAATTTAGGTGTGGAGAATGATGGTGGAGAGTTTACTTGGCCTCTGGATGTCAAGATTCTGTCGGGTTCAATTGGTCGCAGTATCACCATGGCGGCCAGCCTCTGCGTTGAAGTGAAGAGTTTGGTGTTAGGTTTTGGTTCTTTTGGTATTTTGGGCTTTTGGGCTTCGGTTTTAGTTTTAGGTATGGGTTGTCTATGTGGGTTTTGGGCCTAGGACTCCTATTTTTCTCTATATTACTTTTTGTAATATGTGCTTCATCTAATGAAAGTTCTATTTGACCAAAAAAAAAGTACAAGCAAACCCAACAGTACACTGTAAGAGCCTTCGATCAGCTACATGAATACTTGAAATGGCTGAGGTGCCCTTACTTCTTAGATACATATGCTGATCAAAGTTGAAAATTGAAAGATCTGAATCTTGTTTTATCAAACAATAGCTTGTAATCGAACAATTCTTGTGGCACACCTCGGAAGGCTTTGGAATCTCGATCGTGCAATCGACTGCTCATAAACAGTCGCAGACATAATTACACAGCGAGAACACAGACATACATCACTACTAAAACAATTGCTTTATGCGGCGCCTATTTTGCAACGGCAAATTGAGCTTTTGCTTTACGGCGGCAAAAACTTTTTATGCGACGGCAAATTGAGTCTTTTTAAGCGGACGGAAATGTTAAGGCGTTGCAATAGGTGGCGTCACAAGATCCATTTGCGGCGGTAAATTTCCGTTGCAAAAAGTATTTGCGACGAGAAAACAGGCTACCGCGCGAATGACTAAACTATTTGCGGCGGGTACTTTGCCGCCGCAAAGATATGTCATTTTTAAAAAAAAAAAGTGGGAGTGAATTCGCTATGACGGATACTTTTGCCGTCGCAAAAGAATATTTCATTTATTAAAAAAAAAAAAGGTGTGGATTTCACAACAAAGCTAGTATAATCCACCAAATATCATAAATTGAAAAATATTATGAAACCCATCATCTATAACCAACCAACAATCACAATTTTAAGACCAGTCAAAAATTGTTTAAAAACAAAGATGAGCCAAAGCAACCTATGCCAACACCGCAAAGCACCTTCATTAGAAGTCAAAAAATGGCCAGATTATCAACCACAATCTGCTACTAAGCATACTTTCAAATTTATATTAGAATCCACGCCAAAACACTTCTAGCCGAGCAGCCCCATTCTTATCGAGTACCTGTAAGGATGAGAATTTTGATCAGTTAGCTAAAATAAACTAGTGGATCATGAACAATCTATTCTTGATCAGGTGATATCATTGAAAGAATCATGAATTATATAATTCTGCACTTTTGAGAGAGAGAAAAGTACTTGTATATCTGAGATTACGAAACCACTGATTCTTATATGCAGTTTGCATTAAACCCCAATCCTATAATTTCAACTTAGAAAGAAAAAACTTAAGCTCATCTATATACCAGTAATATGTTCATCAATTTCCTAAATTTCAATCAAGGCTCATGTATACATATACGACTTGAGTATTTGTTCATCATCCAAAAAGGACTTATTTGTAAGAATTTTCCTCTATTCATTTTGAATTCGTAAGTAATCATATATGGAACAACATAGCTAGATACACTAACAGATAAATGAATCTCCTAAGTATGAAAACATCTATACAGATAATGTCAAGAATTTCCATGTTCTAGGCTTCTAGCAATATCCCAAAGTAATTTTCACAAAACACCTAATCAACTACAAAATACCTTATTTAACACTTGGCAGTGTTTCAGGACTTCTATTTGTGGGTCGACCAAATTAAAAACCATTTGAATACATAATGTACTTAGCAGGTTCCAAATTCTCTGCCTCAACTTCTTCTTAGTCAATCTTACTGCAGCAAAAATGGGCTCAAAAGAATAAAGTGAATTAGTACCAAATAATACAATCAAGCATGACATAAAAATCAAGAAGGGGAGCTTAATACGCTAATTTGCACGCAAGAACACACAACAAAGGGGAGAAACTCATTTTTTTCCTTGCTAGGATGCTTTACTTGCAGACAATTTGCTTCACGCGCAAATTACTCTTCCGTCCTATTCTTCCTACTAGTTGGATGGTTCGAACGATAGTAGGTGGGAAATCTGCAAGTATAAAAGCATTGCAGTCAACAAAACAGCATAGAAGCACTTTGTAATAACATCCATCAACCTGAATGTATATGCTTAGTTTGCAAATCGAATTTCCCACACGAACGGCTTGCAAAGATTCCCACCTGCCTCCCTTTCGAGATATCAAAAATCCTTCAAAACTAGAATTCCCTGAAAACAAAATAAATAGAGAAGCTATGATATATATCAAATACACGCCTCCCAAGATTTTTCCTTGGAGTATCTAGGATTTGTTGTTCTGCAAACTGAGTTTAACTGTAGTAGACACCATTTTCCAGCCCTAAGCCATAGTATCTAAGTGAATGTGTTGAATGACCAAGAATGACGGGCATACTTTCGAAGCCACAACAAGCTCAAAACAATATATAAGATTACTACTATAAATAAGATTTACAGAATGTTTTAGGCTTTTAGTACATGTAAGCCCTGGAACTCATATTACTCTTACTATTTCTTTCATCAAAATGTTATCAAGTAGCCCAATTAAGATTATTCTAGTGGTGAGAAATATCTACTTACTCCTAAATTTAGATTAACAAATATGAACTTGTACCTTTGTAAAGTTATTTTTGTAGTTGTAAGCATTTAGTATCCAAAGTTAACTAGAAAAGAAAAGTGTGATATTCAAAATCCTTTTAAGTTATTGTAAAAGCGGAATCTTTGTACAATCCAGATAAACCAAGAGCATGTACAGCCTGTTCATCAACTTGACGTAGATGGAAATATAAAACACACATTATCAGCAAACTCCATTTGTGCATTACAAAGTGATGCTTATCAAGTAAATATTGATCCACTTACACATTGAGAAGGGACGAGCTTTTATTTTCAGGAGGGCTACCATTCAACTTGTTGTTTTGAAGAAACCTAAATATGATGGCAGAAAAACACGCCTCGGTACTTGGAAGCGTAAGATAGGCGAAGTAAGGTTTAATAGGCTAATATTAGATTATATATAGAAAATAAAGGTATCAGTTGTTGACAACACTTTATCCTCTCATTTCTAAGAGAATTTGAAGTTCAATCAAAGCGACATTTCATTCAAAATTTCATACATTCATATAGACCAACTTTACCTTTAAGAATCTGCATCTTTTATGGTTTATAAATGGGCTGTCACACCCCAAACCCGGGTGTGACGTGAAGGGGTTCTCAAGTAAGAGAAAATGCATTATAAGACCAAGATCGATACAATCTTAGCCTAAAAGTGTGAAGTACTTCGAGATGGACTTTGATTTGAAGAAAAGAAATGTAAGTAACTTTAAAACCAAATGAAACTATATGTTAATCAAGCAAAAAAATACATTATCTGAACTTGAAAGCTGTAGATGGAGAACTGAAAGGCGATTCGAAAGAGTTATGGCAAAAGGGAGTCATAAATTGGACTGGAAAGTTAAGGCAAGAACAACTTGACTTTGAAGATTTACTAACTCTTCATTTCTGCAGCAATGAGCTTGAAACTTTCAGGACTAAAAGTAACCATGTTAAAGACATACTAAATTTTTCAAGCAAATCGGATTTCGATATGTAAGGGGAAAAAGATGGATGCAGATAGGCCGGGCTATCGGAGTTTTAGAAAATATTGCAGCAGCAAAGTCAACTTAGAAAAATTAAGCCAAAAATTCATTGTAAGTTCAAATGGCAAGAAATCAGTTCGAAATGAGCATTGGGATGTATGGTTCAATATACACAAAAACCAGAGGTTAAATAATTCAAGTGGAAGTTCAAATCTCAACAGAAAATCAGGGGGTACACAGAAAATTGAGAATTTCCAATAGCAGACTAGACTTGAGAGAAAGATCACTGAAGATTCACTATACATCAAAATTAAATGAAACTTTCCAGATCCTTTGCTAACTAGCGTAATAGAAACATATCGAGAATTTCCACGACCTTTGGAGATCGATAAGTATAGGGCAGCGGAAGGCTCAAAGTTAACAGATCGGCAGCTTTTCTCGAGAGAAAATTCAACAAAGTACATTTTAACCTCAATATGAAGTTTTGATTTTTGAAGTTGATTTGTTTATGGAGTAAACAAAGAGAGGCACAACAAAAGCAGTTCCAGCTTACAAACCAAAGAAGCAATGAAGTTATTGCATGTAAGTTTGAAATCTGAAAAACATAGCATGCAGAAATTCCATCGAACAAAGAAGCAAGACAAGCATTGTCATCAAGGATCTTAAACAAAGCAGCCTCGATTACTTGGTAACAAAGCAGAGAAAATATGCAGTTCGGTGGTCGGTGAAATCATAAGAAAGAAGAGTGTTGGACTTAACAAAATCATTTTATCAACTTTCTTTTCAAAACTACAAACTCCAGTAGCTTGAAAACCAATTTTCTTCCCTACCTCAAGTTTGTCGGGTGGTTTTGTAGTATCAAGGGGCTCGGCAGCTTGCTCCAATTTGTTCTCCTCCTTTTGCTTATCTAAAACAAAGATAGCTCATTAAGTCTCAAACCCAAAAACTAAGCAACTCCTTAGTGTTGAGGCTTAAGCTAGTTGGGGACTTTTAACAAACATTTTAGGTGGGCATGCACTAGGAACCAACATGCAAGGTTATTTCTCTGTTTTTTTTTCAGCAGCCCATCCAAAGTGTAAATGAAATTACTTAAACAAACAACTATAATCAAGGTTCAACAACTCAAGCAATTGAATTTGGATTGACAAGGACAAGGTACGGCCCGATAGAAACATTACCTTGTCAATATGGTACAAATGAAGAATGGAAACCTTTAGTTCCTCAAAGCCACATATGAAAGAAATCTAAGGATATACCAGCTCTAGGAAGCATAAGGTTACTTTGGAATACAAAGAAGAAGGAGAAGAGCCTGCTGAAGTCTCTGTAATTGAATCCATTGCTTTCGATAACCATGTCATTCAAATTACCATCTACGAGACATTTGAATAAAGAAATTCAAATTAATGTGTGATAAGGAAACACACTAAACAAAGAAATACACCAAGCACTGCCAAATTTCCGAAGATTTGAAGAGAGCATTTTCGGGTTGATCACCACTTGATATCTTCTTATTGGGATTTTTAACAAGCAAATGTAAAGAGTGCCATGAAACTTCAATAGAAGTAGTACCTTAAAAGAATTCAAACGTCACTATAGAACAAAAGAACTAATTGAAACTGACAAACTATGATTAGAAAGTCAAGAAAAGAGCTTCAAAAGTCAAAAATCGCATAATTCAATCAAATGACTTTTAAATTAGAAGATGGTATCACAGCCACAGCCCCTTTGGCGGGAGGAAAAGGAACTCAATCTTGTACTTTGGCTCATGAGAATTATGACTAAAAAGTGCCACCTGGCGATGAATATACCGAGGCGAAAACAAACAAAAAGAACATAAACTTGCAGCACCGAGAAATTCAATTAGGCATCTAAAAATGAATGGTTTCCTACCATATGTGAATTCCTAAGGCCAGTTTCTCTAAACTAGTTTTCCAAACCTTTAACCAACCATTTTCTTTACTCCAGGTGCAAATTCTCTTCTCATAGCATCACTACTTTTGCTTAGTTAACAGTATCTCTAGCATACTCATACAAGAAACCAAGTGAAATATAACCAAAAAATTAAAGTGCCTAACCTAATAATCCTACAAAATTGATCCTCCCCTTAACAAATCTAGGGGTTGATGGAGAATTTACTGGAGCGAAAGAGGAGTTGAGGGGAGGGGTAAAGATCTCATCAACCTTTTGGCCTAGAAAACCCGGAAAGAAAACCGAATCAAAATTAGATCTTGAACCCTAAACAGGACCCAAGCAGAAATCTACCCAAATCAAATCAAATTAAGCACAATACCAAATTAAATGAAAGATCAACACAATCGATCAACATATGAGAGACAAGCTGGCGATAAAAAATCGCATAATCGGTCGGTACAAGCAGAACTTGGATTAAAAAGAAATCTAGGGGTTTTTAGAGTTTTGAAAAAATCACATTTTCTCTCTCGACGCATCCTTTCGGACCTCGACTATGTCTTGTTCAAGGCTGCGGAGGCTTGGGCAGAGAGGGAGGAGAGCACTTGGCATGGGCGAGCTTGAGGAAGAGAGGCAGAGAGAGAGTTTGGGCATGAGGAGGTTATTTAGGGCTGCAGATCCGAGATGTTAGTGAGGGAAATAGAATTAAGTTTTCTTTGACGGCAAGAGGAAAAAGCGTAGCAATCCACTATATAAAGTTACTCACGGCAAATGAGAAAGGAGGCGTCTCTCTAAAATCTAGAGAGAGAAAAACAGATTCTGAGAAAACTCATCTCCCTCCCCTTTCTCTTTGCGGGATCTTGATCCCCTTGGGATCTAGATCGAAGGCTTGAGAAGTTGAGGCGGGCTCTCGTGTTGGCCTCTTTTTCTCGGTTCCTCTGTCATTCATCTTTTTCTCTTGCTTCTCTCACACCCCTGTGGTGAATTACACCCATCTTGTAGTGATTTTGTTGGCTTATGTCCGGTTATAGAGGACTTTGTTCCTCCTTTCTTTGCCGATCAACCCAAAAATTTTCAGATCCAAAAACTCCATGATTCCCTCACCCATCACCTCACACCAGCTCCCCTCCATCTACCAAAGACCTTCTCTCCATGAAGGATTTTGTGGCTACCTCTTAAAAGTGCGGAGTCACTTACCGTAGTATGGACTATGGGTGCTCACGCATGGGTGTTTCACCCCCATTCTCCAGCTGGATTTTTCTTTCTTTGCTTTTTGGCTTTTGTCCCATCTCGGTGGCTGTCTTCCCTTCCCGGTTTGAGTCTCACGGATGGAGAAGAGAGTGTGTGTGTGTGTGGTATTGGTTCCTTTCTCTCATCCCCTTTAATTTTGGTTTTGATTGGATTCACTTTTTGGGATTGTTACGGCAGCAATTGGCAGTCGGTACTCATCACTTGATTCAGCACTTCTGCATCCTCTTGGCTACGTGGCGCGCACCTGCGGCAGTTGTCTTGCGGGAAGAGCTTGGAAGCGGCGGGCTGCTGTGCTAGTGTAGGAGTTGATGTTTATTTTAATTTTTAGGGTTACACTCTTTTGCCCTATCCATGTGGATTATGGTTGAGTTGTAATTTTCCTTATTGGGTTTATTTGTACTTGTGCCTTGTTTTTGGGCACCTTTCATTGAGTTTACTCTCATTGGTAATTATTAATGAAATTTCATTAATATCAAAAAAAGTTACTACGGCAAAATTTTCCTTCTTAAAATGACAAGACTTAATCGCGGCCGGAACATTTTCCGTAGCAATAAGTCTCAATTCGCGGCGGCAATTTGTTGCGAAAGTAAAAACCAAAAACAATTGCAATTTTTTTTAGTAGTGCATACACACATATATTTTGCCTTCACAGTTGAATAATCATATATTTCTACAATCACAAATCACAATACAACACGGATAGTTAAAATTCAGAGACAACCATATTGCACCCAGGAAAAGAAACATTCAACTAATCTGGAATAACTTGATACAGAGAAAAACAATGCAGATATCTGTTTATCCAATTATCTGTTCTATACTTACAAATACAGAACATCAAAATACCGAAAGCAAAAAACAAAAACAAAACAATCTTGAGCAAAACATATCAGAGCACATAGCAACCACCGCGTTTGAGGTTTGGAAAAGTGAATGCATGGGTTGGTATGGTAGTTGAGGACATAAGGAGGCATGAATTGGAGTGTGAAACAATCTTCCTTGCCCTTGTCCACCTTGGTCATATCAACTTCAAATTGAAATGGTATGGCAACTCCCATGTCTTATGAGTTCCGAGGCTTATCGCATGCCGGTCTTGATTGGGTAAACCCAATTGGGTTACAACAAGGCTTTCCAGGCCTCCTATGTGGGCCAGATAGGCGGCGTTTTCGCGTACTGACTCAAGAGGCAGCGGTGGCGGCTCACATTACCAACTTCGTGTGATGGATTCCGCGTTTTCTACCAATGACATAAGATAAACTCCTAGCCGCCAATAACTTGATCATGACTATAGGCAAACATTATCTTCTTCTTGTCATCCCGTGAGGTCAAGGACTAAACATTTGTCAACAAAGGAAAAGGGCCGCCTCGGCACATAGTAGGGGCCCAGTCTCTATTCTCTACGTATTAGGTGTGCTACATGAAGCGAGAAGGCAGGACATTTGTCATGGGAGACAAACATCTTGGTGCCAGCAAGTGCATAAGAGAAGCTAGCGAGCGGTGGTAGTAAGGAGAGAAACGTATGAAAAATGGAGGTTAGAGGCAGAGCCGCCCAACTCCCCACTTTGGGATCAAATACCTCAAAGGCGGGAGGTGTCGGCAACCAGCTTATGCTCTTATATAGCTTCCCTAATTATATTCCTATTAGGAAAAATCTTTTGATTAAGGATAACTAATTAAAGATACCAAATCCTAAAATACCTAGGACTTCAATAATCCGATTTGACCAACAGAAAAATATCTTTTTATAAAAACATATTAAATCCGAAGATACTTTCCTAGATCAAACAAAGGGACTGACTTCTTTAGAGCATTGTATAGGGATGCCAACACACACACAAGAAACTTGTACCTACACAACTTACTACAAAGAATTACATAAGAATGGATCAGTTTGGAACCTAAGAAACACTAAATTCAACTACAAAAGAATTCCTTAAGAATGAACTGATGCATATAGAAACTTAATTAGTACAATGATGATCCGGTTCATAATTGCATTACACATTTCGATCAGTGTGTAATGGAATATGTAACCACTCCTCAATTACTTGTGAAAATTAATTAGTTTTTCTCCAATATCTTAAAGGCAAACGTTACTATCAAACAGACAGTGTGTATGTTGAGATAACACATTATATCAAAAAGTCACAAAATTATTATTTCCATCTATATGTGGCCAGCAACTATATTATTGTGATTGATGTATGCATCCAAAATACAAAAGGGTATAATAATATACATGCTCTTGAATAGTTACACATGTTTCATAGTGGATAAGACATAGTTGTACTGTGACTTCAATGAAATTCACATGTTAATGGAAATTTCTTCATAGAGAGTGGAACAGTGGCTTCTATCAAACCCACAAGCAGACATGAAACTAAAGCAAATAGGTTGGATGGTTTGAAATTTGAGGATTAGAAACCTACCTGTAATTTGTTCTCCCAAATACACTAGCACCACATTAGAAATCCAATCCAATTGACTGACTTGATACAATTTGCACCAATGTGCTCATGTCTGGACCAATGTGAAAGTCATTTTACATTTTTGTATGTTCTAATTTTGTTATTAACTTATTATATTGCAGCAATGATTTTAAGAGTTCAAATAACAATTCTCATTAAAGACCCGACTTTAATAACAATCCTTACTTGCAAGTTTAACTGGTATAAAATGGCGGAGTTTCTCATTAAGTCGGTTACCTCTCCGCATCAAATTTCCAGAAGCAAGAGTTACTAAACCGAACTGAAAAAAGGCAACTAAGAATTGACTACTAACCATACATTGCTCCAGTGGTGCTGCAGTTGGGTAATACAAAACACTAGCTTCAGTGCAGTTCCTCTGAAAATTTCAAAGTCTACTTATAAAGCAACAATGCATCCCAAAATAACCAGAACAGAGTAGCCTGGATTAGTTCTTGCCTAGTTGGGTGTGCTCCCAACCTAGGTTAGAACCCAGGCATCAAAGTGTGAGTGCATAATCTTTGGCAACTTGATGTATAGTTGGAGGCATTTCACATGCTATTTGTGAAGGAGTTTATCTTGGCGCAGAAACTGCTGGGTTCACCCGACAAAGTCAAAAAAAAAAATGCATCCCAAATGGCCCAAACAAGCTAAAGACTTGATTAACCAAAAGAAATGGGAATTCATTGGCTTCTTAAACAGATCTTAATGACAAAATTAAAGCTTTGAGTACTAGTTAAGGCTCCTTTTTCTGTGTCAAAGAAAAACATCCAAACCCAGCATTCAGGTCCTACTAGTACTTTAATTTTACTCTTTCCCCAAAGCAACAAACAAAGGGAAACAGGATGGCCCAGATGCTCAATCAATCAAGCAAATACTCAGATCTATGATATGACCCACCACAAGAATCAAGATGAGGTACCAAACTGGTTCCTTCCTTGATTGTGTTAGAAGTAACAAAGTGAGGAATGAGCACACCTTTTCCTTTGTTGTACCCTATCCTCATTTTGGTCATCTGTACCATATCCTAAGGAAAGAAAAACAGTTGCACAGAGACTCAGAAAAGCAGAAAGGGTCAGAAATAGCAGAGGATAATCAACCTGGAAAACCACATCTACTTGGTCACATTTTAGGTCGGACTTCGAAAGATTCAAAATTACTATGTATTTCTGTAATAAAAAAATGGAAATGAATTTCAGAAGATTCAAATTCACATGAATGAAAACTGTAACAAATTTGGTAAATAATTGCTATTATCGGCATTCTCTGCTATTAATTATCTCTATCAACCAAAATTCTGTGAAACTATACCAACAAATCTCCGCCGGAGAGGATGGAATGATTTAGAATACAAAAACTGGTGGAGCCTTAAAACCATCAACATGAAATTTGGTTTAGAGCCATAGTTAATTTCTTTAAGACTTGAGCCAGACATGTTTGTCATCCATTTTTGAGGCCCTTTTGATCCCCCTAATATGTTGTATGCCTAAGTAGGCCACCTCACATCTATACCACATGAGCTATTGACTCCCATTTTGATCAGCTTCTGGGTTCTGTCAAGAGCAAGGAGGCTAGAAAATGTAGAGAAACTGTTTCCAACAAACACATCGGCTCTCAAGCACACTTCATACTTTCATAGTCAATCGCAGACTGAATGAGATAGGGGAACTTCTTGTAACGTGCATCAAAACCCAGTTTCTTCTTCTCCAAATGGAACCAACCCTTCTTTCCATCCATTCAAAATTGATGGATCTTGAAGAAGACTATCAGCCACAGCTAAAAAACAACAGCTGGAGTCTTGAGGCCAACAATGTTGCCAACTCTCTCCATGATCTCCCCCTTGCTGCTACAAATATCGGTTATGTTCAATCTACGCTCGAGATTCTTACAGTGTATCATCCAATCTAACTCTATCTTCATATGAACAGCTACATAAGGCACTGGCTTGAGCAACAAAGAGTTCTCAGCAGACTCTCTTTTTGCTTCTCACTTGTTCTGCTCCTATCTCTCTGATCCTTGACATAACTCTATCGGCTTCTCTCATGATCTCATCAACCAGAATCAAGCACTCAAACACCTCTGCATGGTCCTTCACAGGCCAATGATCAAACGAAATGGGCCTCAAGAGCTCAACTTCTTTGTAGAACAAGGCTAGGAAGCACTCAAGCTAGGCATCAAAAGAGTCCTGTTCATAAGCCTTGCGGTTAGACAAGCTCTTGCAAATGCAATTTTCTGATTGTTTAATCCCCATACAATTTGAGGAACCTCGAGAAACTCATCTTTTTCGGATTCCGAGTGGATCAGCCGAGTCACTACTCTTCAACCCTATTTTTTGGCCTTTTTGCGGTTAAAGATTCCAGTCTCCATTGAGCGCGTCGATATAGCATTTGTGGATTTAAGCTGGAAATGACGTGGGTCCCGCTTGTGGCCCACAGCTTCATAATGGCTTCCGGACTTAAAACTCGATCCATTTTGGATCGGGTTTTGAACTAAGTACTCAAAACAGAGTCTGATTTTGGGAGGGGTTGGAGAGAGGGATTTTTTTTTGGAGCCACAAGACTCTTTTTGAGTCAGTTTCCTCTTTCCCCTAATTCACGATTCCAAGCCCTAAGACGGTAAGCTAGTTAGTTTTTCAAGGACGTGCTGAACATACAATACTAACTATTTCATGAATCTTAAAATACAATTGGATCAGAGAGCACTACTTATCCAGAATGTTATCTCAAGCCACTGCATCTCCTTACATTATTATTATTACTGAGAGATTATTAGAGACAAAATAAAAGCCATAGACAATTCTAATGTTTGATTCAAGATGTAATGGAGCAGATATCAACAGAAAAAGTCAAATCTCGAAATCAATCTATGAAACACAGGTTTAGTGATGACCCTAACAACCATTTCTTCATTGTCTCTATGCAATAATACATCACAATTCACCAAAAAGAACAGACAAAAAAAAAGCTGCAATCTTTGAGTGAGAACTTGTTCATATAGTGCAAGAATCTCATAGTAAATCACCAGAAAGAACAAGCAAAATCACAAAGCCACCACAAAATCTACGATCTTTACATCTAATGCAATAATCCCATCGTAAATCACCAAAAAGATCAAACCACAATATCAACTTTCTAAATCGGAGCTAACAATATGAGGATCTATTTTGGCTTATTGTTTTTATCAAGGCACACCTAGACACGTGACACGTCAATGATGTAGAACTAATAATCTCCTCTACTTGAATTGATAAAATAAAAAATAAAAAAATCTCCTCTACTTGAAAATTAGTTTTCTTCAATATCTTACGATCACTGCTATCAAACATAGTTTAAATAGTCATTGAGCAAAAGAAAAGTCGAGATAACACATTTATATCAAAAATCCACAAAATTGTTATTTGCATCTATATATATGGCTGGCAGTATGTTATTGTGGTTGATGCATGCATCCCAAATTGAATAGTCACGCATGCCTCATTGTGTGTTAATATATTGCAACATAAATACACAATGATATTTTGACAGTGCGAATAACATTTCTCATTAAAGATCTAATTATTCATGAATCCATGATCCTAACTTGTAAGTTGTTTTAACTGGTATTAAAGATCTAAAACCGAACTGAAAAGGCCCCAAAGATTTGATAAAGAAGTGTAAATTGCACCAGTGGTCGTATAGTTGGGTAGTGCCATAATACAAGGTTACCAGCTTCGGTTCAGTTCCTTTGAAATATTTCGAAGTGGACCTATAAAGCAATAGTACACCCCAAAAATGGGAATTCATTGGCTCCTTAAACAGATCATGATGACAAAATTAAAGCTGTCCAGTACTAGTTAAGGCTCCTTAAACATGTCCTACTAGTACTTACCTTTACCCCTTCCCCAAGCAACAAAACAAGGAAACAGAATGGCCCAGATGCTCAATCAATCGAGCAAATACTCAGATCTATAATATGACCCACCACAAGAATCAAGATGAGGTACCAAACTTGTTCATTCATTGATTGTGTTAGAACTTAGAAGTAACAAACTGAGGAATGTGCACACCTTTTCCTTTGCTGTACCATATCCTCATTTTGGTCATCTGTACCCATATCCAAGGAAAGAAAAACAGTTGCACTCCAGACTCAGAAAAGCAAAAAGGGTCAGAAATAGCACAGGATAATCAACCCGGAAAACCACATTTCTTTAGTCACATTTTATATGTTGGAATTCGAAAGATTCAAATTACTTTGTATTTCTGTAATCAAAAGAATGGAAATGAATTTCGAAAGATTCAAATTTACATGAATGAAAACTGTAACAAATTTGGTAAAGAATTGCTATTTTCAACATTCTCTGCTATTAATTTTTTCTATCAACAACAAATTCTGTAAAACTGTACCAACAAATCTGCGCCGGAGGGATGGGATCATTTAGAATACAGAAACTGGTTGAGCCTCAAAACCATCAACATGAAATTTGGTTAGAGCCATAGCTAATTTCTTTAAGACTTGAACCAGACATGTTTGTCATCCATTTTTGAGGCCCTTTTTGATCCCCTAATATGTTGTACGCATAAGTAGGCCACCTCACATCTATACCACATGAGCTATTGACACCCATTTTAATCAGCTTCTGGGTTCTGTCAAGAGCAATGAGGCTAGAAAATGTAGAGAAACTGTTTCCAACAAACACATCGGCTCTCAAGCACACTTCATAGTCAATCGCAGACTGAATGAGATAGGGGAACTTCTTGTAACGTGCATCAAAACCCAGTTTCTTCTTCTCAAAAGGAACCAACCCTTCTTTCCATCCGTTCAAAATTGATGGATCTTGAAGAAGACTATCAGCCACAGCTAAATAAACAACAGCTGGAGTCTTGAGGCCAACAATGTTGCCAACTCTCTCCATTATCTCCTCTTTGCTGCTACAAATTTCGGTTATGTTCAATCTACGCTCAAGATTCTTACAGTGTATCATCCAATCTAACTCTATCCTCTCATATGAACAGCTGCATAAGGCACTGACTTGAGCAACAAAAGAGTTCTCAGCAGACTCGCTTTTTGCTTCTCACTTGTTCTGCTCCTATCTCTCTAATCCTTGACACAACTTTGTCAGCTTCTCTCATGATCTCGTCAACCAAAACCAAGCACTCAAACACCTTTGCATAGTCCTTCACAGGCCAATGATCATGCCACAAAAATGGGTTCTTCCCAACTATTCGAATCGTCTCATGTTCATCATATGGTTTCCTTACTATGCTAAGCTTCAACTGATCCAAATCTCTCTCGGGTGTCCACCTCCTTCCACTTCCTTTCTGAAGCTCAAACGCGCCTGTTTGGTTTTAAGATCGGAGTATTTCCCCAACTGAACATCGCCATTGCAGAGCAGATTGAACTTGTCAAACTTGAAGACCTTATCAAACGAAATGGGAGGCTTCAAGAGCTCAACTTCTTTGTAGAACAAGGAAGCACTCAAGCTAGGCATCAACAGAGTCCGGTTCATAAGCCTCGCGGTTAGACAAGCCTCTTGCAAATGCAATTTTCTGATTGTTTAATCCCCATACAATTTGAGGAACCTCGAGAAACTTATCTTTTCGGATTCCGAAGCTAGTACTGGCTGACAAAGATGAGAAGGAGAGGTTGCTGACCAACACCAAATTGCTCTGCTCAGTCCCATAAAAGCTAGAGTATGTAGGAAGCAGAACAGCTCTAATAACCAGAGCAATGATAACTAAAACCACACATTTGCAGGCTACTGAACTCAAGTTGCAACCAAGTAATCTGAAATGCTTGCAATAAGGAGACCAGTCCATCTAGGATTCAATCCCAAAACCCAGAATTTTACAATCCCAAGCCCATGAAAGCTTGAGAAATCACCAGAGAAGACTACTTCCACAAAACCAGAACTCAAATCATCCTAACATGGGAAAATCCAAGATTTCCTATCCCTATTACTGACCAGTTCAATCCAGAGATGTTATCTACATGATCAAACAAACATATAGCAATTTCAAAAAAAAAAAATAAAAAAATCATCCAAGCCAAATTCGACAGAGATTGCATTACTTTGGGATGAGAACTTACCAATTTTGTTTTTCCCAGAATTAGTCCTCAATTGGGTGAAATAAGCATGCATCAAAACCAGGCCAAGATGCAGAATTCACAGCCAGAGAGAGTTCTTCAAGAAAAAGCACTCATGTGATAATGTTCCTACTGTAATCCAAAACCAATCACAAAAACCATTAAAGCCAGTCCCTTTCAGACCCCATATAATTCAATTGGGAAAACCAACATATAATTCCAAGGCATGCAGATGATGACATGCACAAAAAACAAAGAAGACAATAGACAGACAGAGAGAGAGAGAGAGTTTCATAAATGAGCCAAAAATTGCCTGAAAGCCTCACCTTTTGAAAATTGAAGTGTGATTATCAGGAATCTATCTGAATTCTGAATTCTGAGGAAAACCCAGAAAGCATTAGACACCTCAGAGGAAGAAGAAAGAAGACCATGTGTCAAAGAGAAATCCAGAAAAGCCAGAATTGCTACAGTCAGAAACCAAGCCAGCCCATCACTATCATGACAACAAAGAACACCCTATTCTAATCATATATTAATAAACAAAATAAAAATAATGAGCCCTTGGGCAGAATCAAAATTAAAATATGACTATGATGATTCAATTAAAAACGCAGGAAAAGAAAATTGGGCAAGAATCTTGTGTATGAGTAAAATGACGTAAATAGGGTATTAGCAAAACAGACCAAAAGGGAAGTTAGACAGAGAGATGAGTCGTGTACAGAGCCATAACTGCTTAATCGGGCAAGACAAAAAGGACATAAACAAAATCTGATTCGCCTGCCATACCTGTACAATTGAGAAAAAAGCTCCATAATAGGTATACCGCCATAGCCGACTTAGGGTCAAGATTGTAATTTGCTAGTGATTGCCTGTATCTAAATTTATCTTATTAAAATTACGAGTAATAAGATAATTAAACAATTTCTAAGTTATTGTATGTATATGAAGTATGAACTTACCTGTATGCATTACCATATAAAATGTAGTAATATATTCGGTTCATATTTGATTTGTTTAAAATGTCAAACCAAATGTAAGATTAAAGAAGAAAAGTTGGTTTTTTTTGAACATTAAAACATAGTTTTCTAGTTGGGATCTGGGAAAGGTATATATGTTTGCATTGTGAAATGTGAGCATGACTTGTTTAAATTGTTTATCCATACAATTGAACAAGTAGGAAGAAAAAGGCCATACGGTACTTTTCCAAATCTCAAGCTAGCTAAGTCGTTGGTAATGATGTATGTGAGCTCTTTTTGGTGGCAACTTGCTATTAAAATATAACGTAGTTAGCAGTGTCAAATGCAATTCTCATATTGCTATTGGTGTGTTTAGTGTAATCATGGATTAAGATCATGATTAGCTATAATAAAAGCAACCATGCACAACGGCCAAATATAAGAGGTTTTCATTAGTGTACACTTTGCTTGCACGTAAAACTACTCCATACTCTCAATCATTACCTTGTTAACTCAATCATTACCTTGTTAACTATAAGGCCATGTTTGGTTCATGGATTTGAGGCATCAGGAAAGGAAAGTCTTTCCTTTCCTTTGTTTGGTAACCACAAAATCTGGAAGCACTTTACATGAGGAGGAAAATTGGGGGAAGGTCATTCCACTCAAGACCCATGGGATTGATTTTCCCCTCTTCTTTCCGGCATTTATGAGCGCAATTTTGGACAATAATAACCGCTGCTCAAATATACAATTGCCAAATATACCCATTGAAACATAGTTTGTATTTTTTTATTAAAATACAAGGGTATTATTGAAACATAGCTATATTTTTACTTTTCTTTCCTTCACCAACCAAACACTTTGGAAGGGAAATCAATTAATCAAATGGTCTTTCCCTGGATGCTTTCCTGCTTTTACTAAAACACGTGAAAGGAAACCCCGACAGAACTTTAGTTTCCCTTCCCCTTTGGAAAGACAAGGGAATTGATTTCCACTTCCGTGAACCAAACGAGGCCTAAGAGGAGTGTATTCCATGCAACCGTCAAGGGAATTGATTTCCCTTCCCACCGGTGACTACTGCAATATGAATTGGATATAATTTTTTTTGATATTAAAATATATAAAGGAGTAGATTAGATGAGTGGCCATTTATTTTTGAGATTAAAACACTTGCAGACCGGGGTGCATACAATCCCCTCTTCAACCGCCGCATTGAAACCTCTAGGAATTTGCCCAAAAATTGGCTCTTCTTTCTTCTACTTTCTTTTCAACTGTTTTTCCTTCATTTTAATGAGTGAACATTGAAAAGGTTGAATGGACGGAACTCACGGAAGATGCATTAGTCATACAGCTGCAGAATTAAATGGTATGAAACGTAAAGGTAATCAATTAAAATCCCATATGCACCGAACGCGGGATCTTATATATCCAGCTTCAAAAATGTCAAAAGAATTTTATAAACATAATAAACAATTGTAATTCCATTCTGAATTGGTTGACCCTCAAAATTTTTCACTCTTCACGAAGCATCCCATTATTCCATAAATTCATTTACATGCTTGAGGGAATTTTATAAGAAGGCTTTGTAGTTCATGGATCGTTTTGCTTAAAATTATTTTTGTGATCACTAATTTTCAGATTATTTGTACTTTCGGAATATTGTGGTATACGTACTCTTTCAACAAAGACAATGGTTTTTATAGACACCTAAATTCATAAAGCTTAAGTCGTTTCAGCCTCTTTCTAATTGCTCACCATCGTCTATTTTAGTAACATGAATTTCTGATGGAATTGAATGATCTTGAATTCGACTAAGAGGAAATAAGTTGCTCATCTATAATAACGAAACACAAAAAGACTGTTGTATGGACAATAGTGGGAAGAGAGAATGTCAGTGTGGTTTGCGCTCCAATGGTGGGCTGTCACATCTGTACGTACATGTGTAGGAGTATAATTTCGACATGGTCACATGAGAGTATATATGAGACCCACCACGCAGCACCTCCATTATTTAGGGTTCACATGCATGCCTCTATCAGCCTAGAAGAGTAGTGATTGAGGCTCTCTACGCTTGGCACGGGTGGCGGCGTGACTGGTGGTCCACCATGAGGAAGCTCCGCCACCGCGGCAATGTGGGGCTCGGAATCTGCCTTGTTTTGGCGCTCTAATTAACTGTTATTCTTTTCTGTTTAATTATGGCACCACTTGCGTGTCTCTATCCTACTCACTATTCAATCCAATGCTACCCACGCACATTTGAACAAGAGAAAACCTCCTCCCACAACTTGACAAAACCAACGCACTTGTGTTGTGAAATTAAGCACCAGAGGAAACTAGGCCGTACCGATGGTTTTGTTGCATCTGCCCCGTGTACAGTATGGAGTATGGACCATGGTGAACAATATAGATCACGATGAGCGATACGCAGAGGAACGGAATAGTCATGGTCTCATTGAGTCTGATGGACTTTTTAAAGTTTAGCATGATACCATAAACAGATATGATATTAGATAAAATTTGAATGTGTTGTTATTTCACTTGTGAGAGTTATCAATATAGATCATTACAATAGTTGTAAAAGTGCAATGAGACAGATAAGTTTCCTAACTTGATAAATATATAAGAAATAGAAGATCAATTGCATTTTATATTTCAGGTAGAATATGCAGCACTTAACAACAAAACTTATCAAGATTGTGATGGGGAGAAACAGCTTATGCAAACATGTCTGATATAGGGGACTTGGATAATATATTGTGAAGATGGCTTGAGTAATTGTTCATTAAACTATTAGATTTTTTTTCAAAATAATAAATAAATGGGGGTGTTACAACATATCCCAGCACCTTCTTAGTTTTCGTGCTTGAATACACATGTTAAAGTATGGATATGATGGATGGAGTAGCCTAGGAGTATGAGCATCGACTTCAAAATAAGTTGATTTACAAATCGGTGATGAGTGAAGAGACTTGAAACGTTATGCATCTCATTGCATTTTCATATATATGTGTTCATTATTTACAAATGGGTAGGGAAGAATGATAACACTCTAAACACAAGCAAGTACGTGAGATTTATAATTTGATGGGAGAAGTGGAGAACTGCTATTCTACGTAGCAAAACCCTTGCCGCTCCAGAAGCTATCAAGATTTAAAAATCTTAGCTTTATCTTGTTTCTTGATTTCATTATCTGCATAAAGATTGAATTTTTATTTTTATTGTTTAACTTCTAGCGATTTTTGGACTATTGCATTGGACAAACAAGTCACTGTGTTAGTGTGTTCCTATGCATTAATTTTTTTGAATTTTAGGTGGAAACAAAATGTCCTTACCTAGAGATTTTGGGTTGGCAACTTTTAAAAATGTTTAGGTGAAAATTAGTTTTCCTCAACATCTTACAACCATGACTATCAACCGTGTAAAGTGTAAATAGTCATTGAGCCAAACAAAGTCTGAGATAACACATATATTAAAAAAGTCACAAAATTGTTATTTGCACCTATGTGCGACCGACAACTATGTTATTGTGATTGCATCCAAAATACAAGGCTATAATAATATATATTCTCTTAAATAGAATCACACACGTCTCATTGTATATAGAGTACCCTTGTATGTAAGACACAGTGGTATTGGGGCTTCAATGAAAGTCACATGTTAATGGAAATTTCTTTATAGAGTAACTGGAACACTGGCTTCTACCAAACCCACAAGCAGACATGGAAATGAAGGAAATAAGTTGGATGATTTGAAATCTAGGGGATTACGAACTCACCTGCAATTTGTTCTCCCAAATACATTGGCACCACATTTAAAATCCAATTAATTCAATTAATGACTAACTTTATACAATCTGGACCACTATGCTCATGGATAGGGTCTTGGACCAATGTGAGTCATTATACATTTTTCTCAGTTCTAAGGTTGTTAGTAAATTGCAACATAATAATTTTTTAAAAGTGCAAATAATAATCTCATTAAAAGATCCTAACAAGTTTAGCTGGTAGTAAATTACTTTCTCTCATTAAGTCAGCTACCTCTTCAAATCAAACTTTCAAATAAAAGCTTCGCTAAACCGAACTAGAAAAAAGCAATTAAGATTTGGTGAATAACTGTAAATTGCAACCGGTGGTGGTGGAGATGTATAAGCAATACTCTGCAATAGTACACCCCAAAAGAGCCAAAAAGCTATAAGACTTGACTTGGATAATATATTGTGAATATGGCTCCGGTATCGTTTAGTTTCTATTAGTTCTTTTTCTTTTTTTTTTCAAAAATAAGTAAATGGGGGTTGCTGCAAGTCTGCAACACATCCCAGCACCTCCTGAGTTTCGTGCCTAAATACGCATGTTAAGTATGCATTATGATGGATGAGGATGAATCAAGTAGCATAAAAAGTATGAGTGTTGGCTTCAAAGTAAGTCGATTAACTAATCGATTATGAGTGAAGAGACTCGAAATGTTGGGCATCTCATATTTTCATATGTCGCGTGTTCTTTATTTAGAAATGGTGGAGAAAATAAAAAGTTCCAAGTTTTGTATTTAGTGAAGTGAAAGCAATTCCTTTCACTGACATACCTTAGATCCGCAGCTATATATGGTCAGAGGCTGGAATGGACATAGAAGTTGCAGATTATTAGAACAAAATGATCATGCCATAAAATGAAACTGATGATTAAAGTCGAATGTGCACGAGGAAGAAAAAGTTGGACACTTGGATGTGATAGAAACCCACATCCATAAAATTGTTGTACAATGGAACATCGTCTTGGGTCATCAAGCCCACTACCCATATATGAGTGAAGTGCAAACTGACCCACACCAATTGCCAGTTTGCCTCACACTTGTAGTTTGTACAGTCAGTAAGTGCCTGAAAGCGGCTAACCGACCCGACACCGCGTCATGTCCGTGCACAGCTCCGGCTAGACCGCTGGCCGAGCAGACCACATCCACCCCTAACAAACAACAAAAGGGTGAAGACTTAAGACACATTGAGCCATGACGGAAAGATCTATTTTTGTTTGTGATGGGCAAGTGTTTTTTGTCACCAATATGAGGGTGATCTAAAAAAAGATTGTTAGAGATGAGAAAAAGAACAAAACATACCTAATAAGTATTTTAGGTAAATCATGTCGAATAGATAGATAGAGTGAATCAATAATAATCAATTTCAAATCTACAAATCTACAATCATGTAAATCAAATTTTTATTTGATTGAAACTTGTAAGAAGAATGAAGTGAGAGGTGATTGAAAGTTTGAAACTTGTAAGAGAGGGAAGTAGAGAATGTCATGTTTTCTAATAATCATGTTTTGTTGTAGAGAGAAATTGAGAGGAATTTCTTTGTATATTCTCATTGATAATAGGGGCCTCTTTATATAGAGGATTACAATACATAGAGTCTGAGATCATACAAGGAAAGATAATCTCTAGATTCTTCTAATTAAACCCTATTACTACTAGGTCAAGTAACCTAGAGTTTGGGCTAAGAAAACACAAATTAGGGTTTTACTTGAACACTCCCACTTGTATTTGCCCAAGCGGTGCTTCTCTCGTTGCCTCGTTAAAACCTTATGCGAGTAACAAAAACCCGGTGGGACAAAAAATAACCTCGGTGAAGGGGAAAAAGAGGCACAACACACCCTTCACATTTCGAGGTGAGCATGTAGACATCTCCCCGCGATGTGCGCCTCCCACGATGACTACGATCATGGGAGTTCAGGATAATTTCCTCAAGCCAATTCTTGCCACATGTTTCTCAAGCGTGGATTTGAGGCAATGACTTAGTAAACAAGTCTGCCTCATTGTCCTCGGATCGAACACGGCTCACTTTGATCTTGAGGAGCTTCTGTAGCGATTATGATTGTAGAAGAATTTGGGCTATATATGCTTGGTGTTGTGCATGGCCTTTGATGTAGCCTTGCTTCATTTGTTCAATGCAAGCAACATTATCCTCATAAATACTTGTTGGCTCATCCGTGGTAGACTTCAAACCACAATTGCTTGAACATGCGTAACTATGGATGAAGCCATATACATTCCTGGCCTTGCCGTGAAGAGCAATAATCTACGCATGATTGAAGAGGTAGCGACTAAGGTACGCTTTGTAGACCTCCAAGATATCGTGGTCTTTCCCATGGTGAATACATAGCTTGATTTAGGAGGCGACCTTTGTGTGGGTGAGAGAGGTACCCGGCATGCAAAACCTTCCAAAACACTTATATATCGTTTTGGGATGGGGAGAAGGGGGCCTTGATCCCACCATGTGTTTAGCTCCAATTTTGCTGCGGCTGAGTCAACGATCTCTTTTCTTGCTTGGCGAGCGTGCCCGGCCGCAGATTAGAATGCTTGATGCGTCGGTGGGTGTCCACTTGACACGACTTACGGTTGGCGATTGTAGGCGAGGGAGAGCACCCGACCTGCGTGGGTAGGATTCTTTGTGCCTGCGTGGCGAGGACTTTTCTTTGAAGTTTCTTGAAAATCACAATCGATACTTTCGATGTTGTAGATCGAGCAGGCCGAGGAACCACCGGGAAGTGAGGAGAACTTGCTAAAAGCGTCACTTTAGCTTGGAGTTTGGGTTGCTAGAGATTACCCTTGCTTGGCTGAGATTACGTAACCATTGTGTAGCGGCACCTACCGAAGTCGGCTCCAGAGGAGACTAGGACGAGGAAACCTGCGTTGGCCGAGAGGGTTTGGTGGCTTGAAAGTAAAACTACGAGAAGACTAGGACTAGGAGTGTGATCACTTAGGTAAGAGAAAGAGAAAGAGAGGGAGAGGAGTTGCTCTTAGAGAGGTTTGCTCTAGAGAGAACTTAGATCATCTTAGAGATGTTGTTGTTGAATGTGAATGTGTGTCTTAGAATGAGAAGAGAATGTGTTTATATAGGGAAGAAAAAATGTGTGTCTTAGAATGAGAAGAGAATGTGTTTTATATAGGGAAGAAAAAATGTGTGTCTTAGAATGAGAAGAGAAGGTGTTTATATAGGGAAGAAAAAGAAGAGTGAAATGATGATGGAGTGGAAGAAAATAATGAAAGTAGATCTAAGTTCACTTGTAAAATATGGAAAAGATAGAGAAAAGATGAAATGAAAGCAAAGCATGAAGGTGCAGCAACATGGAAGTGGTGATGATCTATTAAAGAGATTGTAGAAAAAAATATATCCAAGGAAAAAAGAGAAAAGCATCTAGCTTTCTTCATGTGGGTAGGAAACATGAACATGTGTGAATATTGAGCTGGTTTTAGGTCAGTTTCTGTCCTTTATTCCTTCAATTATTTCTCCAACAAGACTTCATTATATGCCTTCGACTTCTTCATATGAAATGTTCCACTATGAGTGTAGATCATCCTGACAAATTTTTCAGATTTTTATTCCATGTGGTTGGGCGAAAATGCTGCTGGACCTCTTACAGGTCCAATTTTCCAGTTTTGCTTCTGTAGAAAATTGGGCTGATTGTTTGAAAGGCCTTCCACTCAAAAAGCTCTTGCACTCTTCATAAGAAATGATCCTTGGAAGCTGTCTAGAATGGATCTGGAAAGTTTCAAGCACATTTTCGATTTCATTTTGGTTAGTCTGCCACCCCTCCTTCCTTGTCTAGCTCGGTTTTCCTAGCGAAGTAGGAAAATATGCTAAAGTTGACTTGTCATACTTCCATAGTAGGCTTTATTTAGCCTCTAAATATATATTTCGAGCTTGTTGACAATATATATAGCTTGAACCACTGACATTGGCTCAATTTCTCCCAAGGCGTGCCTTGTCGGGGCCAAAATGTTCATTTTGGGTCCAAACACCATGTATGGCGTCCTTGACAAGCGACATTGGCTCAATTTCTCCAAGGCGATGCCTTGTCGAGGCCAAAATGTTCATTTTGGGTCCAAACACCATGTATGGCGTCCTTGACACTTGATGGGTGCAGATCCATCTTCTCTCTCGTAAGGGATAGAACAAGTCCATATCAATGCATTATCACTTAGGTATTGAAAGATATCTTTTAATACCGATCAATGGTAAGTCATGTTGGCCTTGAGAGCTATACCTAGCTAAGCAAGTTCACGGCCGAATGAGATGTTACGGTCATGTGCATTGTGCTAAAGTACAATAATCGCCCTATTGCACTTAGGTATGACACTTTTGCCTCTAGCACTTTTTCATACGTCATCTTTTTGGGCCGAAATGGATCATTCTTTGGATCAAGACTACGGACGACCATTGGGGTGCTTGAAGGCTTAATCTTATGTCGGTATTGAAGCGCCTAAGCAACTTTTGGGTATAAAAGCTGATTGATGAATGAGGATACCATCTCGGTGCTTGCTCAAGTTCTAAGCAGAGGCAAAAGCAGTGTATTTTCCCGATATCTTTCATCTCAAACTTGGATTTCAAGTGTTGTTGGTTTCCCTTAACTCTTTGGGTGCCAATTATGTTCATGTCATTGACATAAGCCGCTACTATTGCAAATCCGAAATTGTCCTTTTATGAACACACACATGGGCATAGTTCATTGTTGACATATCCCTTACCAATCAAGTAGTCACTTAGGCGGTTATACCACATCCGTCGAGGATTGTTTCAATCCATATAGTGGCGTTTCAACCTTATGGCAAATAAACAGCTCCGTGGTTTTAGAGCCACTTGATTTGGGTAACTGAATTCCATCACGGAATCTTCATATATATCTCTGTATCCTAGATCCCCATATAGATCTGCGGATAACCACATCCATAAGGCTGCATGTTCAGTTTTGAAACTACCAAGCCGGACAAGGTGGCGGAGCGTTATGGCGTCCATTCACGGGAGAATAGGTCTCCTGCGTGAGTGATTCAGGGAGTGTTGTGAGAAGCCTTTAGCCACAAAGGCGAGCTTTGTATCTTACAATCTCGTTTCTCTCATTACGCTTTCTAACGAATACCCATTTGTGACCAAGCTGGTTTTGGTGTTGAAGTGATATTGATGCGACTTTGCCAAAATACCTTTCTTTTAAGCTAGAGAATCAAGTTACGCCTATAGATGGCATCTTTTCCATTTTTGGCGGTCGGCTCTACGTTGGCATTCATCAATGGGCGTGGTTAGATGTCATCGGTCTCAATAATCTCACGCAGCGCCTTGAATCACTGGCGAATACATCATCAATGATGATGGAGTTTCTTTCCACATCCCATGTACACTAATGTAATTTCTGAGAATCTCTACGTTCTCGGGGATATGTTACGACATTGAAACGTCCCAGAATGATGTCTCTTAGACATAACCATAATCCGGAACATTCTCATGGGGCCGGATTTTGAGAATATCGATGATCAAAGGATTTGTTTGTGCCTCGTTCGCTCTCTTTCTAGGGCGAGTATCCTTCGAACCAATTGGTCTGCGGCGCTTCCTTGCGGGACACTGCGACCATGAAGGCGCCACATCATTGCCATCTTTGAGCAATAGCGCCATCTCACAGTGTCACGCAGGGAGGTAGGCGTGATGTCGATATTAGGGACATCCCGATCACTTGCGGCGACGTTTGCGTAGTATGTGTGATCTCACGATGCTTTTAGCGGCATCCGGAAGAGCGCGCTCGAGGCGGCGAGGTATGCCGCTTTATGTTGCAGAGCTTCGATTGATTAAAATTAAGCGCTTCAAGTTGGTACATGCTTGCGATGCGAGGATCCGAGATGAGAACGCCATAGTGGGGGCAGAGACCCACGACAATTCACATGCGTTCTGTTGAACATTTACATTTCTTTTCTCCCCTAAGGGCGGGAAAAGCTGTCTCAAATCAAAGTGAAAACACATAAATCTAGCGGTAGAGCGATGTCGCTTTGTCGAGGAGTTCAAGATAGCGGGACGATGGTTGGAGATTCATAGCCAGCGTAAATGCCCATTAAATGCGTTGTGGATGACCCATCTTAGTACAGCGGTGAGCATAATAGGCCACATAAATGGCGCACCCAAAAATGCGTAAGTCGCGAGATATCATGCTCATTACGTGCCGGTCACTAGCATGCTTAGCTGTAAGATTGGGTTCGCGATTGGGTGCGTGGAACTAATTAAGCGTCGCTGCATGCAATATTGCATATCCCCAAGCGAGAAGCGAGGGGAGATTGGTGCGCGCAACCAATGTTCCTACTATCATCTGTAGTGGATTTGATAGCGGCCTGCAGAGACCATTTTGGAGTATGAACATGGGAGGCTGGATGCTCTACATCAATCCCGGTGACATGCAGTAGTCATGCCGAGCGTTTTCGATGTAAACTCCCCAACATTATCAGAAGTCGAATTGACTTAATGGGATGGTCGAGGGGGTAGTGAGGCCCGTGAGCGGATAATCAGGCAAAGAGTTTAGCATGCGGCATTTCGAGTGGACAATGCGACATGTGACCAGCGTGTCGGCCAGCATCAACCAATACTATAAAAGTATTTAAAAGGTCCATGATGGTTGAATTGGTCCACAGATATCCCATTGGATTCTCATGGAAACGGAATGAGTATTTTAGGATCCTTTCGCTGGTAGGGCCGGTCTCGGTCCTAATTTCCCGAAGAGCAGACTTTGCAAAATGGCGAGGGGGCCTTTGGAAGCAACCAATAGGGATTTCGGTTGGGCTGTACTTGGCGTGCAATGGCGCTATTGGAAGCAAAGTGTGTGACTACATCTCCCAACATGGCGTTGGAGCCATGGGAATTAGTATGTATGGCGTCATGGCCATGGGGAGGAACAACCATGGCATCATGCTCATGGTTGGCGCCATTGATGGACTCACATGGGACTTGGGACCTATGGCGCCCAAGGCGGAATTTGCGGCGCCAGTCTTTGCAATTATACTTGCGGTCTTGCTAAGTCAGGGAATCAACTTTCGATTCTTGCTTCTTCTCCTCTCGAAGAATGGATGTCCGTGTGAAGTCTTTAGTATATGGAGCATCATATCGCTGACCAGGATGTCCTAGTCGGTCATGCCGTAAAAGCCAATATGTGTCGGAATCTAAGAGATCTTCTCTTATCACATTGTTGGATTCAATTGGATTTGAATTGTAGTGACATAAAGTCCACTAGATTGACATATAAAAGCTTCTCTAAGATCGCTTTAGATCGTCATAATCATTAGAGATAATGCAAAGGAACTCTTTTCCTTTTCTCATTTATGCGTTTCGCATGGAATCCGTTGGCTCTTATATCTTTTGAAGCTCAATAAGGTTGATTTACCTTGCCTTAGGAGGCGTAGAGGGCTTCAGTGACTTTAATCAAAGGTGTCATTTGGCAATAGGGAATTGGGTCATTCCATGTCCTTGAACTAAAGCGATGGCCCGATACATGCGTAGTCCGCGAAGGAATATGTATGCAACATCTCTAAGAATAATTGCCTATGTTGAAGAATGGTGTCGTGGTAAGCACTATCCATGAGACATTGAAGTTCATCCATTCCTAAAGAAAAGCTCATAATTAAAAAGGAGTCATAAAGAAAAGAACTTCAACTTTTATTAATAAATAAGCCAAAGCGGAATTACATCATTGTTTATTTGATCAAAAGAAAATCTAATCCAATAAACTAGTTAATGCAAAACAATGGTAATTAAGTCCTAACTCATTTTAGGTAATTCCAATGTAAAATGCTTGACCCGAGGTTAGTAGAGATGTCGGTGGAGCAAAGCTGCTTAAGTACCACTTATCTCAAAACCTTCCCTAGACATCACACCGACATTGAGTAACGCCTATTTTGAAGAAAGATTAATACCATTGGCATCTACTATAAAAATAATATGGCAATTGCCTACATCTCTTGGAAAATAAAAGACTTAATCAAAATCGCCCGGTTTAAGGTCTTGATCATTGTAGTCTTCCACCCTTAAATCGAGATCTCCATCTTGATCTTCTTGTTCCATGTAATTTGCCTCCCTTGCTTCCGCGATACATCTTGTATGCGTTTAGCGTTAAGGATCACAGTACACTTCTTGCCCAATGTCCACTTGATCCACATGAGAATACAAACATCTTTATGGTCAGGCTCCCTTGATCGAGGATCCTTTTTGGTGCATGATTTGGGCGACTATTACTCTTGGTGGCGTCACCACCATAGCGGGGAGCTCCGCCTCTCTCTCTTCACCGCGTTGACCTCCACGGTTCCGGTGCACGCCTCTCTTGGCGATTTCCTTCCTCTTTAGAGCGAGAATATGGACGGGAAGGTCCGAATTGTCCCTACTCTTAGGAGTTTCACTCCTTGTGTCACTCCCTTGGGAAGCTGACTATAGTTAGACTTCCGGGAATAGACTTAGTTCCCGCGGGTCTAGCATTATAGTTCTTCACAAGAATATTATGTCGTGCTTTTTTTCTACGTTCATGGCGCAATGAGCTCATGAAACCTTGTGATACGTCACGCATTCACATCAATCCGATAATTCTTTGAAATCAAGGCGAGGCGGGGAAGGTAGAGAGTCTTCTCGATCAACATCATTATCGATTATGGCTTGGCCACAAAACTCCATCGAGACTTGATCTGAAGGGCTTAGGAGTTATAATCAAGCAGAACTTGAAATCACAAAGCGGAGGCTGTGCCATCGCACTTCTTCATCGAGGAAGCGGGAGTCCGCGAAGCGTTGCCAAATGTTGCTTTCAAGTTCAACCCATAGCTTTCTTGAGTCCTCCCTCATTGAGGTATTTACTTTGGGCTAGCGTCATTCATGTGCCTTGTCATGAGAATGATGGCTTTTAGCTTGTTTGTATTTGCTTCAGCGGCATTAGCTTGCTCAATGGAAACACGCGTTACGACTAAGCTCTTGGATGGCTCCCGAAGTCCATCAGCCTTAAGATGTTGGCGCACATCTCGGACCCACCTATGGTATCCAGCGCAGCTTGTCTCGAGTGGAACAAAGTTCAACTTGTTCGAGGTTACTCATCACGAAAAACAACACAAGATTAGGGGTTAGTTTGAGGCGAAAAAGGGCTACCAAGAAAACTATTAAATTTACAGAGTGTAGTGGCTTCCAATAGAATTAGGGATTTTTACGTGAGTAAGCTTCCAAGAAAATCCAGATTCCAAGAGGGTTTTGGATTAGATCGGAAACAACGATGTATGTAGTCGATCGTTTTCTTCTCAACAAACTCTAAGTTTGGAGGGACTCTACAAGCTCCAAGCTTGGAGTGAGCCACGAACCCGCAGTTCGGCTATTGGTCTCCCCTATATGAAGAAGAAAATGGGGGGTAGAAGAAGAGATGTTGGAAGTCCACGAGAAAAGAATAAGAAATTGAAAAACTTCAAAAAGCGGGAACTTTTAGAAAAGTTTACTTTGAAAAGATGCAGGAAAACTTGGCCGGAAAAAGATAGCCGAAGGTGACGGAAAAAAGGTTGCGGAGGTCAGCGGAGAAGCGTGGTAGGGGATGGTGGCAGAGCTAAATTTTGTCTGAAGCGATTCGTGAGGGCTTGCCGCGAGGAAGCTTGTCTTGGAAGGCTGTCTCTCGCGGGGCTTATGGGATGCTCGGTAGGGAGCTATCACGGTATGTCCGTGAATCACGAGCCTGAGTGCATGAGCCTCGGCCGGGTGTTATCGCGAACTTTACCCCGGTCGAATGTCGGCGAGGCGAGCCTGAGGGGTCGCGAGGGCTCTCGGCAGGTATCCAGCGGCGGAGGACTCAGCGAGGAGGTTTGTAGAAATTTGTCGGCGGAGAGGGCTTGCGAGGCGGAGCTCAAAGGCGAGGGCAGTTGAGGATTTTCCGATGGCGGTTTCAGGTCTATTAGAGCCCGATTCCGGTGGATTCCGCCCAGCCGTTCACGGGCTCCAGCAGGATTAGGGCCGATATGTGGGAAGCGGTGGTTACTTGCGGGATTTTTGAAGGTTCACGAGAATTAGGGTTTTTAGGGTTAGGGCTTACGTCTTGGCGATAGCGTGTTGTAGAGAAACTGAAATTTGAGATGAATTTCTTTGTATATTCTCATTGATAATAGGGGCCTCTTTTATATAGAGGATTACAATACATAGAGTCACGAATCATACAGAGGAAAGATAATCTCTAGATTCTTCCTAATTAAACCATATTACTACTAGGTCAAGTAACCTAGAGTTTGGGCTAAACACAAATTAGGGTTTTACTTGAACAGTTTTCCTAATAAAAATGGAGATTTAGAGGAAATCGAGTATTGGGGACTGAGAAGAAGAATAAATGGGGAGATGACATTTATACTCAATTTTCCCCTCAAGTTACCACTCACACTCCCTTTTGTGTATTTTAATTTGAACACAAAAAAAATAAAAATAAAATAGAACTAGCTAAAATAAGTTTAATGAGTAAATTGGCTAAATCATTATCGTTAGATAGATTAAAAAGTCAACAATAGAAATTAATGTCATGACTACAAATCACGTAAATTAGATAAGAAAGTGGAGCTGACATGTTTAAAGCCAAATTAGATCTCAAAAATAATTTAGTAGTCACTTTAATAAAAATAATGTAGTATCCAAAAACTAGTGAATTAGGATTTGGTTTCATGCAAAATGAAAACAAAAATAAATAAATAAAGGGATAATGATAAAAAGGTCATTTTGAAGTGCCTTATTATAATTCAAACAGCACAAATGTCCCTATGATAATTAAGGTCACTGTTCACGTTCTACCACTTTGTACTTCAATTTAATTACAAAACTGCCACCGTCAGTTTTTCTCTGTGATTTGTAAGAGGTAGACTAAAAGCGGCACTATTGTTTACGTCTTCTCCACATTACTTGGAAATTCAAACCTCAAAAACGCTCAAACCTACTCGAAATAGAGAAATATTAATCTCCGTGGCCACATTCTTAGACACATACCTTCTCAGAGCGGTACATTTTTGCTCAGCGGTGAAGCAGCGCCGACTCTGAAAAGTACTTCACAGAAAAAGCCCCAAATTTTAGGGATTTGAAGAATTGCGAGAACTTCGAATCGTCTACCTCGGCCAGGGTAATCTTTTCGGCCTTGATTCTCGAAACTTCTCTTACTTAATTTGAGTCATTGATATAGTATTTAGTTTTGGAATTATAAGTCGAATATGATATAATTATTTCTGCATTTGATTACGAAACAAAACAATTCGATTCAAAGTTTTGGTTTGAGTGAAGATTTAAAGCTTTTTGAGTGGAGATGATCAATGGCTGTCTTCAAATTTTAGTTTGATCTTTGTAACATAGCGATGACATAGGCCTCTTGGTGGTATCATTTGATTTTGGAGGGCTCTGTTTCCATTTTGGTGTGATTTGATCTGAGAGACATGGGACAGTAACATAACAATTTATATGGAGATAATGGCGTGTGTCATGCTTTGTTTAGGCTTTAGGCTTTACTTGAATGGAAATTACTTTGGTGCAAATACATATTTTATAGGCTCGGATAATGGCTGGCGGTGAGGTCACTGGCGGAATTAGGCTAGACAAGTCAAAGGCCAGATAAGTCAGCGGAAAAGGGCCAACTCATTGGCTTAGCGTGTGTTAAACTCACATCAATGATCATGTAACTGATCATGTAGCTGGCCATATAACTGGCCATGTAACTTACAATGCATGGAACTTATCATGTAGCGGTCATATAGCGGCGTTGTAACTTACAACATATGTAATCGCCAAATGGCGATCATATAGCCCAGCGTTGTCATTGAAATGAGTACAGCGACCATGTAACTGATCATGTAACTTACAATATATGTATCAGCCAAATGGCGACTACGTAATGCGATTATGTAACTGCAAACTCAATGCTAACCTTCTTATTTTTCAACAGAATTTAAACATCGAAATGGCAAGAACAAAAAGAAAAGAAAGGGAACCAAGCGATGATGGCGAAGACTACCAAGAGGTGGAATCGGAAGATGAAGAACACGATCGAGCGATACCGAGAAAAAGAATTGAAGAAGAGCTTGAAGAAATCAAAAAGGAGAGCGAGGAAGAAATAGAAGAAGAAGAAGAAGAAGAAGAACCATCAACTGAAGCGGATTCTCAAGAAGAGCTTGAAGAAATCAAAAAAAAAAAAGGCGAGGAAGAAAGCGAGAAGAAGAAGAAAAAGTAGAACAATCACCAAACAAAGGGTTCCTCTTTGGTGCTATTTCAAAAAGCTGAGCGGCACCAAAGAGGAAGAGAAATGTGAAACGAGGACATGTGCGATGCAGGTGCACATTAATAAGTTTCTTGAACACAATTAAAGATAACAAGAAGAATCTCGATTGCAAGAACATTAGATTTGCTTTCGGCGGTCACCATTTGGAAATATTGTCGATGCATTCCATGGTGGCTACATAGAGAGAGAAGTCGACCAAGAAATGCGATGATTTCATTACACTCCTCCTGCGGGCCCTACGACCATGAAAGCCGACCTCTTCTTCTTTGGAAAGAAGAAATTCGGGATCTCGACAAGAGATATTTCAAAGATCCTAGGAATGCCGGAAAAAGGTGACTTGGTCCCAAAGACTTACGAGGGTGCATATCGGTCAGGCTTTGTCCGGTAGTTTTTTCAAACCACGAGAGTTAACAAGAAAGCGTGGAGAAAGCTACGCAAGATCTTATTTGAAAGACAATCCAACAACGAGAGGATGGGATTGAGAAGAAGGACAAAAATGTGGCAAGATTAATCTTGCTGGACTTGTCCATCAAGTTTACGTTCCCCAAGCAGCGGGAGGAACAATTTCATGGGACTACGTCAAAGCCTGCGAAAATTTGGATAAAATCGGATCTTATGGTGGGCAAGGGAAGTTGGAAGCTTCTTAAAAAGTCTATAAAGACTTTGAAAAGAAAAAGAGTCAAGCAGCCCATATGGTAACACGGGGGCTGCGTTACGATATCTTGGTAAGATTCTTGTCGGGCCCGAGATATGGCTGGTCAAGTCACTAATCAAGACAAAGCGCATGTCACTCCGTCAAGTCACTATGACTAATTTTTTTTTGTTTTTGTGCAAGCGATCTTGGATTACGTCAAAAGGCTGGAAAAATCAACCCAATATCTGGAAGGGAGAGCGAAGATCATGGGATGAGAAAATGGGACATCCGAAGGCGTCTGAGAATTGGACAAGTTTTACTTGACTTGAAAAAACTAGAGGTATTTTCTTCTCTGTCAAAGTAGTTGTCAGCGGCCAAGTAACTGGCCAAGTAACTATCTTGGTTAAAAGTCACCGATTAAGTCACTATCACCTTTGCATGTCAATAGCCAATTCACACTTCATGTCAGCGGCCTTCATAAGCTATTTGTAAACATGTCATTGCTCATGTCACATAGCATGTCAGCGACATATTGAATATGTTTCTTTCAGAAAATCTTTGAAAACACGAAGGAGGATAGAGAGGAATCGAGAATCCGAGGAAGAGGAGAATAGATCGAGATGAAGCAAAAGGCAGTTCGGAAGAGAGGAAAAAAGGCGATGATCGAATTGTGAAAACAAAGAAGATAACCTACAAGTTGAGGTGGGTGAGCGAGGAAACAACTTGAGAGAAAAAACAAGTGGGAGAAAGAGCTTGAGAAAAGGAGGAGGAGATAAGATATATCACTGTGGAGAAAGATAATTTGAAGACAAAACTGAGCGAAAAGGAGCGAGGAACTAAGGAAAATCCACGGAGGAAATGATGAATCTGGAGGAGCGAAATGCTACACTTGTGGCCAGGCAATTTACGCCTTGCATCATCGGTGAAGGAGTTAGAGATAAAATTGAAAGAATTGGAGCAAATGTTGAGCCAAAAGACTCACACCTCAACAGCGGCTTCAGCGGCCACGGCTCCCCACCACCTACCTCTGCGAGGAAGAAAAAATGAATCAAATGGAGCTGCATCTAAGGCTGCTGAAAACGCATGAAAATAAAGATCAATCGACTGTTGAGGAAGCTTCGGTCCCATGGCATCTGCCGCGGTCGAGAAGAATGTGCGGCGGCGGCAGCTCAATCTCCACCTCACTTTGCCGCGATTGCAAGAAGAAACTCAATGCGACAACTCCATACGCCAAAAGGACTCATGTTCCAGAGCCCCACGGGGCATGCTCACGGTCGAAGAAATGGAAAAACAAGCTGACATGTTTGAGGATAGTAAAAGTCCACGTAGCTGGCGTGGCCTTCCACTTTATGCGTTGAGCCCGGAGAAAGAGGAGAAGACACGAGAGGAGAACAAAAAGGAGAGTTAACAATGCGCCTTACAGAGCAACGATTCGGTGAAAGCTGTATCATCAATGGGTCTCTACTCTTACGTTGTGAGATTAAAGAATAGGAGAAGAATCTGAGAAAAAGGACAACATTTCTTGGTGGGGGGATGTGAAAGCAAAAGCGAAAGAAGAAAGCAAAGGAGATTGAAGAGAGATTGAAAGAGGCTGAAAAGAAAGAAAAAGAAGAAAAAGAAAAGGAGATAGAAGGCCTCACTTTGCCCGGATCTTTGAGCGTAAAAGGCTAGAAGAGATGGTAGCACAATGAAGTTGGGCGATGTACGAGGAAGGATGTTAGGGAAGCAATACAAAGGCAGGATGGGCCATTGCGAGAAAATGCACAAATCAATAAAGAGCAAGAAGAGAAGCGGCTACCTCCACGAGGTGCGTTGAAGCTGGGAGGAGAGCAAAGTATACAAATTTATGGACCAGGACACCAAGAGGAGAGTCCGAAATCTTGGCAAAATGCACCATCGGTAATACTTTAATTAAGTCAAAATTCTATTTTAAACTTATTGTCACTGGCCAAGTAATGGTTTATGTAACTATCAAAATGGCTGGCCAAGGCGAAAAGTTCTATTTTAAACTTATTGTCAGCCAAGTCACTTTGTCCATATAGCCGACAAAATGGCAGCCAAGTAAAGTCGCTGCCAAGTCCAGCATCCATGTAGCATGGAAATGGCGGCGAGGCCAAGTCATTAGCCATGTGATTGTTAAATAAGCGACATCACTATCTATGTTACTTACACTATTCATTCTTTGCGAGTATACTTACAGGATGGAAGGCGATTATGGAGCACAAGTTTCAAGGCGAGGATTTAAAAGACATGATCATGGGCGAACCGATAGCAAGCAATTGCATGAATGTTATGGAATTCTCTTGGTGATCATTTGTTGGAGAAAGAATCACAAGGCTTGGATGTCCCAACTTTTATGAATCCCTTGTCTTTGGGTAAGTAGTGGAGCGATTATCAATCTACAATCAAAGCAAATGATTCTTAATTGATAATAACTTGTCTTCTTTTTCTTACAAAGCAATTCTGCAGAAAATTTGGCCGGTGTATTATGTACATACGTACCTATGCGAACCAACATTCGAGAATCTGGCAAGATCCAACTATATATTGTTCCCAATCTCACATGAATCGAGGATTTCATCATACACTTTGCTCATTTTGACAAGGAATTAAAGAACTGGTACCACTTGTGATTCAAAAAGACCGAAAAAATCATCAAGCTGGAAAATCCTTTAAAAATGTACAAAAATGGTATGGAACACTTTTCGTCATACTAATTTCATATATTTAATTTAAGCGAGAAAGCATATTATTGATTATGTTGCGATGTTGGAAATGCAGGTTGACATGGTAGAACTTTGGATGGCAATGATAAAAGAACAAGCCGATGACATCTTTGGAGCGAGGGATCTGAGAATGAAATTTGATGAAAAGAACAGTTCGGAAGAAGAACTGAAAATGATGGAAGTTCCATTGACTGAAACCGAGAGAAAGCATAAAAGTGGATCAAGAATAACTATAAAACAAAAATGGCGGTGAGAACTCAAAGACAACCCTCGGCAAGGAGAAGATTAAGTAAGTACCGCGGCTCTTTAAAAATGTCAATATAATCATTATAAAGTTCAAATTCATTTTACTTCAATTTTTATATGATGAACAGATTGGATTCTTGGACTTTTGTAATGTACACAATGGAGAAAATTTGAAAAAGGGAAAATTCAAAAGAAGCTCACAAAGGATGATATTTTGAAGTTTAGAGCTCATGTTGTAAAGTCATTTTGCGAGAAAGTAGGCACAGCTGGAACTCAACACATGAAGAATGCGTAGAAATTTGTTTAGGGAATAGGATAGGTTATATAGTTTTTGAATTGATTCATCATATATATCCATTCATTTTGTTCAATCGAATTTCAATTTTTTAATATTTTCTTGCAGATATTGCTTGATTATATAAAAGTTTGTTTGATATGATCTTACGAAGCGAATTCATGTACTTAGGTACCTTTTAAAGTAAATGGCAGCTAAGATTCTGAGAGACAGCTGAATATCACTTTGGAAATGGCAACTGTATGTCATAGACCAAGTCAATGGTCAAGTCAGCATGCGTCTCAAGTAGCTGGCAAAGTCAGCGACAAGCGTAACTGCCCAAGTAACTAGCCTAGACACTAAGCGAGTCAATCAATAAGTCTACTGATCTTATAGCAAGACAACTGAACAAGTAATCAGCCATGATTTGGCAAAAATAATTGTAAAAGGTAATGTCATGAGCCAATACATAAAAGCAAGTAACTGTAAAAATTCATGTCCTTATGTAGCCTATAAAGTAAGCCAGCCAAGTCAGCAAAGAAATAGCTGTAAAAAAATTCATGTCCTTATGCACCCTATAAAGTAACTGGCCAAGTCAGCAGCAAAGTAGCTGACAAAGTCACTCACTAGCAAAAGACAAGACATTACCAAACTGATCTTTTTATTTTTAAATGCAGCGTGCAGCTGCACCGCAATTGCGTTCAGCTGCACAACAACAAACAAAGTTTAAGTTTCAATTAAAAATCTGTAAAAGCTAATGTCATGAACCAATACATAAAGCAAGTAACTGTAAAAAATTCATGTCCTTATGCACCCTATAAAGTAATCGCCAAGTCAGCAAAGCAAAATGGACAAAGTCACTCACTAGCAAAAAGATAAGACATTACCAAACTGATCTTTTTATTTTTAAATGCAGCGTGCGGCTACTTAGCGTTCACGCTGCACAACAACAAACAAAGTTTAAGTTTCAATTAAAATCTGTAAAAGCTAATGTCATGAACCAATACATAAAGCAAGTAACTGTAAAAAAATTCATGTCCTTATGTACCCTATAAAGTAATCTGGCCAAGTCAACTGGCCAAGTAACTTTAAAACTAATGTCATGAGCCAATAAATAGAACAAGTACAAGTACACTGTAAAAATTAAAGTCACTGCTTATGTCACTTTCTATGTTTGAAATTACCTATCTAACCATTCAACTACAAGTAAACTGCCCGATGGCGGTTATCTAACCAAGCGACTATTTCTCTTGGTTCATTTTCACAATTTCAAAACTTCGAGAGAAACTTTATACGATTTTGCCCTAAACTCACGAAACTGCTCAAAGATTTTCTCTCCGGCTAAAACAGCGGACAACGACTGCTTTCCTCCACCGTAAGCGGTGGGTAAGCAAGAAGTGATTCACCGACTAAGCCCCAAATTCTAGGGTTCTACAAATTTACGAAAATTTACGGTAACTTCCTCCTCCTTCTTTCATATAATTTCGATTTGAATAGCTTGCGTTTTGTTTGAATTAGAAAAGACATATTTCAATTACATGTGGAGTCTCATAAGAAAATGAATTTGCATGCGACATTTGTTTGAATTACATGTGGAATCTGATGAGAAAATGGTGAGACTTGTTTAAATTACATGCGGAATCTAATGAGAGAAAATGATGATTTCTGTTTGAATTACATGTGGAATTTGATGACAAAATGAATTTCCATGTTAGTTTTGTTTGAATTACATGTGGGATGATGCGAGAAAATTTCAGCATTTTGTCATTGTTCAATGACTTTGTCCTTTGCCCATGTCATTTGCTTTGGTCAGCTATGGTCATATGTCATGTATGGCGGTCATATGGCTCATATAGCAGTCATGTCACTATCATAAACATGTGCATAAATATGTCACCTTTGGTTAAGTAACTATCAAAAATAACTATTGAATTCTAATTTTTCTTAAGCTGTTTACAGGATTTTTTTAAAAAGTTAGAGGAATGGACCAACTAAAAAGAAAACAAAGTAAGGAATCACGGAGAAGAACAATCACGAAGGACAAAGTCCGGAAGAAACAATTGCGAGAAAAGTTGAAAGTGATAAAATGGAAGAAAGCGAAAAGAGAGAAAAAAAGCGAAAGCGAAACTGAAGATGAAGAAGAATCAAGTGAAGATGAGGAAGGAACAAGCTGGAGATGAAGAAGAATCGATGAAGAACAAGTCCGGCGTAACAAGGCGAAGAAGGATAAAAAGAAGAAAAGCTGGAAAGCGAGAAAAGAAGAAAAGCAGGAAGGAAGCTGAAGATGAAGAACAATCTAATGAAGAACAAGTCCGCAGTAAGAAGAAGAATGAGATTAAAAAGGAGAAAAGAAAGAAAAAGGGAAGAAAATGAAGATGAAGAAGAAGTTAGGTGCAAAGAAGAAGAAGAAAAATGGATAAAAGGAAGACCAAAAAGAGAGTACAAAGAAGAAGGAAGAAAGCGGCGAGGAAGAAGATACAAAAGGATGATGAAGAGGAAAAAGTCGAGGGAAAAGGAAAAGATATGTAAAAGAGGGTTATGTGCGATGCTGCACAATGCTTGCTTTTCTACGAAAACAATTGCGAGAAAACAAAAATAACACTGTGAAGGTACTTTAGAGCTGCTGCGAGAAAACACCCTTTGCAACGCCGATAGATGCATTCCATGGAGGTTCAATTAAAGAAAAGGATGCAAAGAAATCAGATGATTTAATCACACTTCTGCTACAAGCATACAACTTGATGACCTGAGACCTTTTTGTGTTTGGGAGCAGGAAATTGAGAATGTCAACAAGTGATATATCTATGATTTTAGGAGTCTTGCGGCATCCGGGTTATCGATTACCAAAGACCAAAGAAGGGGCATACAAATCTGAGTTAAGTGACTAAATACTTTGACAAAAGCGAGAGGATCAACAAAGGCGGCTGCGAGGAAGCTTTGAAGAAGGCATTGGCGAAACTCGAAGCGAGGGGATGAAAAAGCGAAGCGGGACGAGAAATGTTGCGTATTAGTACTCTTGAACCTTTTCATCAAACTCCCTGTTCCCCAAACTCTGGAGGAACAATATCTTGGGACTATATAAGAGTATGTGAAGAGGTGGAAAGTCCAGGAAAATATAGGCTGGGCAAAGGAAGTTGGCGACTTCCTTAAAAATCAATTAAGCGAAGGCAAAAGAATCCCAAAACATGGCGGGGTTAGCGTGATATTGGTGATGGTAAATTCCGTAACTTGTTAAAAATTTGTTTATGCATCATTTTGCTTTATGGTATCTTTGTTGTAAGTACAAAAACTAGATCAGTGTCATATCCTTTATTAAGATCAACTGGGCAGTGGCAGCTGGAGTCACTTTATTAATATTCTTTGTCAAGTTTTTGTCCTTGACAATATCCTTTGTTATGTATTTGCATATGTCATTGGTTATGTTTGTGATATTCATATGGGTAGCGGTACATTTTGAAAAATAACTAACTAGTTTTCTATTTTTATTTTTATTTTCCAAAGCGATTATTGGTTTTGCCACAAGGCGGGGAGTAGTGCCGCCAATCTACGGAAGAGAAACGAAAAACACGGAATAAGAAAGTGGCAATTAAAGACCACGATAGAAAAAAGGGGATTTCAACACCATGGGAAAGTTGAAGGTATGTTAATTTGATGTAGATAAACTAGGTCAATGGTCTTGTCACTTTGGGTCTTGTCACTTGCTTTCGGTGACACTGGTCTTGGTCAGTCAGCGACCAAGTCATTGACTATATCACTGGTCATGTTATTGTTATATTTTCATGTCACGATTGCATGTATCTTTGCATGTCTATGATTGTGTTGTTGTTTTTTTACATCCTTTGCTTATGTCACCGACAACTTTTGTAATTTTGTTTGAGAAAATCTTTGATAAAGTTAAAAGAAGATCACGAGAGGAAGAAGATTACGAGTCTAATCTGAACCTGAGAAAGTAAAGAAAAAAAGAATGATGGGCAAGAAGATATTGTTGAAAATAGAACCGATGGAAACATTAAGGATGAGAAGATGGAGACGAGAGATAGGGAAGACCAATGAAGAGAAGAGCAATTCTGAGGAAAATTTGGAGGGAAAGGAAGAAGAGCTAAGTGCTTTGAAAAAAGAAGTTGAGGAGAAGGACAAGGAAATTGGCGAGAATAAAAAGAAGAGAATGAGGATGTGTTATTGGAAAATGAGGTGCTTTGAAAATTGAGAAAGCCTCACTAATTAACGAGTGAAGCACTTGGAGGGCATAGTGATGGCACTAAGCGAGAAGTTTGAGTCGCCAATAGCCGTCCGGTGATGACAACGACTCAACTCCTCCTCCCCACCACCTAGTTTCCCTCCGCCAAAACCAAAGGCCCCTCGGGACAAGCCAAGCTGGCGGCAAGCACTCCAAAAACACAAAATCTCAAGGTGGTAGTCGGGAACTCAATCACAACACACGCTCCACGGCAAAGCGCATGCGAGATGGCATCTGCGGCACCTCACTCAACCAGGCCAAGGACATGATCCACCACTTCAATGCCTTGCCCAAGCGGCTGCACAGATTCATTCACCAACCTCTCCACGAGGTTAAATTGAGAATAGCGGAAGATGCTTGCACACGAACCTTGCTTGGGTTAATGCATTGTTTGTGTTTCCACCTCGAGGCGTGTTTCAAACTCCACCTCCAAGAAAAGTCAGTTTGGAAGATATGCAAGCGAGCCAAACAAGTATCGAGATCATTATATCACCGGAGGTTCACTGTTTTTGGCGTCCGAACCGGTCAATTACATTCCTCCTACGAGCAGGATGACAAAATTTGAGTTCATCAAGCCAATTTTAGAGGAGATATCGAGGCCGGGACTTCGAGAATCTATTGGCCTCTATTGTTATGTGGTTAGGGCGAAGAGAAAGGAGAGAGTACAAAAAACACATCATATTTTACGGTGGGGCCGAGGTGAAAGAGCAAAAGCGAGAGGCGAAAATGACCGGAATCACGGCCTGGGGAAAGAAAAAGGACGGGGCAATTTGAGCGAAGCCACGGGAGGAAGTGATACATGATTTGGCGATTAATGTGGATGGCGAGGAACAAAGCGAGAAAAAAGCGAAATTGAAGTGATAGATTGGCAAAAGCGACAAGCTGTACAACCTACTTGACAGGCCAACTAAAAGCAAACTAGAGAAATCTTTGGAACAAGGCGAGAACAAAGGTAATGTTTCATATTCTGACTCACAAGATAGTGACTTAACTTGCCATGTAGCTATGCGAGTCCTTTGGACAAGTCCTTTGTCCGGATCATGGCAATTGCCATGTAGGCAGCCTGAATCAGCTTTAGTCAAGTCCTTTATCCCAAATCATGGCAATTGCCATGTAGCAGCCAGAGTCCTTTGTCCGGATCATGGCAATTGCCATGTAGGCTAACCTAGTCCTTTGTCGGATCATGGCAATTGCCATGTAGGTAGCTAAGTCAGCGATCAACTCCTTTGTCAGGATCATGGCAATTGCCATGTAGGCAGCCAAGTCCTTGTCGAGATCATTGGCAAGTGAAAAATGGCAGCTAAGTCCGCGGGACTAACAACGTTCTATGTTATGCAGTATTATTACGGGAGGAAAAGAGCACGGAGCGAAATCACAAGGGCGGATGTCAAAATGTTCATAAGCGATCAATCAATAGCAAACAAGCTGGATTGATTGCTATGGGGAAATGTTGAAGGATGAACTGCAAAGCGAAAGTTCACAAAGTTTGGGAAGATCTGCTTTTATGCATAGCATGTGTTGGGTAAGTATGGCGAGCACTTTCTCATAAACATTGAATCCTTATCTCTCATTCTTTGTTTATTTATAACTTTCGTTCTATGTATTTCTTTCTTTCTTTTTTAAATAGTATTGACAATACATTTAAGCTGTGAGAAACCTCCATCAATACTTGTGTGAGCATTTGTTCCAAAACATGGGAAAATGCAGCATGCTTTTCTTCCCAATTACCCATAATGAAGAATTTCACCACACGCTCTTGGTCTTTGACAAGGACATACACTTAATGGCTGCATTTTGATTCAATGAAACCAAGAAGAAGCGAGGAGCAGGGGAGTGCTTTAAAAGTATAAAAATTGGTAAGAAACTTCTTCTTGACCATGTAACTTACCATGTAACTATCACTCACTAATCATTTAAAAACTACTGAGGTTGAAATGGTGAAATTTGTGGATGAGGCGATGAAAGATCAAGCGAGATGATATGTTGCGGCAAAGGCTGCCGAATGAAATTTGACAAGAGTCAAAGCACTCACACAAAATTAAAGATGGTTGAAAGTATTTTTGGCGATGACGAAATAAGAACAATAAAATTTGGATAAAGGAAAATTATGATGGTGGAAGGATCCCTTTGAACCATGCGAGAATCTGCCCCAACAAGACCAAGGATGCGTAAGTCTATATTCAAAAATTTAAAATGATAACTTTACTGTTACTAAGTTTGGTCAAAATCATTAACTTGAAATTTTTAATTGTCAACAGATTAGATTGCGGACCTTTTGTAATGTATTACATGGACGGAATGGCAAAAGAGGAGAAGCTGCCAAACAAAGTCACCAAAGCTCGAGATGATGAAGTTCAAAGCTCAAATATTCAAAAATTTGCAGAACATAAGCGAGCTGGAACTTCGGCAAATTAAAATTTTAGAAATTTGTTTGTTTAGTTCAAATTTCAGAAATTTGTTTGTTTAGTTCAGCAAATATACTTGTATGGATCTTTTATTCAAGTTTAATGCATCTTACGAATTCATAGGGCAAGTCACTGACTATGTAAATATGAAGGGCATATAATTGAAAGTGTCATTGTTAAATTCACTACTGCCCATTATGTAACTGCTTAAGTCAGCGGCCAAGTAAAAAGAAAACTGAATGTCATTGGCCAAGTCACTAGGCAAGTTCTTGTAAAACTCAAATGCCGACCAAGTCAGCGATAATGTAGTGACCATATAGCCGACCATGTAACTTACAATATATGTAACTGACCATGTAACTGAACATGTAACTAAACATGTAGCTGAATATGTAACTGGACAAAAAACATTAAAACTATAAGTCACTAGAGAAGTCACAGCCAAAATGATATTCCTATTTGATTTGCGGCGTGCGTACACCCAGCAGCGGCGTTCAGCTACCAATTAATAAACCAAAGTTGTTGTAGCTACTTCATTTTTAATTTTCATTAATATTTGCAGCGTGCGGCTGCACCATAGCGGCGTTCAGCTGCCAATGACCAAATCTATATGCGATGAATCCAACTACAAGTCATAGAACAAGTCACCGACAAGATAACTAAAAACTAATGTCAATGGACAAATCAATTAGTTTACAAATGGTTATGTCACTGTACATGTAACTATTAAAACACTGTAGACACAAAAGAATCTTTGAAGGATTTATAAAAGAAGAAAGCGAGAAAAAGCTGTCTCATAGTCAAAAAAAAAAAAATTCCAATGAGTAAGCACCTTACAAGCACTTCTTATCATTTATTGAAAAAATGAAAAATCAAAACAAATATTCAAACTGTATTGGAGTCACTTGCTATGTCACTTGCCATGTCATCCTTTGTTAAAGGCATGTAGGCGAGAATTGAACCTATATCGGAGCTGTACAACTCTTTACATTTGTGACCATCACATTTTCCACACCTACCACACTTGATCACCACTGGTTTTCTAAGCTCCTTTTTTGAACCTCTTCTTTCTAGGCCTTCCGGTGGTCTTCTAGTCAAAGGCGGCTGCAAGATCACGGCATCTCTACCAAAATCATGCACTTGCTTGAAATAGAGGGAAGAGGATTAATTGGGAAAGAATAAGTTTCTCGATATTTATCCACCTTGTACAGCTCATTGACATACAAATACGGGGAAGAACCATGTTGTTGGATCACTACAAGTGCATGGGAACATGGGAAGCCATACATTTGCCATTCTCCACACGAACAAAACCGACTTTCCAAATTTACCATGCTATTGTACTTACGGCGGTGAACTTCATACACATAGGTATCGGACCTGCTCACTCTCCAATGCCTTGGACTTCCAAATTGTCCTTGACTTCTTTTCAATCACTTTGGGCACAACTTCGGAAAACCATTCATGAGCATCACCTTCCGAGCGGCAATTGAAGCCATGGACTTCACTCTAATGCCATCATTAATATCAAGAATAGGAAGACTCTTCAAAGGCAACACCCAATTATTGAAAGACTCAGCCAAGTTATTTGTCATTTCACCAAATCTTTCACCATTAAAGTAAGCCATACACCGGTTCTCCTTGGGAAGATCCTCCGAGAAATTGAGCAACTATGTCCCGCCTTCACTCCTCAAGATTTCCATGTTGAACTCATACATCTCCGGTGTGCGAGAATAAGCACAACACATAAACAAGTAAGGAATCCGATCCTTGAGGTAAGATCCATTTGGAAATTTGTCGAAAGGTTAGACATGGTGTCTAAAACAAAACCCATGTGGATTATTAGGAAACACTCTAGGGAAAGCACTAACAAGCCCAACATGGCGATCGAAATGAATGTCACCCTCCTCATAGGGTGTTTTGCAAACTCTTCAGCCAAAACCTCAAGAAAAAACTCCAATTACTCTCATTTTGAGAATCCACAATAGCATAAGCAAGCTGGATACAAGCACGAGCAGAAAAACAAAATGATGTCACCTGTCATGTAAGCTATTAATATCAGCGACCATGTCGTGACATAACTGCATATTACTTGACGGTGACATGGCCAGAGACATGTCATTCAAATCCTGAGAACATTTAGGTCATTGGACATGTAGCTGTCAATGAACATGTAAGTGACCATGTCATTAGCTATGTAACTAACCATGTCACTTACATTACAAAAAAACAAGACATGGCAGCAAATAGAAAACAAGAAAAATAAAAACTACAAGTAATGAAGGAGATTCAACCTTGATTGGCATCCTTTGCGATGCAGCAATAATCACCCCTTGTACTTGTTGGTGATGAATGTAGCATCAATGAAAAGAATAGGTCTACAAGATTGAAAACCCTTCATCCATGCACCATAGCTCACAAACATACTGCTGAAACACATGTGTTTCTCGATGAAACTCAACCACTATCCTAGAGTCGGGGTTTGACTTCATAACAGACTCAGCGAACCAAAGTAGGCGAGCATAAGACTCGGCTTCATCACCATGTAGGGCTGTTTTTGCCAACTCCGTACCATACCAAAAGCATGCGATAAGCAACATCAAACCATAATCACTCTTGATCTCATCGGCTATATCAATTGGCTTTTTGTTTGGATTGGCACGAGATCTTATCAAGCACAATAGACTTGACAACCTTGGATCCCATCATCTTACTCTTACGCAAGCGAATCACACCATGACAAGTGTGAACATTAACCAACCTTTTAATCATAAAAGAAACCATTAGCCCTACATAAATAAGCCTTCACCCGACCAATTGCGGCCTTGAGAATGTTTCTTAGAACAGCGAGCAATAACCACGAACCTTGTCATTTCTAACAAACTCATATGAAAAGCCAATTTCTATAGCATACTTACGCGGCTTATCCCTAAACTCAACAACCCCACCCTCAAACTTTTGGCCTTGAGAATGAATATAACTCTCCCAACCTTTAGGTCATATAACTCTTGATTGCCTCTGCCCTATAACACCCCAAATAATCATTCTCCTCAAGCATGGTACTAGAATCCTCACACCTTTGTGTTACTCACCACACTTTCACTAATAGAAGGCAAATCAGTCACAAACACTTCAACAAAATCAGAATTGTAACTTGAACCAAATTCCTAAAAATCATTCTCATATCAACTTCACTCTCTAGAAAACATGAAGTAGAATCCGGAGGAATAATGTACCTCAACATGAAATTGCCTTGAATCAAATCCGGAAAAGCGAGGCGTATGGAATTGCATAGGTCAACAAGCGACCAATTATGCAACAATGGAACTGTCATTTGCTTCACGAGAATAAATAAACTTGACAACATAGCTAGTATCCATAACAACTGCACAAGAATAAAACAAATCACTATCCATGTCACTACTAAGGAAATCAACGAGAATCAACACAAACAAGTCAACTTTGCCAAAGTAGCTGTTAATGCACGAGCAGGAAGAACAACCTCATACTTTCGCCAAAATAAATGATAATTCTGAACAAAACAGCAGTATTAAAAATGTAGCTGGCCATATCAGCGATAAAAAATCCGCGGTATAGAACAAATATAGTACAGCAATAGCACAAAACATCATCAACAATTCAACATAGCACCGAGTCCAGCGAAGGAGAAGAAAACGATAATCCAAAGCGAACAATTCAACAATTTAACACAAACAACAAAAATACACACGCAAAATCCAAAAGCGAACAAATTCCGCGAGAGAGATGAAACTACCGATCAAATCGAGAGAAAACCGAGAGAGAGGAAGAAATAGAGAGCGTAACTAAGCAGCGAGTCAGCGAAGAAGAAGAACACAATAGCGTGATCAAGGCGAACACCGGCGAAGCGAGAGATCGAGAAAAGAGAAAAGAGGCGAGGAAGCTCCAAAACCACTTCGAGATCGTCGCGAGAGGCACAAAGAGAAATCGGAAGCTTCCGGCGGAGAGAGCGGCGAAGAAAAAATCTCGGAAAGAGATCTCCGATCAAATCGAATCGGAAGCTTTACGATCAAAGGAGAGAAAATTTGAGCTCCCGATTTTTGAAATGGAAGGTTATAAAGGTTTATTACCTTAGAGGCAGAATCGGAATGATAAAAATTAAAAGCTGACCTTTTTAACATGACCTCATTATTCATAAGGACTAAACTAATATTAATAACAATTTACAATGGACCTTCTTATCAAGTGGAAAACTAGGTGACCTTATTATCATTTTCACTATCTAAAAGTGACCTTTTCCATCATTTCCCTAAAAATAAATACAGATATTTATTCACTTTATTGGGGATATATCCTGAAATTCTTAAGCTTTATAGGAGATGTTCCACAAATATAAATGAACCGGTGGCTGAAGAATTTTAGGATATATCTGATAAAATGAAGAAATATCTGTATTTATTTTTTAATCATATTTTACAAATATTTCTTCACTTTATTGGGGATATATCCTATTATTCTTCACTTTATAAACCTATTATATATTTTATAGATATATTTTACAAATATATCCTAAAATTTTCACTTTATCGAGATATATCACAAATATAATCGTAGACCAGCAGTGACTTTTTAACCACCTAGAGTATTTTTTTTATAAACCTATTATAACTTGTGGTGTATAGGTTGAAGAAAAAATTTATAAAAATAAAAAATAAAAAATAAAAAAGAAACACCTAGAGTATTTTTTGTTTTTGTTTTTATAAACCTATTATAACTTGTGGTATGTCTCCGATAAAAGTTAGAAATGCATTTTTAGTGTTTAGACAAATATACCCTCAATTTACATTTATTAGACTTTTTTCAATTTTTTAAATTTCTGAGATTTCTAATAAAAATGATTTTTAACTTAAATATAATTTGAAAAAAATTGTCTTTTAAAAAAAAAAAAGTTAGAAATGCATTTTTTAGTGTTTAGACAAATATACCCTCAATTTTAATAGCTTTTAATCGGTAGAATTAACGACATGTAAGTTAAGTGAAAGGCCGGATGTAAAACTGAGTGAGTTAAGTGATATTGTTGAAAATACAGTGAGTTAAGTGTCGAATAAGTCATAACTTCGGTGACCATTGGTGATGTTTTTCCCTTATTTTTTTAATCATATTCTACAGATATTTCTTCACTTTGTTGGGGATATATCCTATTATTCTTCACTTTATAAACCTATTATATTTTTATAAATATATTTTACAGATATATCCTAAAATTTTTTTAAGCTTTTATGGAGATATATCACAAATATCGTAGACCAAATGGCTTTTTAACCATCTAGAGTATTTTTTTTTGTTTTTATAAACCTATTATAACTTGTGGTGTATAGGTTGAAGACAAAATTATAAAAAAAATAATAATAATAGCGAAGAAAAAGAAAAGAAAAAACAAGAAAAAATGCAAAAAAAAAGCGAAAAAAGAAAAAAAATCTTTTTTTTTTTTTAGTTTAGTTTTGTCTTGAAAATGACCATTTTAGCCCTCAAAAGTCAGACTTAACGGTCCTCAATTAGGCGGAATAGTAGAAATTGGACACGGATGATGAAATTTGAGAGTCACGAGGGGACTAACATATGATTAAATTGAAACTAGAGGGACTAATTATGATGGCGACCCCTAACCCTCGAGGGGGTAAAGCGAAATTAGTAAAAAAGAACTGAAAATTCATATTAAGCTAGCTACTGTATGTAGTACGTAAGCATTATTGGTCGGTATGCATTTCAAAATATTCTTGCTTTTCTGTTAGTTTGTGCTCTATGAAAAAGCTGACTGAAATTCCTTTTGCTTTTTAATTGGTGCTATATATCTTGTACTAGCCAGGATGGGATGATGATGGAAGATTAATTATTGATCACTTTACCACAGTTCCACTACGGTGTCCGTGTGGGATTGTTTCATCATTATATAATGGGATGGATCAATGACAACCCAGGACACAGATCCACAATTCATAGATCAGAAATTTACAAAACGTTGGTGAGTTGTAACATTTTAGTTAGTTAGAGTAACCGAAAACGTGAAAGAAAATAACATATTCAAATCTCATTGACATAAATTATATATGATGAGTGAGATAAGGAAGGAATTAAAAAATTTTAAAAATAAAATAATTTAAAAAACAAAAAAACTTCGAAAAAGAGCCTAGCTGCTTAAATGCTTGGTTTGGTAGCGTCAAATGCGGCCTTAATATATATAATCTCGAATCCACGGGAGGTGGATTACTGCTTTCAGTTGGTGGCTTTTTGAGCTAAGATTTGTATGCCTCTACTCTAGAATTTTAGGTTGGTAATTGGTTAGATTATCTTGTGTTCTTCCTCTAGTCTTTTTAGTTCAACCTTGTTTCTTATTTCCTCATTCTAGGCCAAACAATAGTCTAGGTCCAAACATTAAGTCCTGAGTGAGGCATGGCCGGATGCGTTTGGCGGTGATTGAAGAAGCCAATTCAATGCTAGAACCAAAGCTCACGCAGGTCTAATTCCACTCAAAGACTCAAATCTGCATCATGCTTGATATATATGTTCAAAGTAACCTCAATGAACCCGGAAAAATAAAGTAGCCCAATAACATCACTAAAACTTCAACTCGTAATCTCTTACTCAAACCTACAATTTAGTTCCTTTCCATAGAGCCACAAAGAAAGATACAAAAGCGCTATACATTCCTCCTCTACGCATGGGGAAAACTTTATGAATTCGGCGTTTAAGAGGCATATATAATACTTGAAGGAAAAGTTAAGACAAAACAACTGAAGAGAATGAGAGCGACACCAAGACAAATTACCTTACACGCCCAGTGATTACATCAGCCCGAAGAATAAAAGATAGGAAACCACTTACTGGTCAAGCCATCACTTTCGAAGGTACCGAGTATCATCAAGCATATAAGGTAATTAACTTGAGGGAGAGAGAGAGAGAGAGAGAGAGAGTCTATAGGACCCTAACAACCCAAGACTCACAGAAACCAAATTGAGAAGATCTGCCTAGATTTCACTATAAAATCGAGAGTGGCCTTGTAGGGCCCACTTTGAGGAGAAATTCTAAAAGAAAATTTGGCAAAATTACCCTAAAAATGGGCTTACCCAAAACTGTGAAGACAAAAGAAACACTTATAATGGCCAACAACAACTCAAGCTTCAAGAGCCTACATACTCTCCTCAACAAGGTCAATTCCCTAAGTAACCCTTCAAAAATTCTTATACATAAATCTCGAACATCAACTTATCAATACAATTGAAATTTGGCAACCGAGGGCGGTCTAGACCAAGAACTAAAATAAGATACAAGTAGGTTAAACATGTAACCTACAACGAGAGATGAAGATATGGACATTATGCCTCAACTCCTATGCACACCCGACCTCAACTAAATTCGCGGTGAGCACAAAATAGCGAAAAGCATTTAGAAAACTGTTAGAGTGAGTGGGCCAGGAAAATAAATAATTCCAAGTAAGGTAAAACAAAATATTTAATGTTTTCCCAATTTTAATTTCAGATAAAAGCAAAGCATGCAGTAAGTTTTCATGAAAATACTTTTTAATCAACTTACGAACTGATATCTCAAAACATCTTTGTAAATTACGAGCATCTCAAAAGCTGTTTCAAATCGACATGATAAAATAGGTGATGGCCCGGAGGGCCAACTAGTTATTTCATGCCATCTGAAGGGACTGCCGACCGGATGCGCGATCGGAGAATGCTTGTCGGCGGGGAAGGCGCAGGGAGCCGATGGCTAGAGGGTATTCTTAGACTAACCGACTCATGCCATCTAGAGTCTGTCAGCGGATAGCGATCAGATGAGTACTCATCAGCTAACCATCTCATGCCACCCGGAGGTATTGCGACGGATGATGCATCGAGGAGGGTACTACCAGCGGATATATATTCAAGAGGATACGGCCCGAGCCAAAATATTTATGCGGAGGGTACTACCTACTAGACTATTACCCGGAAGTGCTTGGTGACCAAAATGCATGCATGCAACAACATAATTACCTCCCTCTAAAATCATAATCCAAAACTCATTTAACTCTCATACTATTTTTAACTCATCAACTTTTCGAAAAGAAAATTCTCAATAATTCAAATAACTTTCGAAGAATCAATTAAACTTTTGGAAAGGAAAACAAGCGTCAATTTAACCAATGTCGTAACTTATCACAAATCATTAAAATCATAATTCCATGAAATCTCGATAAATCACAAATAACACGTAAAATCAATGTCAAGCCTCAACCATTATTAATTTAAATCAATACAAAAATTCTAATTGTTACACCCTCGTACCTAAATTTACACATTTTCTTATGGTCATTTTGGGCAGTAGCGATTAAAATCTTTTACTTTTTACTTTCAGTTAGAACTTTTAAGGGCTCCAAATGTTGACTCTTTCTTTGACTCGGTGTTAGAAGGAAACGTTCTTCCTGGAAAGTTATAGATGGCGTTAAACCAGTGCGTGGACATGTGGCCCCCAAAATCATAGTTCACATGAAGAAGTTAGGTTACGAAAAGGAGAAGTTACTATCTTGGGAAACATACTATAAATAGCATTTTCCATTGTTTCTTTTTTGGGAAAGTTTCTAGCTATTTTGAGTCATACGACACATGCGTCGAGCTTTCGAGAAGGAATTCATCCGGACAACCGTCATAAGCGGTAATATTACAGTAGACATTGGCTTTCTAAATTAAATGTATGCATGCAGTATTATTATTATTATTATTATTATTACTTTCCGATTGAGATTTGATATGTGATTTTTTACGATTTAATGATTTCCTTTTCAAATATTAATATTATTAGCTCATTGAGTTATCTTAAGAACTGAGTTTTTATGGAGATTTTACAGAATTATGAGTTTAGAAATTGCTTTCAGAAAGTTGTTGAATTAAAAATATTTTATTGACTATGTATAGATATTGAGTTTATTTTTGAGTTATGAGTATTTGTAGAATTTTTACGATACTTTCGAATTAGTGAGCTATCGAGGTTTTCTTTTGAAAGATAAAATGAGAAATTAATGAGTTGGAGTTATGACTTAGAGGAGGTAAATATGAAAGTTGATGATGTTACACGTATGCAAGTATTACCTGGTCGTGAGTACCCTCTAGGTAATAGTTTGGTTAGCGATACCCTCCAAAACAATATTCTGAAGTCGAAATACCCTCGGAATATAAATTCGGTGTAGTATCCTCCAATCGCGTCACTGGTCGGGCGGCCCGAGATTAAAATATCGGTTTTACATATCTATCGGAACTTTGAAAAAAGAAGATATCAAAAATCTCAGGGATATATCAGTGAATATCGAAAAAATATAGGATTAATTATGCGTTTACCCCACGAGGGTTTGGGGGTGTCATCATTTCACCCCAAACTCTCAATTTCACTTTTTACCTCCACTTTCAATTTCAATGATGCGTGTCTAATTTCTACTATTCCGTCCAAATTGGACTTTGACTCTGACTTTTGAGGGTGAAATGGTCATTTCAAGACAAAAAAAATTAAAAAATTAAAAAAATAAAAAATTAGTTTTTTTTTTTTGTGTATTTAATTTTTTTTTTTTTTATGTTTCTTAGTTTTTTTTTTTTATATATTTTATTTTGTCTTCAACCTATACACCACAAGTTATAATAGGTTTATAAAAATAAAAAAAATACTCTAGGTGGTTAAAAGCAGCTCATTTGGTCTCTGATATTTGTTATATATCTCGATAAAGTGAAAGAATTTTTAGGATATATCTCCAATAAAAGTGAAGAAATATCTGTAAAAATAATTTTACACTTTATCTGTAAATAAATATCTGTATATCCCTAATAAAGTGAAGAAATATCTGTGTAAAATCATTTTTGGTCTCGATATTTGTGATATATCTCCAATAAAGTGAAGAATTTTAGGATATATCCCCAATAAAAGTGAAAAAATATCTGTAAAAATGATTTTAAACAGATATTTCTTCACTTTAGCTTGGGGATATACGGAATATTTCTGAGATAAAGTGTAAAATCATTTTTACAGATATTTCTTCACTTTATTGAGGGATATATCCTAAAATTCTTCACTTTATTGGAGATATATCACAAATATCGTAGACCAAAAAATGATTTTACACAGATATTTCTTCACTTTATTGGGGATATACAGATATTTATTTCTGAGATAAAGTGTAAAATTATTTTTACAGATATTTCTTCACTTTATTGGGGATATATCTAAAATTCTTCACTTTATATCGGAGATATATAACAAATATAAGTAGACCGGTGACTTTTAACCACCTAGAGTATTTTTTATTTTTATAAACCTATTATAACTTGTGGTGTATAGGTTGAAGACAAACATAAAATAAAAAATATAAAAACGAAGAAACATAAAAAAAAAAAAAATAAACGAAAAACAGAAAAAATAAATAAATAAATAAAAAAAAGATTTTTTATTTATTTTTTGTCTTGAAATGACCATTTTACCCCTCAAAAAGTCGAGTCAAAAGTCCAAATTGACAAGAATAGTAGAAATGACCATCAAATTCGATTAAATGAAAGTTAGGTAAAAAGTGAATCGGTGAGCTTTAAGTGAAATGATGCATTTTACACCCCCAAACCTGAAGAGCAGCGAAATTAATCCAAAAATATATCTTTTTTGAAAGAGTCAATTTATTGGAATTACAAATAAATACATATGAATGTCAACTTCATCTACATCCAAAAAAGACTCTGGGTGGTTAAAAAGTTAGATTATTTGGTCTCTGAGAGCGAGGCTACATAGGGTCAACTACAAACTACGAGACTACATAGAGTCCACCGGACACACAATACCAAATGATTCATATAATTGTACCACATTTTTTACACTCTTACTGCGGATCATAACCCAATAGTCTATTCTCTTTGTGCGAAAATTTAATATAATTAGGGCCAATCCTATATAATTGATAAAGATGGAAATTGAATGAGTTATTTTTTTTGAAACATGACTCTATCAAGTTTGTTTTCTTTTACTTGAAATTGCTTCATCATGAAGTCTCCTGCTTGATTCATCTTAGGGATATTTTTTCCTCACCTAGATTTCACTCCTCACTCCTGATTTCCCTTTAAGAGTACTCCTCACTTGATTAAACTTTGAGGGGATTTCTCCTTACCCAGTTAAGCCTTGAGGAGATCTCTCCCTCACACAAATTTGCATTTAGAGAATTACTTCTCACCCAAAATCACCTTGAGCGGATTTCTCCTAACCGCAGATTAAGCCTTGAGGGAATTTAAGCTTCACCCAAATTTGCCTTGAGGAGGTTTCACTTGATGTATTTTTCCCAAACAAGTTAATTTGCCTCTTTATTGAGCCATATCGACTAGAAACCATTGTTAAAATTTTACACCTTGATATAATCTCCATATTCCATAATGTATGTTTCTACGTGAATAACTTTAAGTTTTTTTCCATCAGATTTTACAGATATTTCTTCATTTTATAGAGGATATATCCCAAATATCTAATATATCAAGGATATTTGTGATAAAGATATATAAGAAATTTAAGCTAAAAGCAGTGGAAGATAAGATACTTTCCTCCTATAAGGAGAGAGATATCGAGGAATATATAGGAAATATACGCAGATATTTCAATCCTTACTTTCAGCCCGGTACCCTCCGGTGGCATGGGATGATTAGTCAGGAAGTACCCTCTAACTATAAGCCTCATAGTATTCCAGTTGGCAATACCTTCCTATCGTCATCACGGTCTGCGGTACTCTCCAGATTGTATGAGATGGTTAGTTGGCCTTTGCAATACCACTCCTAACCATAAGCCACTCCTGCGTATTCTTGTCGGCCCGGTACCCTCCGATCGTCGTCACACAGTCGACAATATCCCCCAAGTGGCATGAGATGACTAGTCCAGCGTACCATCTAGTCATCACATATTTTGTCATGTAAGAAACAATATGTTTTTAAAAGTATTTTGAGATATTTGATCCGCGTGAGAATTTGAAATGATTTTGAGATCGTGTATTTTCAATGAGATGTTGATTTAAGGATTTTCTGAAATAATTTTTGAGATGCTTTCGGATTTTAAAATGAGCTGATTTACAATATGTTTTATGATATCGGTATCGAGACTAATTAAAAGTATTTTCATGAAAACTTACTGCATGGTTTGTTTTTATTTGAGAATAAAATTAGGAAAGCGTTAAATTTTTATTTTATTTCCTTGAAATCATTTATTTTTTAAATTGCACTCATTCTAACAATTTTTCTTATATGCTTTTTCCAAGACTTTTCAGTTTTTTTTTTTTGTGCCTAACCTACTAATTAAGTGAGAATTGGGGCATTCACATAAGAGTCGAGGCATATAAAGTCTACCACTTCCATCCTCGTTGTAAGTTATATGTTTAACCTACTTATATTTTAATTCAGTCCTTGGTCTAGATTGCTCTAAATGTCGAATTGGAATTGTAATAATAAGTTGATATTAGATCTTGTGCATAAAATTTATTTTATATTACTTAATGGAAGATGAATTGTTGAAGCATGTAGGCTCATATAGATTGAGTTGTTATTAACTATTAGATGTGTGTCTTTTTTCACAGCTTGGATAGTCCATTTTAAGGACAATTATACTAAAATTTTGGTAAAATTACTCCTAAAGGATTAGGCCTGAGGGCCACTTCAGATTTCGATTAAAATCGAGGCGGAGTCTTATCATTGATACTTTCGAAATATATAGTACTGCAGGCATCTTTAATTTAAAAAGAAAATGCCTACTCACAAATTTCTGGCAATGAAGATGCGTCGTAGAATTCCTCTTCAAGCTCGAACTTCATGTAGTCCTAAACAAAATGATAATCATGAATAACAGATTTGAGAATCGCAATTGAATTAGCATATTAAGATCGAAACCCTAAAAGCGATAATTTAAGAAAGCTTCGTATTTACATTGAAATGAATTCAAACTTTATAGGTCACGTTATCTCGATAATTCAAACAATCAATGAAAAATAGGATCGACCTTGACCGGATCATCACAAATAATACCCCCAAAATCTCAATGGCCAGAAATTTCAATTATTATCAAACATAAAAATCATATAGACACATTGATTCTTGAGCTCTACATAGCGAACAAAAACAAAGGACCAGGAGGTGGCATGTGTGTCCATACGTGCCTTCATCCCAGAGTTCCGAATTAAGACAAAGCGCATACACCAAAATGTTCATCTCAACCCAGAGGAAAAAAGTTGATACCGGTGGCCAACCTAGTTTAAGCCTAGAGCGGTCGGACAAAGCCTGCGACAAAATTAGCACCCAAAATCTTCCAATCAGCGAATCTCTCACCTTTGGTGGGTTGTGCAAGAATTACCGGGGCGATCAATGGACCAAGGGCTTCAAAACCTTATAAGCTTCGGCTCAAAATAGCGGAAAAACAAGATCAAACCCAGTGTTGTTAGGCGCGGTCACCGAGGAAGAACCTCACTGGCCGAATCTCTCTTTTTCAAAGCTCGATGGCATGAAATGCATCTATCGATGTCAAGAGAAGAGAGTAAGGCGGTTAGGATGGTGTTGATGGGCGTGTCGAGGCGACCAAGCGACATAGATATCACCCGAGATCTTACGTTTGAGTCGGTCGGTTAATGCACGGGTCTATGTCAACATAATTGGGAAATAGGGTTTTTGAATGAAATGGAAACCTCCCGAAATAGAAAGGTCAAACAACTATTTATAGTAAGTTTCTCAAATTAGTAACTTTCTACTTTCTTATAAGTAACTCTTTAATGCGAACTTTGATTTTTGTGTGCAGCGTGTCCACGAATTCAATTTAACAAGCTCTACAACTTTCGTGGAATGAAGTTTTCTCTCAAAAGATGAAGCGAAATAAAAATTCAACTTTTGGGACCCCTAAAAAGTATCAAAAGCGAAGTTAAAAAGTGAAAATAATTGTCGTTTACTGTTCAAATGACTAGTATCTGAGGTAAATTTAGATGTGGGGTGCAACATAATTGAATCGATCCCACCACTTGGCGAAAATATGGTGAGATATAATATCATGTTTTAATTCTTACTACCTACACATTAGGATCCAATGAACTTTGTATTTGGATATGAAGTGGATTGTTATTGGCCTATATATTTATATATTTATAATGATCATCAATTTGGTTGAAAATTTCTGAAGTGATTTTACTCATAGAGACCTCAAAAGCCCCGAGCAGTCGAGATCCCAATATGTGATCAAAAAGTTTGTCTAATAAGTAATCCCTTAAAATAGTAAAAAAAAAAAAAAGGATCCCTCACAAGTGTGTTGAATATATATATATATATATATATATATATATATATATATATATATATATATATATATAGGACTAAATCTTTGTTTAGCCCTTGAGCTTTTGACCATAAAACACTTGATCCACGACCTTCTAATTTCCTACGTTTTAGTCCACTGTACTTCAAATTCAGACCAATAGGTCCTTCTTTGGCTCTAAAAGTCACGGCAAAATGTCTATTATGCCCTCAGTTTTTTTTTTTTATTATTAATTAAATTTTTTTTTTTTTTGGAAAGGAATTTTTTCCCTTTCTTTTCTTTCTATTTATTTTTTCTGTTTTTTTCCTTTCTTTCTTTACGCTTGAAAAAAAAGAATAAATAAAATAAAGAAAAAAAGAATAAATAAAAAAGAAAGGAATAAATTTATTAAAAAAAAATAGAACTGAGGGCATAATAGACATTTCACATGACTTTTTAGATGGCAAGAACCTATTTGGTCTGAAAAATACGAGGGATCGCGATATAATTAGAAGGTCAGGGTGGAAAGTGTTTTATGGTCAAAGCTTCGGACTAAACAATGTTTAGTCCATATATATATATATATATATATATACGAGGGTTCGAAGAGGGCGTCCTGAGTGTCTAAAACTCGCGGATGAACTCTTCTCGACCGTTGATCCGCTTAAATGAAAAGCAACGGCGGATAAAGGAAATCTTCAATAATAATTGATTCAAAATAGATCTGGTAGCTTAGAACCCGACTCCTCACTCTCACCCTCAGCGACAAAACCCGAGTCACCGTCTCGGTTCTCCACCCAAAATCCATGTCTTCCCACCATTAATGTTTGAAACTCGCCTCAGCTGGGTTGCCGCGATTGTCATAACCCAAGCCGTTCTTTTTCTTTCTCTCACAAAAAATTGCTGTCCTCCAATGGTATCGACCTCCCTCGTAGTTTTCACCCAAAAATTGGAGACTTGGAAGCACATATAGTTATCTAGAGTTTTTCTCGAAAGTATGGGTTCCCTCTTTTCTCGATACTTTTGATTTCCAATTGCTTTTTGTGTACTATGTTTTTTCTTGTGACTGCTTGTAGATCAAGTGAAGAAGCCCATTTATGATCTGCTGTACGCATGGAGAAAGTTGGAATTGGAGTCATGGCCGGCATTGCTTGACGGCGCAGGATCAATATGAGATTAATGTTGGAAAAGGTAAATCCTCGACCGGGTCAGTCCGCTACTTATATTTGTGAAGGTTGAATCAAGTTAAAATACGGTTGTCTAAAGAGCTCCTGACATTGTGTATAGGGTCTGGTGAGATAATAAACTAGATGCAAGTAACCTCAACTTTTGCACAAAACCGACCGTTGTCGTCTCGTGGTTGTAATAACTTAACTTATGTTTCAATTTTATTTATTTTATTTCATATATCAATGTTTTGATTTTAGTTGTAATTGAGGGAATCCTTTTAGCATAAATTATAAATCTATTGATATGCATGTACATTAGTCTCTTACTCTATGGCATTGTGAACTATGTTGCCTTGGTCTCCAGGTTGTCCTGGATTTAAGTAATGAATTTTGATTACCTAATTTAATAATTTGTTTCAAAATTCTGCAGTTGTGGTTTCGCTAAATCTTACTCAGTTCTCACGAAGCTAACTTCTCGATCAACTGAATACAAATTGTCTACTATCCAAAAGGTATGTTGAGAGTAACTATTTACTTAAATAATGAAGCTGCTTTTATGCAGAAACTTTCTTTTAAAAGGGCTAAATACTTGGTTACTACCAGTGTGGTTTTAGGTCCAAAATCAATTCAGTCCCCTGGACTTCTAATTTCATCAAAACCACCCATATACTTTCAATTTTGATCTAATAGGTCCAATTCAGTTAGTCTTCCTCCGATAATTGAGTCATTTAACTTGTTGGCGTGGCTCATATATATGGCCTATGTTTTATGATGTGGTGTTGAGGGTGGCATCGTATTAGTCAATTTAGGAGTGGGTCTCACTATTAGAAATCTATCAAATAAAAGTTTTTCATCAAATAATTCAATTATAAGTTGAACCCATAGCAAAATATTAAAGCAAGGTGGACCTATTAGATCAAAATTGAAAGTATAGGGGGTGTTTTTGATGAAATTAGAAGTCTAGGGACTGAATTTATTTTGGACCTAAACCACGGGTAGTAACGATATTTAGCCCTTCTTTTTAATGACCTTTGAGGTTGTATGACACAATTGTAACTTCAAAGTGTGGAGGACTTCATTAAGCACATCCAAGATTGGTGAATTTAGAAAAAAGACTTCAACTTCTTTTAAGCATTCCTCGGCCATATAAAAACTAGCGTATGCACGGAAGTTTACTCAAGGTAGAATTATAAAGGACAATCCAAAAACCCGAAAGATCTTGAACAAGATGGAAAGGTTATGGTGTGTTGGATTCTTGGTCTTGGATGCAAGGCGATTTCTATCTAGATCTGGTGGATTGGTTTTAAGCATAATATATTGGCTGTGGGTTTGGGAATCTGTTTATTTGTGTAATACTTTTTAGTAGTAAGGTGAGCTCTTAGCTCTACAAAATCAATGTATAGACTTTTGTCAAAATGTAATATGCATTTTTCTGAGAACACAGAGCTGTGATTATGCCAATCTGGAAGGTTCTTTTTTATTTTTGTACTTCATAGTATTATTGAAGGAATGAAATTAGTCTACATGAATGTTGTATTATACCACAATGCAGAAATTGTTAGCAGGATTAGCTTTAATTTGGGTGCATTTTATTTTTCCTACGGTTGTGGATTTGTTGTTTTGTGCATTTTTAAGAATATAGAGCTTTGCTTGTGCAATTATGGAGAAAAGGTTAGTTTTTCTTGGTTTGTGGACTTGTGGTTGTTGTTTTTCCTACAATTTGTTATTTTTTTTGGTATCAGCCAGGCACCACTGGCAGCAAACATTTATTAACAAACAAAGGTTGTTTTAGTCCCAAATTGCATACAATTTGTAGAATTGCACTTTTGATCCCATAGTTCCTTATTCAATGTTTATGGAACCATTACACAAAATGAAACATCATATTTTCTGGAACCATTACACAAACAAAATGAAACATGATCAGTCCACATCAATTCATAACAAAATGAAACATCATATTTTCTGGAACCATTACACAAACACAATGAAACATGATCAGTCCACATCCAATTCATGGCATTATATTTTCTGGAATGAATTTACACAAACAAAATGAAACATGATCACAGAGAGCATAAGTTCATAACTAAGCCTGGCATCATATTTTTTGGAACCATTACACAAACAAAATGAACCACATTCACCCACATCAATTCATGGCATTATATTTTCTGGAACCATTACACAAACAAAATGAAACATGATCGCGAGAGCATCAGTTCATAACTAAACTGGCATCATATTTTTACTGGAACTATTACACAAACAAAATGAACCACATCAGTTCATAACTAAGCACTGGCATTTTAAAAACAAAACAAGGCCCGATCATGTACAAAATTCCAATGTTCCAAGAATCTTCCGAGTATCCAACTAACCATTCACAATTGAAACCATTACCTACAAAAATCTAATACCATTTGGCCTATTCACAGAGAGCATGTTGAACTTGACTCCTCATCCATCTTGGTGGAACTTGACTCTCCATCTTTGTTAATAGCGAGGTCTACATAAAATAAGCAAAAATAAAGTGATAAATATCAATCAATAAAATTGTTGACATAAACAATAATGTCGAACACAATTAACTATAGGTTCTTACTTTCCATGAAGTGTTGGACAATTTCTTTTGTCATGTGGCTGACCAAATAGTCCACATCCATGGCATTGCCTACCTTGACTATCCTTTTACCTTAACTTTCACTCTTCTCTTTTCCTTTTTCAACCTTTCTCCCACACCCTTTGGCCCTCACTTGATTTGGTTCATTAAAAATATGCTGAATAGCATCAATCTTGGTCTCCAAAACTACTGTACTTTGTCCACTTTCATTTACCAATCAATGTTTTAATACTCTCCAAGTAAGCATCCAAGCATTCCATAAAAGAGCTGGCTAGCCTCATCACTCACCATTGCCTTATCCAATTGCATCTATAGCATGCTGGAATAGTTTAGTCCCTCCTTGCAAGTAAAAGCTTTTGTTATCTTTTACCTCCATTCCATCAAAATCTAACACAAGACTACTGTCTTGCAGCTTTTAATCCATCTCTTCAAGATGTACTGAATAGGCAATTTATCAACATCTTGGATTTTTAATCAAATATGACAAAACATGCCGACATGGAAGCCCTTCACTCCTCAAACTTTCTACAGCTGCATGATGCAAAATCGGAAGCTTTTTAAAGTAGAAGTCAATTCCACGAGATTTACAAGTATCAATGTTCTTTCACATAACCTTAAACAACATAATGAGTGACATTTTTCTCTTACAAGTTCTAGTTTTATATTTGAAGCTCTCTTTCAACTGTTCTTGAACTTCATAAAATAGCTTCGATGTATAAACCTTAGCCATATGATCTTCTATGTCAAGGGACATGACCGCTTTTGGCTTCTCATCCAATATTCATATGATCCTCCTCTAACTCATAATGGCGTTGGTGAAGAAGTCCCTCTTAAAAGCCCGAACCATAAATTCCACCAGCGAATTCTCAGCAGAAACATAATTCTTGAAGAAAGAATGTTGACCCCTCTGCTCTTTGACTACTTGACATTTCTGCTTTGAGAAAACATGATTTTAGATGTCTTTGAGTATCCATGACTGTGAGCGAATTTCATATATTGACTCCAATCCACTTGTTATCACTCCAACCCACTTTCTTCTCATTAATTTCAATCCATCTTGAGTCAAACTCCTCTCTACTACTTGAATTCCATATGCAGCTATAGAAAGTCTTGGTAGTAATCCCGATATTTAATGCATCTAGCTTCTCGAGAAAATTTATTTAGAATAATGTGCCACTGCAATATCTATGAAATGTTTATGGGAGTGCTTACGAAATGGCTTTAGTCATAGCGAGGATCTTGAGTCAAGTAATAATCATTTTGGGGGCATTTTTATGGTGCATTTCCTGGCATAGCATTTAGAAGTCCCTTGAATAACCAAACAAAAGAATGGGCTGTCTCATCATTTAAGAATGCACAAGCAAAGATGATTGTTTGCCCATGATTATTAACACGGTGAATGGTGCAAAAATCATTCCATACCGATTTGTGTTGTATGTAGTATCAAAGATAACTACATCTCCATAAAAAGCTATAAGCTCGTCTTTGAAATTAAGTCAGCCCAAAGGCACCTTGTTACTCTCTGCTTTCCTTATCTCGACTCCATTGTATAGACAAAGAAGAATCATTTTTCTTTCTCATTCAGAAAATGCATGTACAATATATCTCCATCATGCCCCTTCTTCTCTTCTTCACGACAAGTTCTTCCCATAATTATACAGATCACGCTCTGTACAACCAATATTTTGATATGTCACACCTTGAACACCAAAGAATTCAAAGCATTTTATGTTTACGAACATTTACCAAGCTTAGTTCTTTGTGATAGAACTGTGTTAACTTTTGAAACCACGGCGGTGAGATCTCAACAAATGTACACTATGCTTGGGCTTTGTTAATGGGTGGTTGTGACCCTCGACAAATCTGAGGTTTGCATATCTTCCAGGACTCCTTCTTTCTTTCTCATAGCTGCAATTCTTTCTTTACAACCCACTTTTTGGTAATCCTCTCTTTTCGCTTTTTCACTTTGAACTTTGGAAGTTCCTTTCTTATAACAGGGCCATTACTTCTTCCTCCATAAGTTGGCTATTATCTTTTGTTGGTTTACGAGGAATGACTTCTGATAACCACACTTCTTTTTGCATATCTATTGTAGAAAAGCTTAACAACATCATCTATTGTTTCAAAACTCTTGGTGTAATTTAGGCATCAAATTTCACCTTTTACTTGAGGAATATAAACCTGATCATCCTCGACTCCATTCAATTGAAGCTGAAAAGCACACATACACCCAACCTAAAACAAGTGCCGATGAAAATAAAAAAGATAGAAAAGAAAGAAGAAACCCGAAGCTTGAGAGAAGAGAAGTCCCAAATATGGTAAAACCTAAATTTTGTAATTGCAAATCAAACAAATCGAGAAAAGAGAGAACCCATACTCTAGTTGTGTTTCTACGCTTCCAAGTCTCCAACTTTTGGCGTAGAAAACTTCCAAGGGAGGTTGAAAAATCCAAAATCTTCAAACTCGAGAAAACTTCAAAGCTTTACCTTATCACGGTGACTTGGGGACCTTTATTGGGGTCTTCACCTAGGTGATGAACTCCGGCGACCCGTCATGCGTCGAACCCAAGCGGCGGCGGTGAGGAGGACTAAGGAGGCGGCGAGGTTTGGCAGCACAATTTTCATGAGAGAGAGAGGAAAACAAAAGCTTGGAGTTTGCAACAATCTTGCAAAGGCTGAGATGGAGTTTCAAGCATCAATGGTGAGAAGACATGGATTGGAAGACATCGATTTTGGGTGGAGAAAGGAGAGAAACTTTGGTTTGGTTGTTTGCGATTGTTATTGGAAGCTTCCTCATGCAGGTACATTTGCTTTTTCATTTAAAAGCGGATCAGCGGTGAGAAGAAGTTATCCAGCGATTTAGAAACTCACGCGGGACGTCCTCTTTGAACCCTACGGTGTGTATATATATATATATATATATATATATATATATATCCCTTCCACTAAGGGATCCCTTTTTTGGTCTTTCTACGGGGATAGGGCATTAGACAAATTTTTCGATCACATTTTGGCATCTCAACCCGTTCAGTTTTTAGGTCATAATGTGTAGATCATTTCTGCAAATTTTTAACCAAATCGGTGATCGTTAAGGTATTAAACTAGATTAAATCAATGGAGCCGAACCAAATTTGTCAAACTTGAACCTGTTCATACTTATAATTATAAATCACCGTTTTGAATGCCTTAACAATCACCGATTTGGCTGAAAATTTGCGGGAAATGATCTACACTTTTATGACCTAAAAACTGAATTGAGATATCAAAATCATGATCAAAAAGACAATTTAATCCCCTATCCCTAGAAAAGACCAAAAAAATGAATCCCCTCACTAGAAGAACTGTGTGTGTGTGTGTGTGTGTGTGTGTGTGTGTGTGTGTGTGTGTGTATAGGGCCCTTCCACTAAGGGATCTCTTTTTTTAGCCATTTTTAGAATACATTGTAGGACCCACTTTTTGATGCATTTCAAACATCTCGACCATTCAGTTTTAGTTCCTAATGTATAGATCACTTATACAAATTTTCAGCCAAATTCATGATAGATTAAGATATCAAATTAGATTAAATCAATAGAGCCGAACTGAATACATCCAACTGAACCCTTTGTATTCATAATTGTAAATCGCGATTATTAAAGCTTTAATTATGATCAATTTGGTTGATAATTTGCAGAAATGATCTACTCATTTATATCTAAAAACTGAATGGATTCTAGATGTGAATATGTGATCAATTAAGGTTTAATAAGCGATCCTTTAAAATGACAAAAAAAGAGAAAAGGATCCCCTCACTAGAAGGGCTATATATATAGGGAGGATCAAGAGAGGGCGTCCTTAAACTCTTAAAGTGAGGGGCGTTTTTATTTTAGGATGTATTTTAATAATCACAACCATTGATTCTTTAATTACCTACACACATATGAATTCTTAAAAAAATTAGCCAAATCGAAAAACGGTTTAACCATTTGATTAGCACAATGTTAGTTTTAATTTTTATCTAGCACGGATTACATTTGCTTACACAATTTTGAATGACCAAATGATTATGGATTTGGTTGATTTTTTGTTGACATCATTCTTTGTATAGGAATCTAAAGGATCAGCGGTTGAGATCATTGAATTAGGTCACATAATTGTGTAAATAACAAAAGAAAAAAATGCACCAGCAGGTTCCTCAACTCTCATACGCGGGCCAATTTGATACTCAGGTGACAATGGTATCAATGTGATACCTAAAGTCTTGTATTACTATCAGCGACATACTTCCGTTAAATCTTAAGTAGCTTGGTTCGTTAAAGAGCTGGCGTGGCAAACTGCGTGGAGAAAACGAGATGGTAAATGACCAAAATAACCCCTCAACTTCTACCAACAAATTAATTATTTAATTAAATGATTTTTTAAATAATTTTTCTCTCTCCTCTTTTTCTTCCTTTGTTCTTGGGTCCGACTCTAGGTCAATCCCGCCTCAGCTTTGATGGCCTTACGTAAGAAGACTTAAGCGCCCGAGCATGAGGGGAAGTACAAACCCGACACTCCAGAAGCGTTCAGGACAACACTTTTCGAAGTTCACCATCAGAGTGATGCGTAAACCGGTGAAGTGGTATTTGAAGAAGGCGGTGGGGATGGAGTCCAGAGGTGGTGGGGCCAGGGAACGCGTGGTGGCGTCAACACTTGTCGGTGAGGCCGTGTATGAGTGATTCCCGGTGGTGGAGGACTTAGAGAGTCATTTTGAGGCGTGAGAAATTGCAATTGGAAACCCTAGGTTTTTTGCTTGTTTCTTGGTTTGAAGAAAAGATTGTGTGTTTGTAGTCAGAGCTTTGATCACGAATAATTGAATTTACATCTAGGTTTAATTCATCAAGGATAATTGATTTTAGGGGCGTATATTGCAATCATAAGCTCTGCCTTTTCTCTCTCCCGCGGTCCACACCATCATCTATCATCTTCTTCCACGGCTATAACCCCAAATGAATTTACATCGTGGGTTTAATTCATCAAGCAAAGAAGCGGATGAGTAAGGTGTTTCTACTTACGGATTGACTCGAGGAGAAAGAGAGTGATACTTCAAAAACAAGACTTTTAGTTTGCTTTGATTATTGCTTCTCGTGATTAAGTTTATGGAGATGGGTGTCTCTATCTAGGTTTTCAATTCCCAATTAGATAGATTATGTGTTTTATTGGTTCTCAATGGGTTGCTTGTATTGGGGTCTGACTCTTTTGATTTGAGGTGTGAATTGGGTTTTGGTTTTTGATAGGCTGCTAGGTTTTACAAAGAATTCATGCTAAAGCTCAAACAAAAAGAGAGGAAAACAATACATGGACTCGTTCAGAAATTAAGCAAGAAGCAAAACTGCACAAAAGAAAGGAAAAAAAAGTCAACATTATCATGGTGTAATTCAATTTTATTTTATTAACAAGTTAAAAGGTCTGGCCCTATCTTTTCCCCGCGTATATGCCACATCATCATATTTGACAAGCGATTGACTGGAACATTGAGTAAGTATATGCGTTGATAGCAAATTTTGAGTCTAGGTATCACATTGATACCATTGTGAGTCTGGGTATCAAATTGGCGGTGGCACAAGAGTTGAGGAACTGTTGGTGCATTTTTCTCTAACAAAAATCTTCAAATTCTTAAAGTAAGGAGGTGCTCTCTAGAGCGGGCATATATATATATATATACATTCTCAGATGCGGATATCCGCTTTCTTTTCCATTTTTTCCCCACTTTTCCGATCACATTTTCACATCTTAGCCGTTTCAGTTTTTAGGTCCTAATGTATAGATCATCTCTACAAAATTTCAGCCAAATTGGTGATGCGTTAAGGCATCAAAAACTGCAATTTACCTGAGAACGGACCCGAATCTGCCGAACCGGGCAACCGTTAGGTGTACATCGTTGTAAATTGCAGTTTTGGATGCCTTAACGATCACCAGACTGAAATTTTGCATGACTCTATACATTAGAACCTAAAACCGAGCGGTTAAAATGTAAAATATGATCGAGAAAGTGGAATCACTTTAAATCGCACCAATGAAAAGCTACTTGGGGCGTCGCGGTGGAGAAGGCCTGTATATATATATATATATATAATCTTGCTCTGCTAATGAGGGTCCTTAACTTAGATTAAGGAACAGATTTCCATATTTTGTCCACTTTTTGATCACATATTCACATCTTAACGTTTTAGTTTTAGGTATATATGAGTAGATCATCTACGCAAATTTTTAGGTCAAAGCGATGGCCAGATTAAGGCATCCAAAACTGCAATTTACATCAAGCGAACCTTATCTATCCAATCTGAACCGTTAGGTGTAAATTACAGTTTTTGGATGCCTTATACGATCATCATCAGCTGAAAATTTCGTGATCTACTCATATATACTCCAAAGAAACTGAAGCTAAGATGTGAATATGTAACGATAAAAGTTGTCAAAATATGGAAATCTGTTCCCTTAAACAAGATTAAGGACACTCATTAACAAAATTCTATATATATATATATAGAGGCCACTTCCAGCGAGGGATCCTTTTTTTTTTGTTTTTCTAGGGATAAGGCATTAGACCAATTTTTTAGATCACATTTAGGCATTTCAACCGTTACTGCTTTTGGAGTCCTAATGTATAGATCATTTTATGCAAATTTTCAGCCGAAATGGGTGATGCGTTAAGGTATCAAACTAGATTAAATCAGCTGGACGAACCAAATCACAGTCAAACTTGAATGCGTTCATACTTATAATCTTAAATCCTCATTTTGAATGCTTTACTTGATAATCAATTTGGCTAAAAATTTGCATAAGTGATCTACACATTAAGACCTAAATACTAAGCGGTTGAGATGCAAAAAATATGATCAAAAAGTTGGTCTAATGCCCTATCCCTAGAAAAAGACCAAAAATGGATCCCTCACTAGAAGGGCCACAATATATATATATATGCTGGATTCTAGGCCGGGCCAGTGCGATATACGCAACAATCCAGGTGCCTGCCCGGCGGTGGTGCGAATCTTATTTGGAGGGAAGCTTGAGGCATCGGGCACCGCTTATGGGCAGTGATCCCGAGGTCGAAGTTTTAGGCGGAGCTCACCCGGAAACTCTCAAGGTTTTGGGCAATGGCCCTTAAGCTGGTAGCCCGGCGACTCCTCCGGCCAAGAAGAAGGTCAAGATCGACCCACGGCCTCCGGATCCACGCAAGCCCGTTCTTGCCCGTCGCCGCTTGAGCGGGCGAAGCTTGTCGGCGATCCGCACTTTTGGGGCAAAGCGCGGATGTCCGCCTTTGATCCTCTATATATATATATATATATCTATATATATATATATATATATATATATATATATATATATATATATATATATATATATATATATATATATATATATATATATATATATATATATATATATATATATTGTGGGACCCACTCTTCCATCACACATATCGAATCTCAAGCGTTCAGTTTTTAGGACCCTATGGATAGATCAATTTTGCAAATTTTCAGCCAAATCGATGATCATTTGGGTATTCATAATGCGTGATTTACTAATTATGGACATATGCAGTTGGGGTTGAGCAGTTAGGTTAGATGCCTTGATTTGATTTACTTTTTGTACCTTAGCGATTATCAATTTGATTGAAAATTAGTAGAGGTGATCTACTCATGAAAACTTAAAAAATTGAGCGGTGGAGATATCAACATGTGACGAAAAGTTAGTCTAATAGCGATCACTTAAAATGGCCAAAATAATTGATCCCTCACCAGAAAAGCTGCGTGTGGTGTGTAAAATTAACCAATGAATTTATATCATACGCTCTATGTCTTCTTTTATTTTAATTTTTGAACTTCGAATCCTTGGTATTCTCAAATCCTCGTCCCTCGACACTTTAGTGGATGGATACAAAACTTGACATATATCATTAGAAGAAGTTTCTTTCTTGCGACACCACTGCTAGTTTTGCTCTCTTTGGAGCTCGATCTTTTCTATCCACGATGCCCCTCGGTTCCACATTCTTTTGTACACTATTAGATGATCTATACGGGGCAGCTAGGCTCCTGAAACAGATTATGATACAATTATCTCCGGTAGGCTTTTGGCCTCTATTTTACACTTGGTCGAAAGAAAAAAATAAAGGATTAAATACTATTTACTCCCTATACTTATAGGGTTTCATCGTTTCAGTCTTTGACCTTGAATTTCACCTAAAAGTTCTGAACTCTCATTTCCTCCCAATTGGTCCCTCACGATCAAAATTTTCTGTTAAAGTTGCGAAAATATCTATTATGCCCTCGATTACTTTGTTTTTTAAAATTTTTTTTTCTCTCTCTTTTATTTTTTTTTATTCATTTCACCTCTTGAATATGCGTAGATTGGAACCATCTTGATGAGGAGATGAGCGAGAAGAGAGGTGAGAGAGCCGAGAAGAAGAAGAAGAAGAGGTAAAAAGAAAAAATAATAAAAAAGAGAAGAAGAGAAATATATATATTTTTTTTTAAGTAAATGAGGGGTATAATAGACTTTTAGGGGAAGATAGCAGGAGTTTTGTGGATGCTTGATGGCGAGGGGACCAATTGGGAGAAACAAGGAAGTTGAGGGACTTTTTAGAGTGAAATTAAGGTCGTGGACTGAAATGATGAAACTCTATAGGAAGTATAGGGAGGAAGCGGTTTAACTCCTTTTATTGTCAAAAATGTAGATTAAACCCATTGGCGTAGCGTCTTCAAAATTTTAGAATAATTAGTTAACATCAATCATCAGCGGCTAGTTTTACGATGGATTATATTTGAAAAGTCCACATAGCGAGTTTTGCATGTCACGGATGAGATATATGTATGCGTCTTAACTCTTAACCCTTTCCAGCGTTGGTATTTATCATAAGGATTAAATTGAGTTTAGTCCCTCAAACTTTAGGCCAAACATCAGTTTGGTCCTTCATCTTTTTTAATCAAACTCATCCATGATCTCTCAAATTGCATCCAAGTCCAAAATTTGAATACAAAATGTGGCGACATCAGATTTTACTTGACAGGAGGTCCCACATTTACGATTTTGAACCCACAAGAAGGGCAAAATGGACATTTCATATTTAATCTAATTTCTATTTTTTCTCTTATTTTCTTTCAACTCTCTCTCTTGCTCTCTCTCACCAGGTCACATGAAACCTCCTCTCTCTCTCTCTCTCTCTCACATATTCCCGGCCACCATTAATCTACGCTCACAAGCTCCCACTACCCACCACCTCAACCAAACTCCACCACCCTCTCTCAAAAGCCGAGAGCAACGGTGATACTCCTAGCTTCTCCACTGATGTAGTGTCAGCTAGATCCATGAATTTACCCAACGGTGAGTAGTAGATCTTGTCGAGGGCCACCATGAGGAGGAGGAAGCTGGCGAGCTGGATTGGCGAGGGGTCGGGGTCAGAAGTCAAAGGCGCCGCCTTCTAGATCTCGTGGCCGAGGGGCCAGTGAGGAGGGCCAAGGTGAGGGAGGTGGTGGCTGACTAGGGAAAGGGATTTGAGGGATTGGAAGAGGTGGAAAGCATTGTCCAGAACAAGGTGAAGCGAATTACGATCAGGGATCAGGGGAGAGAGATCCAAATGAGTTCGAATATGGAATCTGAGGAATGAGGTGGGAGGAGGAGCTAAGGAGAGAGGCCGCCAAGATCGGCAGAGATCTTGGCGTCAAAGCTTTCTTCTTATGCTAAACTTCGAATTTCGGTTCACACAAGGAGGAGGTTCATTTTACATATTCTTCTTTTTTGATGTAATTTGTTGGTTGTTGAATGTAAGTGCTGTTGATTGCTTGGATTACATGGTAGGGTTTCTTCAATTTTGGGTTGTGAGTGTATGCGCATTGCATTTGGTTAGAGTATTGGATTAATGGGTTGTGATGATCTAAGAACTCCCCAAGTGGACTTGAACATCTTAACCATTGGCCCGACATGATGAAGAAAAATCGGCTAAGGATGGTGGTGGCTAGTTGGCGGTGGAGTAAAGCCGAGATGAGGGGGTTGGAGAGAGAGAAATGCGTCGTCGTTTTGGGAGATGGGGTTTGGTGGCGGTAAAATTTGGCGGTGGGATTGGGAGTGGGAAAGGGCGGTGTAGAGGGAGAGAGGCGGAGGAGGAGGAGGGAGGAGATCACTTGATGCGGATGTGTATGTACCCATTTATGCTTGTAGGGAGCGAATGCTTCTCGACGCATTTGCAGGGGGTGGGTTTTGGAGTTGCTTGTCGAATGGGTTTCATCGGAAGTGGACAAAGTGAAAGAGTGAGAGAGAGCAAGAGAGAGAGAGAGAAAGAAAATAAGAGAAAAAAAAAAAAGATATTAGATTAAATATGAAATGTCCATTTTGCCCTTCTTGTGGGTTCAAAATCAAAATATGGGGACTTTGTCTCGCAGCCGGCGGCGGCTCGGTGGATAGCGTCACATTTGGCGCGATTCAAATTTTGGAGGCGAGGTTGATACTGCAATTTGAGAGATCGCGGGATGAGTTTGATTAAAAAAAGGATGAGGACCAAAGCGATGTTTGGCCTAAAGTTTGAGGGACTAAAGCTGAATTTTAATCCTATCATAATATGTAGATGAGAGTGTGTTTGGCTCCAATTTTGTTGCGACTAGTCAGCGGTCTCTTTTACTGCTGTGCAAGGCGTGCCCGGTACGTTAAGTGCTTGATGCGTCGGGTGTCCCTTGACGACTCTCTGTTGGCGATTGTAGGCGAGGGAGAGCACCAACCTCGCGTGGTAGGATTCTCTTTACGCACTGCGTGGTGAGGACTTTCTTGCTGAAGTTTCTTCTTGTTAACAACAATCGATACTCAATATTGTAGATCGGCGGAAGGCGACATCAAGGGAAATGTTGAGATCTTGCTAAAAGCGTGACTTTTAGCTTAGGTTTGGAGTTAGTGGTAGGCGTTACCCTTGCTTGGCCGCTGGTTCCACGTACTTAGATTGTGGTCGGCGGCACTACCGTGGTTCGAGGAGACTAGGGCCGAAAGCCTGCGTTAATGAGAGGGTTTGGTGGCAGCTTGAAAGTTAAACTACGAGAAGACTAGGACTAGGAGGTGTGATCACCCGGTGAAGAGAAAGAGAAAGAGAGGGAGAGTGAGTTGCTCTTAGAGAGGTTTGCTCTAGAGAGAACTTAGATCATCTTAGAGATGTTGTTGTTGTATGTGAATGTGTATGTATGGGGTGTTTGGTCATGGTACTACAATGGCTCTCGAGGAGACTAGGACGAAATCACGTTGGCCGAGGAGGTTTGAGTGGCACTTTGAAATTAAAACTACGAGAAGACTAGGACTAGGAGTGTGATCCTTGCAGAGAAAGAGAAGGAGAGGAGTTGCTCTTAGAGAGGTTGCTCTAGAGAGAACTTAGATCATCTTAGAGATGTTTTGATGTTGTGTTGTGAATGTGTTTTAGAATGAGAGGAGAAGGTATTTATATAGGGAAGAAAAGAAGAGTGAAATGATGAGTGGAAGAAAAATAATGAAAGTGGAGTATGAAAGTGATTTGTAAAATATGGAAAAGATAGAGAAATGATGAAATGAAAGCAAAGCATGAAGGTGTAGAAACATGGAAGTGATGATGATCTATTAAAAGAGATTGTCTTGAAAAATATATCCAAGGAAAAGAAGAAAAGCATCTAGCTTTCTTCATGTGGGTAGAAAACATGAACATGTGAATATTGAGCTGGTTTTAGGTCAGTTTACTGCCCTTTATTCCTTCAATTATTTCTCCAACACGACTTCAGAATGAGCCTTCTACTTCTTCATAAAAATGTTCCACTATGAGTGTAGATCATCCTAAAAATTTTGAGAGCTTTATTCCATGCGGTTGGGGGCTGGAAATGCTTCTTGGACCTCTTACGTGAGGTCGATTTTCCAGGTTATACATTAGAAAATTGGACTGATTGTTTGAAGGCCTTCCACTCAAAATATCTCTGGCACTCTTCATAAGAAATGATCCTTGGGCTGTCTAGAATGGATCTGCAGAGTTTCAGCTCATTTCAAGTTCATTTGGTTGAAGCGACGCCCCTCCTTCCCTTGTTTGCTTCGGTTTCTCCTAGCGAAGTAGGAAAATATGCTAAAGGATTGACTTTTCATGTTTCCATGCTTCCATGCTTCCATAGTAGGCACTTTATTTAGCCTCTAAATATATATTTCGAACTTATGCGAAACAATATATAGCTTGAACCACTGACATTGGCTCAATTTCTCCCAACATGCCTTGTCGGGCCAAAATGTTCATTTTGGGTCCAAACGTACTTGCCCCAGGACCTCGAAGTCAAAGGTCCTGCGTCTTGACTAAAGAGGTCTTGAATCAACACTACTCTTATATAATGCGTTGCTCCAAAGCCACTTGTATTGGCTTGACTAAAATTACTTGAACATTAGCCTCTCTCCCTCTTAGTTATACATAGTATACATATATTAATCCTTGATCTTCCTTAGCGAACCATCGCTTTGCGAGGCCATGTAATTAAAAACCAATTAAGCTGCCAACAATTACATAGCCCAGCTTTTGCCACAATTATTGGCAAAATATTGATTTGACCTCACCTTGCACTGCTAATACCATACTAGGCATATTAAATGCCTCTTGTATATGTGCCGAGACCAATACCAATGGCCTCTTAAGTATATTAGCAAGTTTCAGCCACTATTAGGCAAGAACACAATTTTTGCATCCCTCCAGCGACGCCTTTACAAATTTGGAAACTCTTTTTGTAATTTTGTATATATTTTTTTTAATTTTAATAAGACATTGTGAATCAAGGTTTTAGACATGCGGCCCAAGTATAATTAAGCCTAGACACAAATTTTTCTTTCAAATCTTTTGGGCAACCTTACTTTGAAATGGCCAGGTGGGGGGAGGCCGAACAAGAGGCAGAATCCATTTTGGCATGAGCTACTCCCACATGAGTGGTTTTAGGCCCATTTGCACGCGCTTACGGATTCAAGAACCTGTCATGAGCGTTGTCCCCTTTCTAGACACCATTTCACATAGGCTATACTTACTAAGATGAGAAAGGTCATAAGTGTGAAGACAGTTCAACAAGTATTAATAAAAGCCTCCCTTAACCTTAAGGGACCTGAACTAGAGCACCAATAAGGAGTTTAGGCCAATAGTAACAAAAGAGACTTCACCTATTCCGATTTATGATTCACAAATGGCCGAAAATAAAAATGAAAACTGAAAATTGATGGGGAAATTTAAAAACAAAGAAAGGAATTTAGCAGCACTATATTTGGCTAACCTCCGAGAAGGCCACGGGGAGGCCATCTATGTTTCACTCCAAGCTCGGTGTATCAAAATTTGTAGGTAAAATTCCTCCTGTGAGCTTGTAGGAAAAGAACAAAGATACTTCTCGTTGAAGAATTTGGAGGAATTTGGCTGCGTGAGAGGGGTATTCTTGCCCCAAGTATCTTTTGTTGGTTGGCGGGCATGATCTTCAATTGCAATTGAGGAGATGAAGATGTTTCAAAGATGGCTTTGTATGTGCCAACTACCATGTCATAGAACATGAATTGTCTTGAGATTAGCCGCAGATTGGCCATTATAGACAACCACTTGCCGGTCTGAATTCTCCCACATCAAGAGCTTCACTTGCTGGATAATTGTAAACAAGAGTTAACTTGTATTGATGATACTCAAATTTACAGTTCATGAAGGACTAACTTGGCCACTAGAATAATTGTTACGGCCATTCATGCAGCGTGGGTTGTAGATGTGCCCTCCACATATATCAAAGCCACCGCAGCCTTGAAGAATATATGAAGAACTTCAAGTTGAATTGATTAATAAAGCCACAAATTGGCTTCGTAGACCACAACTTAATTGATAATTAAGTTGGCTCTGATTTTGATCACCTTCACCAAGGCGTCCGATGCTTGAGTCACAATTAAAATGATCATGAACTTGCTTCTTTTGATCAAAGGGATGATCATGGGCCATATCTTGCCCCCATGCATCTGTCGGTAGCCACGTATTTGGCTTGATCGGTGGAGAAATCGGATATTTGTTCGAGACAATTTCATTTGTCCCGGAAAAACATTCTTGTTGATGACCTTTTCCATATGCAGCCTGTGTAAAGGCGTGACTCCTGATGAGACCACTTAGGTTGATTGCCACCTATAGGCAAGTTAGTCTCGAAGCGACCTCTTGGCGAGGTTCTTGGCGTTCCAATTCGCCTTGTGTTTGTTGTGCCCCAACTCGAGGCTTTGTGATGTAAATCGTGAACTCATGAGCCGTCGGCCGGTCCTCATGAGGGCTTTTCTCAATTCTCATGGTATCGCGGTAGAATTCTTTTGAAGGATATCAAGCCGCTCTTCTATGCTGCATTCTCTGGAATGGGAATGGGCACATAACCTTCTATCGTAGCCATGACTTGAGAATTTCTTTTGGTAAAGATTTTTCCTCTGGCATCCCAATGATGAGTGAACATAAAAAGACTGCGGTGTTGTCCCTTTGCGGCGTGCCAAAATGTTTGTTTTGAAGCCCGATTGGTTGAATAACCGGGGAGAAAAACTTCTACAGTAGGTCCCAGAAGCGTGCCAAAATGTTTGTTTGAAGCCCTGTGGTTGAATGTCTTCAAAGAAAAGGAAAAAAAATTCTAACCTTGTCCCAGCGTGCCAAAATATTTGTTTTGAAGCCGGTGGTTGAATGTGCTTCAAGAGAAAAACTTCTAACCTTGTCCCAGGTGTGCCCAAAATGTTTGGCTCCAATTTTGTTACTTATTTGGTGTGATCTCTCTTTTCTGCGCGAGCGTGCGATCACGTTGAGGTGCGGTGCGTGGGGGTGTCCCTTGACCTGACTTACTGTTGGCGATTGTAGGCGAGGGAGAGCACCAACCTCGTAGGTAGGATTCTTTCACGCCTCGTGGTGAGGACTTTCTTTGAGGATTTCTTCTTGTTTAACACAATCGATACTCAATATTGTAGATCGAGCGAGGCGACATCACGGGAAATATTGAGATCTTGTTAAAAGTGTGACTTTAGCTTGGCATTTTGGAGTTGCTAGAGGCGTTACCCTTGCTTAAGGCTGGATTCTATGCTTAGATTGTGAGTGGCGGCACTACGTCGGCTCCGAGGAGACTAGGGCGAAGCCGCGTTAATGAGAGAGGTTTGAGTAGCCTTTGAAAGTGAACCACGAGAAGGGCTAGGACTAGGAGTGTGATCACCGGTAAGAGAAAGAGAAAAGAGAGGGAGAGGAGTTGCTCTTAGAGAGGTTTGCTCTAGAGAGAAGTTAGATCATCTTAGAGATGTTATTGTTGTATGTGAATGTGTATGTAGCCGGTGTTTGGTCATGAGTACTACAATGGCTCTCGAGGAGACTAGGACTCGAAATGCACGTTAATGAGAGGAAGGTTTTAAAGTGGCTTGAGAAAGTGGAAACCACACGAGAGACTAGGACTAGGAGTGTGATCTGCAGGTAGAGAGAAGAGAAGGAGAGGAGTTGCTCTTAGAGGTTGCTCTAGAGAACTTAGATCATCTTAGAGATGTTTTGATGTTGTATTTGTGAATGTGTTTTTTAGAATGAGAGAGGAGAAGGTGTTTTATATAGGGAAGAAAGAAAAGAAGAGTGAAATGATGAGTGGAAGAAAAATAATGAAAGTGGAGTATGAAAGTGATTTGTAAAATATGGAAAGATAGAGAAATGATGAAATGAAAGCAAAGCATGAAGGTGTAGAAACATGGAAGTGATGATGATCTATTAAAGAGATTGTCTTGAAAAATATATCCAAGGAAAAGAAGAAAAGCATCTAGCTTTCTTCATGTGGGTAGGAAACATGAACATGTGAATATTGAGCTGGTTTTAGGTCAGTTTCTGCCCCTTTATTCCTTCAATTATTTCTCCAACAAGACTTCATTAATGAGCCTTGACTTATTCATAAAAAATGTTCCACTATGAGTGTAGATCATCCACGAAAAATTTTGAGCTTTTATTCCATGCGGTTGGGCTGGAAATGCTGCTTTGGACCTCTTCACAGGTCAGTTTTTCGGTTTTGCTTCAGTAGAAAATTGGGTGATTGTTTGAAGGCCTTCCCACTCAAAATATCTGGCACTCTTCATAAGAAATGATCCTTGGGCTGTCTAGAATGGATCTGCAGAGTTTCAGCTCATTTTCAAGTTCATTTGGTCAGGTGGCACTTCCACTCCTTCCCTTGTTTAGCTCGGTTTCTCCTAGCGAGTAGGAAAATGTGCTAAAGTTGACTTTTCATGTTTCCATGCTTCCATGCTTCCATAGTAGGCTTTATTTAGCCTCTAAATATATATTTCGAACTTGTCGACAATATATAGCGAGCCTATGACATTGGCTCAATTTCTCCAACACATGTCTTGTCGGGGCCAAAATGTTAGTTTTGGGTCCAAACGAGAGTTCATGGGTACTATGTATTGTATAATTAGTTATGAGCAGAAATCAATCGTAATCGTACCTTTTTGAGTTTTGACCACAGAACCAAACTCGCTCTTTTTTGTGTGATCTATATTTCCTTCTGTTTTAGCTTGAGCATAAAATCAATCGTAATCATTACCTTTTTAGGAGTTTCGACCACAAACCAAACTCGCTCTTTTTGTGGTGATCCATGTTCCTTCTGTTTTAGCTTACTCAAACAGTCAAACTACATGAAACCAAAAAATATCTCCAGACAATATTACAAAATGTCCCTGAATGAACAGTATGTTCTCATGCAATTAGTACCCACTCCTCGATCGTACACCATGATTGTCATCTTGGTCAGCATGTCGCTAATAATTGATATAGAAAAGTGGTAGGGGCTAACATTTTATCAAAGATTTTTGCTGTACGTATTAATCTACCCTTGTGGGATTCATGTTGAAGTATGTAGCCTGATCCTGCGTTTTGCATCAGGGATCGAGCCAAGCCACCATATAGATTGAGGCTGGAAACCACTTGCCAAAACCTTGGTCTTTTTGCTAATTATATAGTAAAGAAAAATTTAATAGTGATCAAAATCAAATCATTGATAGTTTAGTTATATAGCGTTTAAAAAACAAACAAACAAACAAACAGCTATATATGCCACATGTGGACGATGAAGCTATCTTCGATAGTTCGACTTGATTAATTTTGTAAATATCTACTACTTGAAAGATGACTTGGAATACCAACAATGCTCTCTATAATCTACACTAAAAGAATAACGATTTTTTTTTTTTTTGGTTACAAAAGAAGAATAACGATTTTGTTGCTGGTATTTCTCAGTTTGGTTATGTAGGTAATGCAATAATTGATGCATTATTTATGAGGCAAATGAGAAAAGGTATAAAAAGCTGACCGAGACAATACCTTTCATTCAGCCCAACTTTTGGCTAAGATCGATCGAGTGTGCCTACCCAAATATTATTTTTCAGAAAGATCGAGGGAGAACGTGAATAAGCTATTGCAACAGGCTTACATATAATATGAAATGACCCTTTTCAAAAAAAAAAATATGAAATGACCTCGATCGTCTTTTTTATACAAAAGGATAGAGTTTAATTTATAACAAGTCTGAGGTAGTATACAAAATTTAGGAAACGAGCATATGATGAATAAATTAGATAGCAAGAAATGAGCAAGTAGGCACTAGTACGTAGTTTAAAAAGACTACTTAGTAAATTAATCGGATGTAATGTTTTGTAATTAAACTAGTAATTAAAGGCACTGTACAAGTTTTATTCTACAATACTTGATTGGGTGGAATAATTAAAATTAAAAAACTTCACAGACGGGACAAAGCAAGAATCTGCTCGTTGTAACTAGGATCAATGACTTGTTGATCCGATGATTCGACGACGTTGAATGCCTTGGCCCTAACCTGAGCTCGAATTTTTGAATCTTCCCGGTCGAAGTCTTGGGCAGCTCAGCCACAAACTCCACCTTTTCAGGCCATAAAGTGCGGCGAAGATTCTTCCGACAGTAGGCGATGATGTCAGCCTCCGTCACGACGGTGGTGTCACTTCTGAGCGTCCACGAAAGCACAGGGACTCTCACCCCAGCGAGGGTGCGGCATTGCCACCACCGCCGCCTCCAAAACGTTAGAGGTGTCTGTAGAGCACGCTCTCCAATTCCACACTGCTGATGTTCTCCCCCACCTGAGATAATCACGTCTTTCGATCTGTCCTTGATTTCTAGGTAACCATCAGGGTGTATAACGCCGACGTCTCCGGTCAAGAACCAGCCGTTCCGGAATGCCTTGTTGGTGGCCGCGCTGTCGCCCTTGAAGTAGCCTTTCATAATGCTACTTCCACGCAACACAATCTCTCCCATGAAGTCTTGCCGTCGTGGGGAACACTCGCCATTGTATCCAGGTCCTTCACGTCCACATCAGCCAGAGTCAGTATGCTTATCCCTTGCCTCGCTTTTCAGCTTGGATTGCTCATCTTTCGGTAGCTTGTTCCACTTGGCCTGCCACTCCGCAAACCAGAGCCGGTCCAGTTGCTTCAGTCCAGGCCGTACGCGTGGGTGACTTTGAACCCGAGCGGCTCGATTTTTCTCGAGCAGCGGAGCCAGTGGTGGTGCTCCGCCGGTGAGGATCTCAATAGGGTTTGTGATGTGGCAGCGCTCGTGGGGCTTGGCCTCGAGGAGTATGTTGAAAATGATGGGAGCGCAACACATATATGGGTCACGTGGTGTCTTTTAATGTTGCGGTAGATGTCGTACGCGGTGGTGTTGCCGGAGGCAGACGTTGGTCCCACCGCGTGCCGCCACGCCCCAGGTGAAGGTCCAGCCGTTGCAGTGGAACATAGGGAGCGTCCATAGATAAACAGGCTCGCCCCCATTTCCCAACCCAGAATTAGGCTCCAGAGTGCTCAAGTAAGCACCTCTGTGGCTGTACACAACACCTTTTGGTTCAGAAGTTGTGCCAGAGGTGTAATTCAAAGGAAATTGGGTCCCACTCGTCGGTGACGTCGACGCCGACGAACCGGGGATTGCCCTTGTGGATGAGCTGCTCGTACTCGAGTTCTCCCAACCGAACTCCGGTGGGTGAGTCGATGTCGTCGATCACGATGACCAACGGCATCATGGATGGCTGAGAGCTCATCATGAGAATCCTGAGTGCCTCACGCGCGCCTGAGGGACGTACTGGTAGTCGACAAAGAAGACCTTGGCGCCAGAGTGTTTGAGAATGGAGGCGATGTTTTTGGGATCAAGTCGAGTTGATGGTGTTGGAGTACCGCACCAGCCATCGGCACGGCTTGAAATGCATCTCATACAATGCAGGAATATTGGGAGCCAACACCGAAACCTGCAACAATTAAGCAAAACAAAAGTAAGTACCTACATCTATCATCGTGACCTAATCAAAACATGTTATGTCGCTAGAATGTCAATCCGTAGGTTGTTGGTTCTTACCACGTCTTGTTTAGCAATGTTAAGAGAAAGAAGGGAAGAAGCAGAGACGGCAGCAACGGTCATGGGTTTGGCGCCATGTGAAGCGAGTTCCTTCGTAGATGAGGGAAGTACGGTTGGAATAAAACGCAGCAGCTCTCTTCAAAGAAAGTTGTAGGGGTGAGAGCTGCGTAATTGGCATCGCATTTGGGAAGCATATTCATCAGTGCACTCATTTTAAGTAACTATTGATTACTCACTTAGGCTATTTTATCTGTTTCTAAAGCTAGAAAGCTATGGAGGGAGCTTTAGAAAGAGAGCGAGATCGAGAGGTAGATGATGGTGGGTGGATGGTAGATGATGCTTGATATTTTTTTGGTTATGAAAGATGAGACTTGGAAGTGAGTGAGGAGGGAATTTATAGGGGAAATGTTTTGGGTTATGAGAAATGGGTCCACGTTGTTTTGAGTGGGTAGAGTGGAAAATGATGCTCGTAGATGCGTGAAGCTTGTGGAGAAATAAATACAGAAATTGCTACGATATATTACTTACTAACCTTTTTTGTTGGCTAGAGACAAGACTCGGAAATAATCTGTTGACCCGACCTTTTCTTTCTTTTCTTTCTTTAAATTCCAGGTAGTGTTTTACACAAAACTAATAGGTTTTCCTTGACCAAAAAAGCTAATAGGGTTTTCACACCAGGATGAATGCTTGACCTGGGCATCACTGTTCTGCGGTTTCAGTGCTAGCTCGATCAGAATAACGATAATGGATGATGATCATGATACCTTTTCTTAGAAAACAATAGTCACTGTTCTCCGGCACATGCCTTGTCTTGTGCATATATTTGCATGGTTGATTTCCAGTCATTGTTTAAGGTCTTTATTTGTTGGCTGAATAAGCACTTGGAAATTGGAAAACTTTCTGGCCAGGAAATTGTGTATGAGAAAAATGGTTTATTTGCACTTCGGGCTGAAATGATCAAAACAATGACCAAATTTGGACTTTTTCTTCGATAATTGTATTATAATTCAAATAGTAAAAATGAGAAACACCTAATCTGGAGAGATGAAACCAAAACCCTAAAGATTCAATGCATGATAAATCAAAATAAATAGTAGAAAAATCAGAATTGAAAGTAAAAATAATGAATAATCAAGGATTAGATGATTTATCTTTGCTCCATATGTGGGCAAACTGCAAAGTTTATGCTACTGCCATGTTAAGTATAACTAAAGCTGAAAAGAAGAGGTTCGATTATGTTTTGGTTTTTCCGGCCGAGGCATGTGAGTTTCTTTCATCAGGGCTTATTATTATTATTTTGTTGAGAAAACTAGCTGGGTTATAAATAACAATGTCCTAAAAAATTTGAAATGTGGCTGGCTATCTCTTAAGATCATATGGATCTGCTAGATCCTCTAATAGTCCATTCTATTTACTGTTCTCCTTTATATACCTTCCATTAATTCTTCAAAACTCATTCATCCTATTTCAACGAAGTACCATGAATGAAGTTTACCGCATTTAATGAACACACCAAATAGAAGAAGTGCTAAAATAAAACTCTAAAAGCCGAAATGAAAATAGAAACTCATTCTTCCCCGTCCACGTACTGTGACACAAGAAGATAAGAGTAAGATTGTGGTACATGTATATTTGTAGTATATTTGATTTCTCATACATAACTCGTACAGTACTTATGTCGAAAACGAAGCGCTTCCTTACAAATGAGAAAATGAAAAACTGACCACAAAATGTCAGGAAGTAGGTCTAGCTGAGCGCATCAAAAGTCCTTTTCTAATTAAACCAGCCACGTCCCGTTGTAAAGAAATTTTTGGTTATGGTTAATAAATTTTTTCATTACAGTAAAATAAGTTATGGTCTAAGTAACTTCAAGCCTTAAAAGTAGCAACCATATGTATGTCATGCATGCATGTATTTTTTAAAAAATTTAAAATTTTTAAATTTAAAAATGTATTGTCTCTCCTCCACGGCCTACAATTTCAAAACTATATATCTATCATCAATTTCAACCCTAGCTACCATAACTTAATTATTTTAAAAAAAAACCACCCTACTCATTTGTTATGATGCTTCTCCTCGGTTTGTAGAGTTAACTTTCCGCATTATGTCAAAGTAAATAGAGGTTGTCGGGCGTGCACTCTTTGTTAGCCGGGTGCATATTTAGAATACATTACATATTGCTTATATCTGGGGTTTCAGATTCTATGGTTTTACTGATTAATGAGAGAGGCTTGAGGCGCATACCGGCCCTCCTTCAAAAAAAATCCACCCCACTCATTTGATAATGATTTGAACTTTTAACTTTCACAAGATCAATTATTCTAATGAACAAATCATAACTCACCGAGCCGCGATGTATTTATTTGCAAAACTGCACATGATTTGCTGTCCAGATTGTCGATTGACTTGTAGTAAATGACCCGATGTCAATATCTCTTCTTATTAACCCAAAATAAAATTTCTGGCAGCAAATCCTCTATCCCTTATTTTCCTGTCCCCATCCACTGTGACTCATTCAGCTTATGACACCTGTTCATTTTGATTCATAGAATGTCAATATCTCTTTATTGACCCAAAATAAAATTTCTGGCAGCAAATCCTCTGTCCCTTATTTTCCCTGTCCCCATCCCCTGTGACTCATTCAGTTTATGACACCTGTTCATTTTGATTCATAGAATGTCCAATATCTCTTTTATTGACCCAAAAATAAAATTTCTGGTAGCAAATCCTTTGTCCCTTATTGGGCTAGTAAGTTTTACGTGTCACCATGAAACCCACCTTAATATCTCACCCAAAACCAATCTTCTTAGTCTCTCACAGCATACTTCTCTCTGGTATCTCTATTAATTCTACATCTAAATTTTGAAGGCCACTCTGAAAATCTTTATATCTTAGATAATTAAGCCAATTCTTGAGGGAATGGTTAAATTTTTTGAACTACCATATATGCCCTCACATAATATAGGTATTAATAAATAAATTATTTCTAGATGAGGGATAGGATAGTTAATTGACTATATCAAATTTCAAAAATTGCAATATCTTCCACACAAAAAAGGAGAAACTTCCCTAAAATCAAGAGAGATAACTTTTTAATTTTAAAAAAATTAAAATAAAAAGCCAATTGACATGTGACATGTGCGGCTAAGCCCATGTTAAGGGGCTAGTAATTGATTAACCAAATTTCCCTAACCGGACTTAAACTCACAATTTTCTTGACCACCTCAAACTATTTATCCTGATTTAGATTAAATATTCAATTGAACTCTAGGAGCCGCTTCACCATTTGACAACTTCTCATTCCACTAAGGAACCATATCCGTTAGAAGGTTTTGTGGTTTGATTCTTTATTCTAGACAGTGGTAATTTTGTGGTATGAATGCTGAGTCGATCTAGGTAGATTTTGTGCTCTTGATCGTTGGAATAGTTTTGACGATGGTGGCGTTAAAGAATGCAAATGGTCAATGGTGGCCGGGATGGTGCTTGTTTAATGAATATATATTTTTAGTTTACTCCTTAAACACTTGATTTTTAATTTCTAGAGCAACCGCAGTAGCGGTGTTAAGCATCGCGTTTATTAAAGTAAATAGTGTCATAAAATGAATGGAGTCCGCGAGGGGATGGAGCGAGGAAAATAAAGGAGCGATGAAGGATCTCGAGTTCTCTTTTTTTTTGAGGAAGAAATAGAATCCATTAATAACCAAAATTACAAAAGCATTGGAATAGCAGGTTGTGGTATCAACACCACGACACATATTCCTACCAAGATCCTAGTTATGGGTCCGTCTACAAATAGTAACTTCCATGAACCCGAAAGGTCCAACCCCTAACCAATTTTACGCCTATCACCCCTGGGCTACCTGAGCGATAACCAATCCCGAAAGTGTCCCGATCACGACCTGCGTCCACCAACATCAAGACGAAGCTGTTTCACCCTCTTCAACACCGTGTCCCAAAAACTGCAGACCACGTGCAGGGGCAATTCACCATCACATTGATAACCGTAGAAAGCACCGACAATCTAACAAATAATCCCAGGCAGAACACCATAAAAATAGCACAGCAAGACCAAGACTCCCCAAACCCTAGCTCAAGTGAGTAGGGACTTATTATCCAGAGACCTAAAACCAACAAAGAAAATCCTAAAAATAATCAAAGAGACACTAATGCAATCAACTCTACTTCCTACATTGAAGCCACCAACAAAACCCGGAAATTCTCATCGCCAGGAGATATGTAAGCAAATGCAGCATCCCTTCCACCCGGTTCCTTCATAGCACCACCAACTCACCACTCACCCAAAGCAACCCCATCCCAGGTACCAAGCGCCCAACGATGCGGAGCCTTGAGTCTTAAACCACCCGGCCCGTGATCGGCCCCGAACCACCTCTGCCACCAACCCTCTCCATCACTGCAAATCAGCCACCCAACCTCCACCCAAGATCCATTAGAGGGATACCCCCAAACCACCTACATAGCCACCGTAGAGAACTCCATCCCCGATCCGAGATGCCAGCACGCTCCAACCCATGGTTCAGTGTTCCAATAGGATTCTGCGCCATTGCCATCCAAAAAGAAGAAAAAGCCGATCACACAAACTCCTTACCTACCATAACCACGTTGGAGAATAGCCCAAACCCGTCCCGTGACAACTACCTTTACCCCGCCAAAGCCAAAGGCGCGTGAGGGCGAGGGGACGCCGCCCGAGACGAGCAAACCAGCAAACCCTAGATGCGTCAAGTTTTTCCTCCGGATATTTGTGGAAGCAGTTTTGATCGTGAAGAGGAGCAAAAAAAAGGATCTGAGTTCTCTTTACATTTATATTACGAGGAATTTGCATAGTCACATAATAGTTGAGACCAACCAGGGCCCATATCATACAACAATAAAGACTGAAGTGTAGCGGTTGAATGTTATCCCAATATTGGGCTTACACGTTTGATTATGCATGTAACAGCAACAACATGAAAATTTACTATTTCACGTTTCCCCAACTTGGGAGCCAAGTTACCTCAATTGGATTAAGGCATTAAGCAAAACAAAAAGTAAAATTTAAAGCCGGGAGAAAGCCAGAGTCTGCTCGTTATAGCGAGAAGGGTGAGAATCCATGACGGCTTGCTGCTGATTTTCCGATACGTCGACCGGTTCAAAGGCCTTTTGCCCGTTCCCTCAGCTCGAACTTGAGAATCTTCCCGGTTGAATTTTTCGGCAGTTCAGGCACAAACTCAACCCCTTTTCGGAACCATAAAATGCGGCAAGTTCTTCCGACAATAACTGATGATATCAGGCTTGCTTACTTTCACGTTAGAGTCGTTGTTTCTAAGGGCCACGAAAGCACAAGGAGTCTCTCCCCACCGTGGGTGACGCATTGCCACCACCGCCGCTTCCAGAATGTTGGGGGTGTCTGTAAAGCACGCTCTCCAATTCCACACTACTAATGTTCTCACCTCACTGAAATGATCACGTCTTTCGATCTGTCTTTGATTTCCAAAATAACCATCTGGGTGGATAACACCGACATCGCCGGTGAAGAACCAGCCGTTCTTGAACGCTTTGTTGGTGGCCTTTGGGTCCTTGGAAGTAACCCTTCATGATGCTACTCCCACGCAGCACAATCTCCCCATGGTTTTGCTGTCGTGAGGAACACTCTCCATTGTTTCCGAGTCCTTCACGTCAACATCAGCCAGAGTCAAAATGCTTATTCCTTTGCCTTGCTTTAAGATTTGATTGTTCCTCCTTGGGAAGCTTGTTCCACTTGGCCTGCCACTCGCAAAACCAAAGCCGGTCCGGTTGCTTCCAGTCAGGCCATATGTAAATGTCACCTTGAAACCCAACGGCTCTATTTTCTCCAGCAGCAGCGGAGCTGAGGGTGAGTGCTCCACCGGTAAGTATCTGAATAGGGGAGACGATCTCGCAGCGCTCGTGGGGTTTGGCCTCGAGGAGAATGTTGAAGATGATGGGAGCACAGCACATGTGGGTGACCTGGTGTCGTTTGATGTTGCGGTAGATGTCGTACGCGGTGGTGTTTCGGAGGCAGACGTTGGTTCCGCCGCGTGCCCGCCACACCCCACGTGAAGGTCCAGCCGTTGCAATGGAACATGGGGAGCGTCCACAAATAAACAGGCTCGCTCCCCATTTCCCAGCCCAAAACTAGGCTCATGGTGCTCAAGTATGCGCCTCTGTGGCTGTACACAACGCCTTTGGGCTCCGACGTCGTTCCGGATGTGTAATTCAAAGCGATGGGGTCCCACTCGTCGTCAAGCTCGACGGAGGCAAACCCAGGATTGCCCTTTGTGGATGAGTTGTTCATACTCCAGTTCGCCCAATCGAACACCTGTGGGTGAGTCGATGTCATCAATCACGATGACCAACGGCATCATGGAGGGCTCAGGAATTGTTCATAAGGATTTTTGAGAGCCTCACGCGCCACCGGGACGAACTGGCAGTCCACAAAGAAGACCTTGGCGCCTGGAGTGTTTTGAGAATGGAAGCTATGTTCTTCGCATCAAGGCGGGTGTTGATGGTGTTGAGCACCGCACCAGCCATGGGCACCGCAAAGTGCATCTCGTACGTTGCCGGAACATTAGGAGCCAGGATTGATACCTACAGTAAGTCAAGCAAACGAAAACCAATTCAGTACTCTGTATATAATGTTGTCAGACCGTTAATGAACATAAAAGAATATGGATACTTACAACATCCATGCTTGACAATGTTGAGACAAACAAGAGAGGAGGCAAGACGGGAGCAGCGGTCGTAGGTTTTGGCGCCAAGTGAAGCAGGTGCCTTCGTAGATGAGGGGAGGTGCAGTTAGCATAAAACGCCGCGGCTCTCTTCAAGAAAGTCGTTGGTGTAAGAGCAGCGTAATTGGCTTCACATTTTGGGAAGCATATTCATCTCCGTACCCATTGATACAATGATATATATGGCTGGCTAAGCTATGGAGGTAATATGAGAGCGGGAGAAAGAAGAGTGAGAACAATGGTAGAGACAAAGAGAGGCTTAGTGTGAGGACTGGATTTTCGTTTGTGTGAAAGACGTGAGACTCAAAAGTGGCCATTTATAAGCGTGAATTGATTGGTAATGCAATGTTATTCTAGTGGGGTGAGTGGGGAATGATGCTGGAGTGCAGCTTGTGTGGAAATTAATATAGAAATTGCTATGATATTGCATAGGGATTGGAGGGCATAATACCTTTTTGTTGGTATTTTGATCACAGAAATGAATTACTAGTTTGAAGTTTGAACAAGAATGAATCAAGTCAGTTTGACCTGACCTTTCTTTAAATTTCAGGGACATTTTCAGGGACAGTAATAATCTAATTAATTGATGGATTTTCACAACAACTATGGGCTGCTTGACTTCTCCACTTTGTCTGTTTCACTCTATGACTGTTTAAAGGGTCATTCTTAATTGAAATCTATTGATTGTTTGTTGAAGAAGGCAAAATTGGATTTTTTAAATACGGGAGGTCATATAGTGTAAAAGTACTACTGGTTGATGTCTACCCAGTATTAGATTTTGATAGATTCGACGAGAAGGGAAGGGAAGAGAAGATCCTAGCTAGGGTTTAGGGTACCTTATCATAAATTCAGATATTTTTTATATTTGAAATAAATATCATCTAATTTTTGGCCCAATAAATGATTTAATTGCGAAGAATATGTACATAAATAAGTGGGTGCAATACTAAAATGTGTATCCCTAAAAAGCAGCAGTTACATTCCTCATGTGTACGTTATGTATCTAGGTTCATGAGTTCTCCTTAATCTTATCTCTAGAAAAACCCTCTAAGATGAACAATTCTCTAACATTCCATCAGTAGGAGAAAGAGTGTGGATAGGTAACCGATTCTTACTTAATCATGCCCTTTAATTTCATGTGAAAATTCGGTTTTCTTTGGCGACTAATGTGGAAAGAAGTTTTCTTTGGCGAATAATGTGGAAGGTTTAACCTAATTATAATTCACTTGCATGCATCAAGACCCACTATTTGGTCTGACTGAAAATGAACTGAACGGCTTTCCACAAAGAAGAAGTCATGTACAGAAGTTAAGATGATAACTATGTCATTTTGGTCCGCACGAAACTAGACTGATAATATTCCCACGAAAAGAACTTTAGTCATCGAAATATCCAAGGAAAAGAAACTTTTATTGAACTTTCCAAAAGAGACTCTAAGAGTGTAATTTCCAAGAACTTAAAAATTGAGAACTTTGCAGCTTTGTCATTTGTAGGGAAACATGCGCAGCTGGTTCTCCTTTGAACAATATTCCTTCCTATTTCTATTATTAACTTTACATATGAATGAGTTACAAGGAAACTAAGCTTAACATATACGTCTTTTCTTCTGTCTTCAAAGGATACACACACTTGATGGCAGCTAGAGGATCAAAAATAAACAACAAAACAAATATATATATATATATATATATATATATATATATATATATATATATGATGATGGCAGCTAGAGGATCCAAATAAACAACAAAACAAATATATATATATATATATATATATATATATATATATATATATATATATATATATAGATTTTTCTCGGTAAGGATGTCGCTTACCTAAGGTTTTAAGGTATTGGATTTGGTGTTTTCACCCACTTTCGATCATATTTTCACATCTTAACCGTTCAGTTTTGGAGGTCTAATGTATAGATCACCTCTACAAAATTTCAGCCAAATTGGTGATCGTTAAATGCGTCCAAAACTGCAATTTACAGAGCGGACCCGAATCTGTCAGTTCAGAACCACTGTATTTATAATGGTAAATTTCAGTTTTGATGCCTTAACGATCACCAAATTGATGAAATTTTGCAGAGGTGATCTACATACATTAGGACCTAAAAACCGAACGTTAAGATGTGAAATGTGATCGGAAAAGTGGGTGAAAATGTGAAATCCGCACGCAAAGGCTGTAAATGAAGGACGTCCTTAGTACTTGTAGCCGGATCGATATAGGATTTTTCTCGTGTAAGGATGTCCTTACCTAAGGTTTAGGTACGGATTTGGTGTTTTCAGAATTAGCGACTGTATATATATATATATATATATATATATCACAGATCCTATCCAAAGCGAAGCTCCGGCTTTGAAAATTTCGATGTGAAGTTCAAGTTTTGAGTCACTTTTTGATTAGCATATCCACATCTCGATCGTTCAGTTTTAGGTACTAGTGTATAGATGCGCTTCTGCAAATTTTCAGCTAAAATGATGATCGTTAAGGCATTGATAATTTCCTTAAAGCTGAAATGCGGTTCAAAGTTGACAGATTCAGTCCGTCCATTGGTTTAAGCGAGTTAGATACCTTAACGATCATCATTTTGGCTAAAAATTTGCAGAGACGATCTATACACTAGTACCTAAAAACTGAACGGGTCGAGATGTGGATATGCAATCCAAAAAGTGACCCAAAACTTCGAACTTCACACGTTAATTTCAAAGCGAGCCCGGCCTCGATAGGATCTATATATATATATATATATATATATATATATATATATATATATATATATCCATTCGATCTATAAGTGGAAAGAATATATGTCATTTGAATCCTAGAGGCATTTACATGCTTGTAGGCTAGTTTTCAAGGTATCACGGAGACGAATTCTTGTCCAGCTAGAGCCATTTGCATGTCGAAGCTATCTTAGTCTTGTCAATTATCTTATGGAATTGGATTATTCTCTAGTTAATTCAATCATTCATATGTGGTTGTTTGTATGTCATGCATCGATCAATGGAGTCATTTGTTTTGGAGTTTGCAACTCTATTCTACATTTCTACCCCAGACATGCTTAACATCAATGGTCCGAAATCTGATCACAAATTTCCATCTTAAAGATCCACGGTTCGTATACATGTGCCAATCCGACCTGGCAGTGGCGTTTGACGAACTTGATCACATGTTAAATTTAGATAGATTCACCAAAGTATTACTTAGGTATTACGAGATTGCTATTTAATGTTTTTCTAACGAAACCTTAGGGCTTCGGGTGCCAGAGCTCTAAATCCTATAGACTCCCCACCGCCGATTAAAACTCAAAACCCTAATCATAAATAAAATAGTATAAAATTTTAATCAGTAAGGGTGACTGGTACGTGCTTAAGGGTCTGTGAGGGTACGTACTAGAAGTTAGGAAATAGTAACCTTGAATTAGAGACACTTTGAAATCGATGATGGCTCTCACTAGCATTACTACAGAGCAAACTAAGAGCAGCCATCCCAGTCAATTACGTTCAAGTGATTTTTCATTATCAACTCCATGGAAGTAAGACTACTTTTTTGTTCAGTACTCCTTTTTTCTTTTTCCTTTCTCCTTTCTATTGGTTATTGACCCAAAACCAAAGCAACTTTTGTGGGGTTTCTCCATCTTTCTGCATCTGCGATTCTTAGTGGGATTTGTCCGATCCGATTCCAATAATCCATCAATCCATTCACTATTAATTCCAGCTTCAATGGGGGTCCCTTCCAAAACCAAACCCCGCCAGGTCCCCTTCTGTTTTCAATTTTCTTTTGCATAATATTTGTTTTGAGATTTATATCAAACAATAATGCTGCATGTGATACTCAATTACTCATGGAACAAATAATGAATAATGCGATCGAGTGGCATGCGTTCCTTTTAATTAAGAAAAATGTACGTGTTGAACTGGATGAACACTAAGGACCATCTACGTATACGTAACTGCATAAATTAATCCATTTATATATTATTGTTTCCATGCATGATATGTTATCTAATTATATACATTCAAAACAATTTTTTTTTTTTTGATGCGACATTCAAAACATGCTATCCATGACATGTTCGTAACGAATATGATACTTGTCTGGTGCCTTTGCAGGCATTTTCCTTCTGCCTCTACATATGAAGGCTGAGGTTGCTAGGGCAGATTAGGCATACCTTTCGGATAGCAAAATGGAGTAGCTAATAAGCTTGCTCACCTTGCTAGTATGGAATATCTTGACGATGTCAGGTTTGATTAGTCTCTTTTTATTATTCGAATGTACTATACTATCTGAAGATTTTATACTATTGCTAGAGGTCAAGGTTTTATGTCCCCTCGATGCATATCTCATATATTAATATAATAAGTCGAGGCATGGGGGGATCGATGAGCCTCCAGCTTATTTGGGTTCTAAATCCCTTCCAAAAAAAAAAAATGTTATACATGACATGTAAATTAATCCATTTGGATATTATAATTTAAGCTCAAGATTACTTCCACAAAGCAAAATGTGACTCCAATTAAGCAACATATCCTAGCTATTCGGATCGGTTAGGAAATCAATTGTGCATATTTTTCTAATCTATTTAGTAGTTGTATTTACAATGCCATTGGATTCTCATTGAAGTCACAAACAGATCGCTGACCAATTTTATGGAAAGTAGAGCTGACTGGGTTTGTATTTAGCAGGTAGAAGTAGAACTAGCTCATTCCAATTCCTCTATCAGAGTGAAGTGCCCAGGAAATTAAGCCTGGTAGTACTAGCTAGTCGCAACTGGACTGTTGAGTTCTTCGATCGATCGAAATGCTAGGCTCCATCTTGTGACTAAGCTTCTTCATAAAGAGGTTGGTGATCGATCGATAAAGAGGGCATGGGAAGTTTTAACACTATATCTTGTGACTATTCGGATTGGGAAATATCTATCACCAACCTGTGACTTAGTTGATCGATAGGTCCCGTGTTTCACTTATTAAATTGATAGGTATTGGTGTTTCGCTTCAATCCGCCACATACCAATACCTATCGACTAAGAGAGTCCAATACTGCAGCTCGTGATGACTAAACCAAGGGGCAGCAGCGTACCCGCCATTTTTCCATTTTGAATCAGCTGTGTGTATTTAGGTTTTCTTTACAATAGAAATTAATACAGTAGATACAACTAACCAGCGTTTGTCATATATACGTCGACCTTAACTGCATGAGTTGAGAGGAAACACATGGAAATGATTGTTGAATTAGTCAAAGTCTGATTCGCTTGAATATTCCGCCTTGTTTAATTCTTTTGAATTTCTAGTCAGTTCAGTTTATTTATGAGGAATCTGGGTATGTGAAGGGACGTCCATAGGTTGTTGTACGTTTTAGTTGAAGAATAAAGACGAAACCCACAAAAACAGCATCGTCCCGTTCCAAAATGCTCTGCTTGTCCTCGTGTTACTTGCATGTTCACAGTCAACCGTGACAAATGGATTCCCTTGTTTCCACTCTCATGTCTTTTTCAATAATCCTTTCACCAAATCATCCGTTTCTCTACTTCATACTGTTCATACTAGAAGAGATATTAATTATGATTATATCAATTACCTAATTTATAGAGTATTTTTTAAGTACGCTTGAAATTTTATTAAATTAAGAATGATTACTGATAATTCGAATAACATTATTCAGAGTATCGTGGAGTAACACCAAACTAATTGTAGTTATAAGTAGAATGTAAAGCTCTTTGAGTGGCGCTCTGGAAAAGATATTTTAATCCGGGTGGTGGTGGCTCAAGCTTTACCAACGTATGCTATGAGTGTCTTCCAGGATTGCTAAAAAAAATTTGTGAGGATTTAGAGCAAATGTGTGCTCGGTTTTGGTGGGAAGTACCCTAGACAAAAGGAAAATACATTGGAAGACTTGGAATGCTTTTATGCAACCCTAAGGAGGAAGGAGGATTAGGGTTTCGAGTTTGTCGAATTTAATTCTGCAATGTTAGCAAAACAGGCTTGGAGGATTATCAATAACCCTCATTCCCTTATTGCAAAATCTATGAAGCTAAGTACTCATCCTTCTAGCTCTTTTGGTCTGCAGAACCACATTCCCTCCCTCCTACTCATGGAGGAGTATCTTTCTACAAGGGACCTAATTAAACAAGCGTCGTACTGGCAAATTGGAACTGGCGAGTCGGTGAGTGTCTTCTCTGCTGCTTGGGTCCCTAGTTTGCCTCTTCTCAAACCGGAAAAACCTTCTACAATTATTAATGAGGATCTCAAGGTTAGTAGAATTGATTTCTACTAGTGGTTCATGGAATGAGACGATTATTAGATCTTCCTTTTCTTTGCTTGAGGCAGAAGCTATTCTTCATATCCATTTGAGCTCTAGAATGCTGGATGATCGATGTGTATGGAATTTTAGAAAAGGATGGCAAATTTTCGGTGAAAACAACATATCGCTTTTCTTTTGCTCACTATTCTTCTTATAGTCCACTTTCTCTCTGTAGGTATGGATTTCTGGAAGACACTTTGGAAAGTTTTTGATACCTAACTCTGCAAAGGTTCATGTATGGCGTGTGTGCAACAATATTCTCCCTTCTTTGGAGAGGTTAGCTTCGAAACATGTGAATTTGGAGTCACAAACTTGTGTTTTATGGGAGGTGGAGATGGAAACAACTTTACATCTTTGCCGGAATTGCTCTTATGCAAAGCAGGTTTTATATGCCAGTCCTTATCTTAAGCATACCTGCTATGATCCACAAACTGATAACCTTCAGTGTTTTGATTGGTTACGTTTTGTGCTAAGGAACTGTCAATCAAAGAGTTGGGAGACTTAATGTATCTTCTATGGGGTATCTGGAAAGAAAAGAAAACCTGTCGAGTTTAGGAAGATAAACGCAAAAAGCCTGCTTGTGATGTATTGATCAGGTCAATGTCTCGACTTCATGATTATCGCTTTCATAATTCAAAGTTAAGGATTGAAGCAACTAGATGTCTGAGGGTTGAGAAATGGAAGCCTCCTTCAATTGGAACTCTCAAAGTTAATATTGATGGTTCATTCTATGAGTCTACAAGAAAAGGTGGATTTGGATTTGTGATAAGGGATTCAGATGGACAATTTATTGCTGATGGGGAGGTCCTCTCAGTCAATTGTTATCTCCAGAACATGCAGAACTTTCAGCTTTTCAAGCTGCTCTAGATTATATAATGGAACATGACATGCAACCGGTAGTAGTGGAGACTGACTCTACCAAGGTCCAGCGCCAACTGACTACTGCTGCTATGCCTAACACGTCTACACTAGGAAGGGGTGTATGACGACCTCTTGATGTTACTGGAATCACAGCCAAATGTGACTATTGTGCATGCTAGAAGAGATGCCAACAAAGTGGCACACCTGTTAGCCTCTCAAGCTTCTTCTTTTCTCAAGTTTGTTTTTTCATTTCCTCCTCAGTTTCTATCAGCTGAAATTGCAGCTGAACTTTGTTCCATGTAATTTCTCTAATTTCCAATAAAGGTTGACATCATTCATCTCAAAAAAAAAAAAAAAGTAGAATGTAAGGCCACTCGATTTAAAGAATGAGCAACTCCATTGATTAGGATCGAGGCATTATATAGTTAAAATAAAATTAACGTTCTATTTTTATACTGACATAACATCTTCAATAAGAAAACAACAGTAGATTCCTTTTTCTTTTTTGTGTGTGTGTGGAGAGAATTCAGTTTTGAAAACCATGGTGAGTTGTTTTATGCGGGTGCCAAATGCAAGAGTACTGATACAATTGTGTCAAAAAAAGGAGAGAGAAATTTTAGGATTTTTGCATTGCAATTGTCGAAGGACTAAAACATTAGTCATAGAAATTAATTTCTGCACGTATGAGTTGTGAATTCTTAAAAGGTTTATTATTTTTGGCCAATAATGAAAAATTATTAAGCAAACCTAAAGCTAGGCCTACAAAGCATGCTACCATGAAAAAGCCCAACAACAAAAACCCAAATCGTTGAAGGATATCAAGATTATGTGTGTGTCTTACTAAAATATGATTACTTTCTATTGTTGTAATATGATAAGATTGTTCTAGATTCCTAGTTCTAATTAGAATAGGATTCCTTGTACACCAAGATTATGTACTTGTATCCTCTATATATAGAGGCTCCTATGATCAATAGAAAGACACAACTATTCTCCAATTCTCTCAACAATTTTCTTTTCATTAAACACGCCTTATCAACACGAGCCCTAACCCCTGAATCAAAAAGCCAAAACTCTCTTCTTGCCGTGAAACCCTAGAACGCTCTACCCTAAGACCACCTCCCTCGCTACCACCATCTCTCTCAAGCGACTGCTTTGGGAAGAAAAAACTACAAAGCTACAAGGAAAAGAAGAACAAGAAAATCAAGAATCAAGAAAGCACCAAGTAAGTTTTAAATTAAAGTTCCTGCTTTCTGAATTTTAATTTTATTTTCTTTTCTTCGTGGACTTCCAAAAATCCCTTCTTCCTACATCCCACCTTTGTTGTAACGCGGGTTCGATTATCAAAACGGAATCGTGGGAGTTCACGCTTATATATGAACTTAGATTGTTCGCGAAAATATTACGGACCAAGAGCCGCTCGTAAGCTACCGACTAAAAGCGCTTAAGTAGCATCAAAAATTTGACCATTTAAACATCATTGTTTCGTCTAATCCAAATTTCTTGGAAAAACGATTTCTTGGTAGCAAAGAGGCTCAGAAATATATCTCCTTATCTTCGCATGGATGATCTGGGGATTCCCTTTACCTTCGCCATGTTTAACTCTCTTTCTTGCATGGGTTGGTGTTGGGCTTGTTTTAACATTTGGAAGTTGGGAAAATTTGAGGTTCTCGCTTCAATTTTTTCTACTTCCTTTTGTCTTTCTTTCTAGCTTTTGGGGTAAGGTTTATGTCCCCCTTCTTTAGGTTGTATTTTCTTTTTATGTTATTAATAAAATAAAAAATAGGGGACGGGCGGTGGGTTCCTCGTGAGTGTGGCAAACCCCTCTCCTTCCGGGATAGAGGGTGAGACTTGTTCCCTACATCGCTTGCCTCCGAGGAGCCAATATCGGCCTAATCCCTTATTCATTAAAAAAAGAGGCTCAGGAAATCCTTATTTAGTTGTTGTAGAAGTATTGTGCTCGAAACTAATTTATTTTCCAAGAATATATGTAATGACATTTTGCCTTAAACTATTGTCAATAAAGACATTGGTCATAACTCTTTTCACAACTAGGCCCATCCAATTAAGTGTGATGTCGAGGGAAATAGTTGAGATAAGTGGTACTTAAGTGAGCTTTTGCTCCCACTCGACATCTCCTCTCACTTTCCTAGTCATGCTTAATTGGAGTTACTGAAAGGATTGAGTAATGACCATTAGTCGAAAGTATTGATTATAATTATTTTGGATTAGATTTTTGGATTAGAAATTTTGATGTAATCATGGCTATTATTAATAAAGTGTCAATTCTTTTAATTTGAGCTTTTATTTACTTAGGTATGTTTTAGGATAGCTAGAATGTCTCAAGCGGATAGTGTTACTACGCGACACCATACCTTGACATAGGCAATTGTTCCTTGATATGATGCCTACTCGATCTTCAATGACTACGATGGCAAGGTCATCTAAATTGATTCATGTTCGAGGACCAGCTCAATTTCTGTTGCCAAACGACACATTGATTAATGTCACTTAAGCTATCTACGCTCACTGTGGCCTAAGATTCATTTTTGAGCTTTAAAGATATAAGAGCCAATGGTTTTCATGTGGAAACACATAGTGAGAATGGACATAAGTTCCTTTGCATCACCTCTAATGACTTTGGACGAAAATGAGTATTAGAGAAGCTTATGTGTTGCTCTAGTGGGTTATATGTAACCACTATTTGAGTAATTGAGTCCAACAACGTCATAATAGATGACCTTTGGGACACCGACACATATAGGCTTTGGCATGACCAATTGGGACATCCAAGTCATGATATGATGATCCGTATATTAAAGACTTCACACGGACATCCTTTCTTCAGAATCTAAGAGAAGTAAAAATCAAAAATTGATTCAAAGGAGAGAAAAGCGCGGCCACAGCCTCGGGTGCCGCTGCATCGCGGTAACAACAACTGGCTAACGCCGACGCCGCCTACTCCTGCCCTAAGCATGGCTTGACACCAAAGTTGCTTCCTTGACTCCTCTCTCTACTTCTCAAGTCAATTGTGACATTGTGGCTCAACCAAAATCCTCATTGGTTGCTTCTAAGGCCTATTTTTTGTTCTGCAAGCCCTGCTTTAGCAAAATTAGGATTGAGACCATCCTATGCAAAAGGACACTAAAGAAAATATTCCATTCTTGCAAAAGAATCCAAGGGATTCTATGGACCGATTCAACCAACTTAAGTGGACTATTTTAGATGTTTTATGGTGTTTGTTCATGTGATATTGGTCATGTGTCGCGGCTATCGTCCACTTGTAATGCTGATTATGATAAACTTCTTACACTATTTATATGGCTACTGGGCTCACTACTCATATCCGTGGCCGGGTCCCCGAGACTCTAATGTACTGAAGCGAAGAAATAAAATGTGGCCCCTCATGTGTGTGTGTGTGTGTGTGTGTGTGTATCACAAAACGCAGATACAAAAATTTTGTGTAGAATTAATAACAAAACAAAAATATATGAATGTTGATTCAGGTATATAAATTTCTGAAATACAAAAAGTAGTTAAAATCATTAATATATAGGCTAGGATTTTTGGTCAAAATCTTTATATGGAGAAGGAAATGAATTAGTTATTTATATGAAAAAAGGAAAAGGAAAAATGAATTAATTGTCTGTTTTCATATGAAAAAGGATAAGAAAAAAATTAGTTTTCATAAGGAAAATATTTTTATATGGAGAAAGAAATGAATTATTGATATGAAAAAGGAAAAAGACAATTATTAATTGTCTGTTTTATAATGGAAAAGTTCAAAAAAAGTAAAAATAAAATACGCATATGAGGTTCGAACCTTGGTTGGTTCAGAAAGAGACCAAGCCGCTTTGGCATTTGGAGCAACACATCAGCTTTGTGTCTATGATAGCACAGAAAATATATATACTATATATAACATATATACATAATTAAATTTCTCAGGCCCGAGGAAAACCGTAGCCCGAGATCTGGCCGCCTCGTGCAAAGCAGAAATTCTCGAGGCCGGGCCTCGCTCATATCATCCCATTCAATTCGACTTGATAATGCTAGAGAGTTTTACATCGAAAACTTTTCGATGACTATTGCATATCATTGAGGATTTATATTGGGCATCATATCCCCATATACACACCCAAATGGTGTCGCAGAAAGCCACCATTAAATGACTACGATGGTAGCCTAGATATTGGTAATGTGTGCACCAATATTTCCACTTTGGGGTCATGCACTATCGCTAGCGTCTTTATGCTCATTCGCCTAAGACCCATCGCTACTTACCTTTATTTGTGTTATAGCTAGTGACCGGGTGCAGTCTGATATCTTGTACTTATGCATATTTGAGTTCGCGGTTTATGTGCCAATCAGCAGCCATAGCGCATCAAAATGGGTCATTAGCTAGCAAATGAATGCATACATATTTGTGTGTGTGATATAAATCTCCAACTATAAGTCCGCCATGTAGAACCCTTAATGACAGCGCATTTCTTTACCTCTAGATTTTATGGATTGTCACTTTGATGAGACAGTCTTCCCGTTGTTAGGGGAGATTAGAACGCCAACGCTCAACAGAATGACAGAATTGTCGTGGTTTGTCCCCACTATGTCTCATCTTGATCTCCTAAAAGTGTCAAAATCATATATACCCCCGCAAACATGCCCTGCAAGGATTGGTGTCCCCTCAAGAGAACATGGCGCCACCCGGAGAATTTGACACGGCGCCGCCACCATGGATGGTGGCATGGTGACGCCCACAAGGTGGCATAATGGCGCCATGTGTCGCGGGTTCCGCTTAGAGAGCATAGGGAGACCCATAGGTTCATGGATTCTCACCCTAGGAAGAGAGCGAGTTTTGCACAATCTGATCCATTGATCATTGATACTGAAAATCCATCTCATGAGAATATTCTATATTGTGGTTATGTCCAAGAGACATCGTTGGGGACGCCTCAATGTTAGAACCAATTCACGAGAATATAGAGATCTTTACAAACTACACTACCATACATGAGGATGTGGGATTATTGAGACCAATGATATCAAACCTTGCTCCATTGAAGAATGGCAACGTAGAGAAAATTGGCCTAAATGAAAATATGCGATCCATGTTGAATTGGATTCACTAACTAAGAGGAAGGATTTTGGGCCCTGAGATTCCGACACCTCCTAACACCAACCTCGTTGACATTAATATGTCTTAGTTAGAAAGCCGTGATGAGAAAAAAGAGATTATAGACTCATCTCATGGCGCAAGGCTTCTCACAAACGCCCTAGAATCACTACGCAGGAGACATATCCTCCCGTAATGGATGTCATTACACTCCACTACCTTGTCGGTTTGGTAGTTTCCAAATAACTGAACATGCATCTTACGAATGTGGTCATTATGTATCTTTATAGGGATCTAGATACGAAAAAATATACATGAAGGTCCCCGATAGACTTCATTTACTCCAAATCATGTGGCTTTATACCACGGAGCGCCGCTTGCAATGAGGATGCAACAATCACTAAGTGACTACTTGATTGAGAAGGGATATGATGAACTATGCCTCGCACATCTTCATGACAAGTTCCTGATTTTCAAATTGTCGTGGTTTATGTTGATGAACATAATTGGAACCCTTGATGAGTTAAGGAAACCAAGTAAATCGGTGAACACCTGAAATCCCAGCTTTGAGATGAAGAACCTTGGGAGAACACGGTTTTGTCTAGATTTAGAACTTGAATCTACCGTGTCAATAGATGCTTGGGCATTTTGATAAAAGTCAAGAAGCACTCCAATGAGTCGCCTCAGAGTCTTGACCCTAAGAGGGATCCGCTTTGGTCCCATAGATGATGATGAAGATTGTTAATAGCGTAAGTGCTTACCTCGAGTACAATACATGCATTATTGTACTTAACACAATACAAGATCGGACACCTCATTTTGTTGTGAACTTGTTGGCTACATATGGCCCTCGCGCCAACACGACTCCATTGGACTAGTATAAAGACAATCTTTCAATACTTAAAGGGTACAATCCCGTCACCCTCGCGGTGTCGCTTTAACCTTCCATTTCTTGCTTGCTTGTGACTTGTTGGACGGTAATGAAGAAGTGTTGCCCAAACGCTGGAAAGCCGAGACACGGGTTGCGCTTGAGTTCCCTGCCGCTGAAAGATTGGGACACGGGTGGATCGTTCATCCCTAGGCGCTGGAAAGACCGAGACATGTGATGGCTTCTTCATCGAGATAGATATGAGCTTGTTCTATCCCTACAGATAGAAAATAAAGGACGAAAAGAATAGGATCGGACTCCATTGGCCAAAAGGCCATTTTCACCTCCGCCGCATTACTGCGGCATTGCCGGGCCCGCCACCAAGGTGGCCGGGCGTCCTCCCTCCTTCTTCACAATGATGATGTTTTGATGGGTTTTGCTGATGCAGGTGGTACCTCTCCGACCCTCATAAAGGTCGTTCCCAAACTGGTTATGTCTTTACCATGAGAAGCACCGCGATATCTTGGAGGTCTACAAAACAGACCCTTGTAAGCTATTTCTTTTTCGAATCATGTAGAGATTATTGCTCTACATGAAGTTGTCGCGTGAATAATATGGCTAAGGTCTATAATTATACATATTCGAGAAACTTGTGGTTTGAAGTCTACCACGTATGAACCTACATACATTTATGAGGATAATGCAACTTGCATTGAATAAATGAAGCAAAGTTTCATCAAGAGCGACAATACCAAGCATATATATCGCCTAAGTTTTCTAAGCAAGCAATAGCAACAACAAACATTTCTAAATATTGAAGTGAATCAAATCCGATAAGAGGATAATGTAGCGGACTTATTCACTAAGTCATTACCTAAATCCACTTTCGAAAACATGTGCAAAGTATCGGAATGAGGAAATTATCCAACCCCCATGATTGAAGTAATCAGGGGAAGATGTTGACGCCGTGGGGAGGTATGATGTCTACATGTTTGATCTCGAAGAGTGAATGGCGTATTGTACTCTTTTTCTCCTCCTCGAGGTTGTTTTTGTCTCACAAGATTTTTATTACTCAAGCAAGGTTTTTAACGAGGCAACATTTGAAGCGCCATGGTGTCACGATGACATCACGCGTTTGGACTGGCATAAGGGAGAGTGTTGAAGAATATCAGATTATGTGTGTCTTATCAAAATATGATTACTTTCTATTGTTGTAATAGGAGAAGATTGTTCTAGATTCCTAGTTCTAATTAGAATAGGATTCCTTGTACACTAAGATTATGTACTTGTATCCTCTATATATAGAGGCTCCTATTATCAACGAAAGACACAACTATTCTCCCAATTCTCTACAATTCTCTTTTCCTTAAACACAATTTTCTTTTTGTTTCGGGAATAAAATTTTTATTACTTCAAAGGAAGATTATATAGGGCCAATGACTCGATGTAGTGTCAAAGTCTCAAGAACAACTTAGGAGTACAAGACATACATTTCCCTCAAATCTACTCTCGGTTAAGGGCCTATCACTATCGATAATGGACGTGAGCAACGAAGGCACATCATCTGACCATAAAACTCGCCAAACCTCTTGGACTTCAAGCTTGCTATGCCATAAGCAACTCTATTTTGCGACTAATGGCTGATGAAGAGGAAACTAAAAGCATAGAGGAAGACGAAATAGAGCAGGAAAAATTAAAAAATTAAAAATTAAAAATTCTACCTACAAAGATGAAGAGGAAATACTAGAGGAAGATCCTCTCTCTCTCTGCCATATATAAATTAATAAATATATATATAATTTGCTGATATACTGATTGTTGCTTCGCATAAAGTTCGAGATGCTATACCTTATACCCACACGGCCACACAGCAATACTGTAGTCTAAATTAATTAACCCTAAATTTGTAAATGCGCGCAAATGCCAAATTATATTATATTCATCCTATATACCACTGAGCATTATCACATATAAAATTATTTATACTCGTTGCATACAATGGAATGTAACTAAATACAACTACACAAGGCAAAATCACACTACATGATTAGGACTTGTAATAAAGTGATAATGAGAAGCCACATTTTCCTCCTCAAATGTAGTCAAATAAGCTTTTAACTAATTAACTCTGTCCAACAATTGGCTTGGAAGAGGCCCATCGCACGATTTAGAGCCCAAGCCTATTTAATGTTCTTTTTATTTTTATTTTTTGTTTTATAAGGGCTTCATGGTTTTATTGGTTTATATGATATGAAATGCAGAAATGGTATCAAAATTCTAAATAAACTTAATTGCAGCACTATCTTTGAGCAATTGGGGAAATGAAATTTATGTGATGCATTTGGTTATTTTTTGAAAATACCTAAATTAACTTAACGCTTTTCTCAATTTAACTGTTAAATACATGTGGCTAAATTTTTGACTTTCAGTGATATTGTTCTCGAATTGGATGCAAAGAAGAAATAGAGGACTGAATTCTTAATTATAGAAAAAACATTGAACTATCTTTTCACAATTATTTGTATATTTTCTTCATTTCTCGGGAATGTAATTGGGCAACACACTCATCAGCACAAACAATCGATAAACTTGATGAAGTGGTGTTAGTTCGATTGGTTAAGAGCACCCACTACTTATGTATGCGAAGTCATGGGTTTGAGTCACCATGGGAGCGAGAGTGAAACCATTTGATCCTCTTTAAAAAAAAATAATAAATAAACTTCTCATGAATGTTATCGGGCAACTCACGTATTACACAAAATGCGACTTTGACATTGTCAATGATGCAGATTAAGTGTATATTTCAAGATAGACGTGTACATACACAAACAGCATGTCGTGGCTACAAGAATGGCCTAAAGGGTGGTGAGGCGAGGCTTACACCGGGTGGTGAGGCAAGTAAGGCTTACACCGGGCATGTGCTAACCCCAGTTGTGACTTGTCTCCTTTCTCTCGACGGGACGTACACCAACTTTGGTAAGTAACCGGTTTATTTGTTCCTTTGAACAAAGCATTTTGTTATTTTTATCACCAACTTCTTTTCTTTCTAGATATCCACACTCACACGATCTGCTAAAAAAAAAATTGTTGTCTACATAATCTCACCTCTTTTCATGCTCATAAGATAATGAAGAAATAAATTTTAAAAAAAATTCTCTCATTTTTCTTTCTATTTACGATTCACAATTATATCAGTAACGCCTAGGAGTAGATGTAACAAATCAAGACTTCGGTCTATTATCTAGAACAGCTTGATACAAGATTCTCGATTGAGTAGACTGTCTACTCATTTCAGCTCGTACATTTGATATGCAGAAGCACGCAAAAGCTGAAATATCCGTGAATGCAACTCCACAGCCCGACCTATCACTAGTCCCACCCCCAAAGACTAGCTTCGACCTCGTTTAGTAAACTCCATGGCTTCAAACCTAAAATTTCTCAAAATTCGCTTAAGTAATTATTTTGCTATGTTTAAAAATTAAGTACTGCTCAATCCATTACTTCTTAACTAACAGTCTCCTAAAACAATCTATCTATTATATGAAGCAAAACAATGTCGTTTCCGCATAAAGTTTTGAAAAGGACAATATTAGTCTTGAATATTGACTTATTGACTTATTGTTATATGTCCAAGCAATTACAATCAAACGTACATAACCAAACTTTTGATATTTTCTACTTTGACTTTTAGTGTAATATTGACGTACCAGTCCACTATATGATATATTAGCTCATTATAGTTGTAGGCTATCCCAAAACCAAACTAAAGTAAATTTACCATTGCATGGAAGTAGTATATAGTATATAATAAGCTAGCTAGTCATATAATAAGTAGTATAATTTTTTACTCTTTATCTTGGCCATTCTTAACATGCTAGTCATATTAAAAGAAAGCAGAAGTAAAGGAGTAATAATACTAGTCTGTTTTTCTGTGGCAAGAAAAATAATACTATTCCAATTCAGCCCTTGGCATAGGAATATGGCTAGCTCAAACTATTCACGTGGTAGGTGGTAACCCCTGGGTTGTTCATCTAGGTAACAAGGTCCCTTGCATTCAATAACGTACAGTGTCTCCTTAATAGCTGCCACTCTGCATGTATCTCTATATAATAAGGAGTGGAGAGTTGAGAGAGAGTATTTCTTAGGAGTAAAACCCACAAGCTACTGATTTTCGTGTCCTCTGATCGTACTTTAGCAGTTTTGTTCAGCTCGCTGGCTAGCTGGTGCACATCGAGAACTAAGAGATCCAGATCGATATCGATATCGCGAAGATGGTAGTGAAAGTTTATGGTCCAGTTAGGGCAGCCTGCCCCCAGAGGGTGATGGTTTGTCTTTTGGAGAAAGGAGTTGAGTTTGAGGTTGTGCATGTTGATCTTCAAGCAGGAGAGCAGAAGCAACCTCACATTCTTGCCCGACAGGTAATTATTAACAATCTAACATATTACATCTCACATACATATCTACATGTACAATATAATATGTTTGACTGTTTCATTTTCAGCCGTTTGGGCAAGTTCCAGCAATTGAAGACGGCAATTTCATGCTTTTTGGTATGAAAACACACACACACACACGACCGCTATAGATTTTGGAGTATCTTTTTGTACTTTTCTTTTGTTATTTTTTGTGTATTTTGGCCCTTTTCGAAATTCATGAAAAAAGTAATGCGTACAAAACATTGAGAAAATGACGTCAAATATCTATATATTCTTATATGGCAATAATAAAATTAGTTTGCAAGATTACATATAATTAATACTAAAAAGGAATAATCATCAACGACATACTAAATTATTGTTAATATCGCTAGTTGTCTACATCAAAAACAACTTGTTTTGTGTCTAAGAATTCATTGACGTGGCTGTATACAGAATCTTGTGGGAGCCATTTCTATGCTATAGATGGTTGGTAAAAGAGTGTTTCTATTGAGACCTTCAAATCGCTCACTTGACCTCACTCTATTTTAATTTATTAAATGATATCTATAGTCTACTATAAAATGACTATTAAGGACAATAATTATTTCCAAAAAATATTATTTTTTATTTTCTCTAGACTTTCTAATTCAATAATATCATATTGCATTCTTTATTATTTTCCTTCTCTATTTTCATTTTCCAATTTCACTGCATACTCATTAAAACATTAAAAGATTCACACACACACACACATATGTATATATATATAAAATAAGCATTAAAACTATGATTAAGATCTTGTGACATAAAAATATATGATATACATGTTGACGATTTTGGTGAGGGACAACAAATTAAATCCTATTGTGACCTAAATCTAAGTCTATCCATTATATTTACAAAAAAAAAAAAAGGGAGCTAGCAATTAAAAATAAATAAAAAATAATATTTAAATAAATAATTGTCAGGTATAGAAAATAGAGAAAAACATGATTAATCTCTTTTTTTCTTTTGCACAGCTAAAAGAGAAAAACCACAGAATAGTTGATGTTATTTTCTTGTTGATTTTTTAGGGTGAGGCTATTGCCACCCTATAATTTTCTTTGTTCACCCTACTTGCTCATTACACCCTACATTTTAATTTCAATTATTAGATTTACTTATCTAACCCATTTCTCTTTCCAGGAATATCCTCCATCATATGACATATCAAATTAAAAAGAAATTTTGTTTAATCTAAAATTTCTCATTTAATTTATATCAATTAAAAAGACGTACTAACTAATAAAATCATGATTTGATTTACTTCTATTTTTTTCTTTTTTCCATTCAGTTTCAATGTTCGCTTATTTCAATCCATATTAAAAATTAGTAAGTGCTACTATGAGCAATGAAGAAAAGATTGATTTTTTTTTTCATGTTTTAAATTTTTTAACTTTTCGGTGTTTATATAAAGGTATTACAAAGATTTTGATGAAGTTAACACTAATGGTTTTGTGAATTGAATAACTTGAATTAACGATGAGGACGAACAAAAAGAAAAAAAATTGTAATAAATTGAAATTTGGATGGAGAAGATGAAGATTAATGTTATCAGAAGAGAAATTAAGTAGTTTTGTATTTAATTAGTTATGTATTTAGTTTTCCTTAAAGATTTAAATTATAGAAAATTAGTGTACTTATTAGTCATTTTGTATTTGGGTAATATAGTCTTTCAATAATTCAAATATTTGTAGGGTGAACAAAGAAAATTGTAGGATAGCAATAGCCTTTTTGAATGCCCTTTTTATTGGTTAAGAGATTTATGTTGTCTAATTAAGAAATAGACATGTAGTTAAGATTTATAGAGGAATTAAATCATTGAAATGACTAAGGGGTTTGTCCGGTAACGCTTTTAAAAATGATTTTTCAAAACCGATTTTGAAAATAAAAACGAGAAAACAAGATTGGATTTTTGAGATCCGAAAATGTGTCCGTAGTTTATTCTAAAACAATTTAAAGACCTTCATATAATAGACCAAACAAAATGCAAGAGCTTAACGTGGAGAATATGGAAGAAGAGAGCACGCTTCTTTTTCTTTGTTTTGGAAAATATATCTCCGTGTTTCTAAAATATGAGAATGAAAATGTGAAAAACGCCTATTTGTCGCTTTCCTGTTTTACGAAAGTAAAATAAAAAAATTATTTTCAATTTTTATTTTCTGCATTTTTGAAAACAGACCTAATCTAACGATTTTCAAGCAATTTTCATTTTATAAAATGAAAAAGATGACTTGAAAACGCAATTTAACGTCACCCGAAGTTTTTTTATTTTAAAGGTAATAGCTTGATTTGCAAATTATATAAGTGAGGTTATTTAAAGAACTTTAGCGAGATTTTGTGAGTAAATTTAGTATTTGAAAATTTGATAGGAGGTAAAGTGAGTAAATTTAAAGATGAGAAATTTTAAATACACACCCCTAATCACTTAATACACATCCCTATTATTTTATATTTCAAATTAGATTTTGTAGGTAGGTTAAAATGACCAAAAAAGACATCCATGCATTAGAAGAAGAAAAAAATATTCATATTTTCCTTATATTATTCTTATTTATGTATAAATAGTTAGATAAACACAACAAATTTCTATACATGGCCTCCCAATTTAATATAAGAATAAAGTTAGAAACTATCTAATTTAAATTTTCCTAAATAAATTGTAATTAGATGAGGTTAGAGACCATAATATTTAGAATTTCAAAATCAATGGCATTAAATATTTTAAAACATATCACTTTACTCCCATTTTTAGTTAATTTCCTTTTTTCTAAGAGTTATGATTAATCAATTTATTTTCTAATATAAAAAACATCACAGTGAAAAACTTTGTAATTGTTAATTTGTTTGGCCCTCTAATGACAACTATTTAGTTCCGCCACTATGGAGAAGCTAATACTGTATAGTTTTGGTTGAATGTTCAACTCATAATTTTATACTTGATTAACATGATGTTTGGTGGATGAGGAGCTCAAATAACACAAAGCCTATTTATATGCATCTATTTAAAGGGAACAATAATAAATCTTTATGGATTTCTCAATAACTAACACAAGTAATAAAATGTCAATATACTAGAATATACTAATCATATTAAATAGTAACCTTAATATAGTCAAAAAGTAGGATATTTCATGATTTTTGAGATTAAGGGTATTTTAGGTACTTTGGGTTGTGTATTTAGTAAATTATTAGAATGAGAAATTAAATGGGTGGTGTATTAAGTATGGAGTGTGTATTAAGTAATTAGGGGTGTGTATTTAAAACTTCTCTTTAAAGATTCCAATAGAAAAACTCTTGGTAAAATCTGTAAATGTATCAAGAGACTAACTAGGTACTAGTCTAGTAATATTATTTTTCTACATGTTGGAAGAGGTTCAAAGTTCGCACCATTAGCCTATAAAATGGTTATAAAAGTTTATCAAAATCTAATAACTTTTGGAAAGAGGCGAGAAGTTAGGGAGAACTTAATGGAAGGCATCACAATTCTTTCTTGTTGCTTATTAATTTTTCTTTTGCCCTCATTTAACTGGATGTGGGGCTCGCTCTGTTACAGAATCTAGAGCTATCGTGAGGTACTATGCAGCCAAGTACGCAGACCGTGGCCCTAACCTGTTGGGAACAACACTGGAGGAGAAGGCTCTGGTGGATCAATGGCTCGAAGTCGAATCACACAACTTCAACGACTTGGTTTATGCTGTGGTGCTTCAACTTGTGGTCCTTCCCAGCATGGGCGAAACTAGCGACTTGGCATTGGTGCGCGCTTGTGAAGAAAAACTGAAAAAGGTATTCGATGTGTATGAGGAGAGACTATCCAAGAGCACCTATCTGGCCGGAAGCTCCTTCACTTTGGCTGATCTGAGCCATCTTCCAGCGATTCGGTTTCTGATGGACGAGGTCAAAATGGGACATTTGGTCACGGAGAGGAAGAATGTGAATGCTTGGTGGGGAAAAAATTTCGAACAGGCCTGCGTGGAAGAAACTCATGAAGCTTGCTCAATACTAGCTAGCTAGCTGCTGCCTGCTGATCGATCACATGATCATATCACACCCAGCATGTGTGAAAGAAAAAACCAACCATGTGTGCAATAATTAAGTAGGATAATGTGTTTTGTGAGTCTCTTCATGAAATAATAAAAAATGAAAAAGAAGAATAAGAATTTTTCATATTTCTCTTCTTTGGGTACTTTGCTTTTATCAATAATTATTAGTTTGAGCTGAAATATGTTGCTGAAGCTATTGTTCCCAAGAGTTGAATGTTTGATCAAGTTCCGTTTGTTCTTTTGAGACTTCAGAGACTTCTAGATGAAGTATATATGTACCAACACTTCTATCCCAGTATCCCATTCCCCATTTCAATCAAGTGATGAAATAGGTAAAGGGATACAAGTAGAAAGCTGCACCATACATATTGTATGCACCCTACAGCTCAGGGAGGGGTCAGAAATTCATGTGGGCATTCTATAATAAAAGGCATAAAGCTGATAACATTATACATTAGCTGAGAGATGTCATAGAAGAAATGATGTGGTTATGAGAATATGAATAAGAGTAATTGATCACAATAGACTTTTAGCAAATAGTCTACAATGTGAATTCACAATAGCTCAGTAAAATCATTATAAGTTTCATCAGTATATAAAGCCAAAGCTCTTCTTACAACAGCATCTCTCTATAAGCATCAACTAGAAACTCCCTGTGACTCGGTTGAATTTCCAGTCGGATGTCTATGCAGCAGAGGAACAAATGAAACCAAATATGGACCGGCAAAATAGAAAACCATATGAACTACATAGACAGTCTACAAAGCGAATTCACAATTAGCTCAGTAAAAGTAGACTGGCTTCACAAGTATCAGTGTTTAACACCAATAAGGAAGAAGTTCGGATCAAAGATATATTTTCCAACTACACTTTTCAAAACAATGCAACCCAATTAAACCCATGATAACTCAGATTTCATCGAGTAGAACCAGACTCTCTCTATAAGCATCAACGCACTACCACGGTCTGCGGACTTATTTGAGTTATAACAGTCTGAATGCGGTTCAGCAGAGGAACATATTGAACCAACAGGGGTAAGTCTTGATTCTCAGTGATAACCATATAAGCAACATTGCCATTTGTGCTAAATCCCAATGGCCATGCTATAGATGCATGTGGTGGAAGATGAATCCTGCCGATTTTTTCCCTCAGTATCCTCTTTCAGAACCCATATGTCACAGTAGTGATGGCCGCCTCGCTGTATTACTTGGAACAAACAGAGTGATTTCTTCTACACTAGCACACTATTTTCATGCAGCGCTCGCAAACACTCTGGATGCAACACTTGCAAACAAATTGGGCGCATCACCGGTTGCAGCTGATCATAAGGAAGCGTCCTCTTTCCAAGAACTGAAGTGTGCATATTAAAAGAAATGAGGGACATGTTAGGACGCTGCATTAAATGCCAATATATAACTCCATCCAAGCATGTACATCCTTCCATAAACCAAGCATCAACCTCACGAGGATCTACAACATTCTCTACTGGTGTCCAAGAATTCAACTTGAGACTGTAAACCTCAGCATGAAAGAAACTTGTATTGGGGTGTACAAACCTCACAACCTGATAGTCATCCTTCCCAGAATGGAACCCAAAGCCGAGAGTAACTAAACCTGTGGCTATCTGAGAAGTAATGGAGGTGCCTTGAGGAAGCTCAAATTCACTTCGAGGAAGTTGCTTGAATTTTCTGAGTGATGGATTGTACAGATATAAAGGAGAGTCCAAGTCCAGAGAGAATAAAGAGATGCAAAGCAATCCATTGCAAGAACCATAAACAGTGAAACCATATTCGTACAGAGGAAGGTCATGGAGCTGCATCTGCATGGGAATATCTATGGACCTAGGAAGCCCTGAATTCTCATCATAGGCAAATGTTCTAGCAGAATAAATGGAGAAGCCCCTTTGTTGACCTCCAATTCTATTGCGAACAAGCAGATAATCAGGAGCATTTTTCATGGTATTCTTTTCGTGATGGAATCTTCTGAACTCATGGCCCCTAATTAAAGCCTTGTAAGATTTGCAAACTGTTGTTAACTGCAAAAGATATTTCATGGGCACTCTTGCAAAGATTTCAAACAATATGTCAGGGGTCAAGTCTTTGATCTCAGTGGGGGTCTTCTTCTTCTTCTTCTATATTGCTTGAGGGAACCATGTTGACTGACTCAACAGAAATGGAAACCGAGACTTTATTCTTAACAAGAATATGAGAATTCCAAATTGACAATCCCAGATAGCACTAGCAGTACTATAAGTAAAAACCCAGAAATATCTTTTGCCAAATTCTTAGACAATGCAGCTAAGCAACACGATGAGATATCTGACAAGTAATTCACAGCCAACCCCAGAAATTGAAATCAAGCAGATACGGAAAAGCCAAGATACCTTCAACTCGCCTCGATCAAGTTGACGTCCCATCTTCAAAGACCCATAAACCCATTTCTTGGACTCACACGGCTGCCGCATCCCAGTGTTCTCCAATGGCGGCTTCGTGGTGGTGGTGGTGGTCGTCGACAATGGCTCTTGATCTTCTTGGCGGTTTTCTTTGGGAGGAAAATTTCAGTTCTTTTGGTTTTGCTTTTCTGTTTGCCTGAAAAGAGTGAGCGTTTGCTTCTTTATATACTTCGTTGTTTGCTCACACTGAAAGCGGTGTCGTATCGCTTGAAAGTACGGGAGATAATCATGACACCTGGCTTCTCCTCTTTCTTGCAAGAAATTTTAGTTACTTTTGTAATTGAATTTTACTCTCGTCAATTGAGTTTCTAACAAATAATTTGCATAATGCACTATGAACTTTCTAATTTCTTCCAATACAATATTCCTCTGGTCGTTAATTTAATTTCACGATGATTTCATACAATTTCATTGTTATATTGGCCTAAATATTAATCTTATCGGGTGTATTATAAAATTAGAATCAAGTAAGATATATTTAATTACGAAAAAATAAATTGACATGCGTGAAGTGTTTGACTCATAAAAACTTGAAAATTTAGAAACAACATTCACGTTCATGGACTGGTGTGCAATAACGGTCAACACCTTGCCGGATATCCAACAAACTCCAACATTTTCCTTTGTTTTCCAACCTTTCCAATTCTCAGCACCAAACCATGCCATGAGATCAAAAACCACTACAAAGCATCAGAATCACTTGGAAGGTAAAGGTTCGATATCTAAAAGTAAGGTTTTGCATCCTAGGCTTAAATCATGATTTTTGTGGGCAAATGATTAAAATATCTAGAACAGGATCTTCAGAAAGAAATGATGTTAGAAAGATTTTCAAATTATAAAAAGAAAATAGAAGTAGTATGATATATGGAGGTGTGTATATATTGAAAAGATGTTTCAGAATAATTATTGTATATGCTGATTTTGAACTCAATTCAAAATATATATGTTGGCAATTATACATTATTCTTGGTGAAGAGGTATGATATCATTTCAAAAGGCATGACTACTCCTATATATAGGGAATAGTTTTCATGCAAATCTGCATATCAAGCAACCTTTGTTTTCTCTCTTCTCTACTTCTTTCTTTCAAGCCATTCAATCAATCTTCCTCTCTCTTACACAGATAAAATCTAGAAACTATAAAACTGCAAATATAGTTTCTACAACCTTGAGCCTATTAAAAACTTTGATCGAGTGTTGGGTTGATCTTCGTAAGTGCAAGGCGCCCGATCAACAATAGCAGGATTAATTGCTGGGCTTCATTCTATCCTAAAGGATTATTTGATCAAACCCCTTTGCACACTTGTTGTGGGGCAAATAAAGTCTAAAGGAAAGCGTAAATCCTTACATGCCTTTGAAGCATTTTCCTTCATTAGCCATAACCCATAACTACAAAAACATTAACAAATGAAAGAGCCAAAAACTTGCTGCCATCTTCTCTGAGGAACAAGATCTTCAGTCATAAGGGATGATGTACTTTAGAAAATATCTTAAGATGAAAACATAAGGATTTGGCCCAATCTTATCCGACTTGTTCCAAGTAAACATTTTGGAACAGTGAATTGCAGCAGTAAATCTAACCTGAATGTCGGCCGTAATATTGGTGAAGCATATCGACCTTGGAAAGGATTTTCCAAACTCAACTGCCACATATCTGAAGCTGTTGGTGTTAATCTCTTAAGCATGACCCAACGCTGTATATGCAGAGAGCATCGTCATAAGAACAGTGTCACTTGTTAAATTGCTATCAAGGTGTTGACAAAGCATCATAATTCATATGAGGATATAATATTAATACAAACAAAGTGCGAGGTGAAAGAGAGGTACATACAAGTTTAAGAAGCATCACCTCTTGCTCCTTTGTATTCTTAGTGGTTCCTCCCTTGTACTGAAGTTCCCTCTTTTCAAGAGAAAAGCTATATATTTCCTCCAAGAAACTGGCATTTTCTTCGGAAAAAAGGCGTGCTGGTTTTAAATTTATAATTAGAAAGATGTCTATATTCTTAAGTCTAACAAGGTGATTGCCTTACTGGCTGAAATAAGCAATGTGTTGGTCAGCAGAAATAATTTTTGAACTTCAATATAGTGTGCACTAGTTGAACAAAATAAACAAAAGCAAATACATTGCAGAGTGTTGTAATTATTATGTTGGCCATATGATGCAAATAGGTATAGAGTATGTTGTAATCATTATGTTGGCCATATCATGTAAATAGGTGGGATGAAATCTGCTGTCCCAAAACTCTCTCCCAACACTATCCCCATGTTTTGATTGGCTTAGAATGATTAAAAATCATTATCTTAATATTTCTTTTATTTTTCTAATCTTAATGGACCAATCAGGAATATGGAGACAGGCTTGGCACATGATTTTTGAGACAGCAGATTTCATCCCGTAAATAGGTATAGGGTAATCATTATGGCTATAGGTATAGGGTAATCATTATGTTGGCTTGTGTGTCATGAAGCCATGTGAAGTAACAGTAAGTAAAGCAGCAGAAACCATGTAGAGTTGCAGCAAGATCTTTGTTATATAAACCCTTCTATTGAGAGAAGATGAATATAGAACATACTACACTCCTTCTCTGCATCCTAAACTCTCTCTCTTAAGTTCTTTTGAAGCAAAGCTCTCTCCATTTTCTGGAACACTTTTTATGTTCATTTTACAACACGTTATCAGCCTGAATAGCTCTAGGATTCAGATTGCAGATTTCCAAGAAGAGGTGAATATATAACTCTTGGGGTTGCAGAGAAGAGGCGATTCATCATTCAATCAACGTCAATCTACCAAGCTCTACAACCAAGTAGGTTTTTCCAAACAAAACCGATTTTGCTGTTTCATTTTACCTTCTGTTCTCTGTGTTCCAGTATTTATTTGAAATAGTAAATCAACTCCAAAACTCACCAAATTTTGTATGCTGGAACCCTTATGTGTTTAGTACATCACTGTAAATTTTAGTATTTTTCTGGGTAGTTTTGCTTAATGTTTCAGTTAGATCTTTCATTTGTTGTTCAAGAGAAGCTGCAATCATGTTTTTGTGATTTTTTGTTGAAGCATTATGGACTTAATTTTTTGGTTACACAAATTTGAATTATGCCATTATAATTCCTTATGCTAGAAGCATTATGAGCTAAATTATTATGCGATTATTACATAAGCGTTATGCCGAAGCATTTGCCCAATTTATTACCTATACTGAAATGCGGAAGCATTAATGGGATTTGAACCCATTTCCTTAGGTACATAACCGCTGCATTAATTTATTTATGTTACGATTTAATAACATATATTGAATTTGGTTATATTATAATTGTAAATATTAATAGAGGCTGAGTCGAGAAGCTCAAATCAAGCCCAAAGTCACAACAACAACAAATTGAGCGGAAAGCTCGGACCCAAGTTGCAAGGCTAGAGCGAAACTCACCACATGTTGCCATGACAAAAGTTATGAATCTTCTCAAACTAGGCTCATCCAGTTGGATGCGATGTCTAGGCAAGGTTCAGATGAAATTTTGTGTACTTAAGAGAGAGCCTTGCTCCACCTAAACCTCATCTTTCCTTACAGTGGTCGTATTCAATTGGAGTTACCGAAAGGGTTGAATAATAACTTTTCATTCTTTGGCAGACCAACCTGAGCCCAGCAGGCCCACTCTCCCTCTGCGGGACCTAGCAGGCTAGCAGGCCTCACACACCATTTGACTTGCGCATGGCCGGGTTACAAGCTCACAGGACTAAGCCCGATAGGCTTCACTATCAAGCCCACTCCTTCTTTGGTCCAGCAGGAATCAAAATAAAAGGAAAAATGATTTCATATTGTAAATAGATTCACCATATCTAATATGTGTAATTAATTGCTAGAAGCATTTATTCACATAATTGTGTGATAGTTAATATGTTAAATTAGTAGCATGCAATTAATATCTCAATTGATTTGTGATTTTTATTTATCCAAATTTGTGAGATTATTTCAATTTGCTTTATTCAATATTATTGAGTTACTTGTCTAAATTTTTGCACTAGAATATATGTGTAGAAAATGCAGGTACCTAATGAACTAGAAGTTCTAAATGAACCGATGGATTCATACATATATCAAACTTGTAGTTTTAGATAATGCCGTTTAAGAAACTTGAAGTTTCCTTCATAAATTCACCACACATGATAAAACCAGTAGATTTTACATGTCTAATCCGATTTTCCATACCATGTTATAGATTCTGAAGTTCTCATTACTTGCTTATGGATGATATTACCCAAAAGCACTATTATTGTTTTGTTCCTTTCACGTAAGAAATGTCAAATCTCAACATGTTTTGACTTTGTTGCTTTGGAGGTCTCCGGAAGAAACTATCTAAAGTGAACTCAAGATGTGAAAATTCATCCTGACTGCAAAGAAGATGAGATCAACAATCAATGCTAACAATGTCTTCATTGAGGCTTTTTAATATGAGTGCCATAATTTTCAAAGGAAACATATGGAGAAAACACTCCAAGTTGAGTATCCGATGAAGAGGATACCACAGACTCTTTGGGTCATTTCTAGAAGAGCACTTTCACCATCAAATGACCATTTTCTTACTTGAAGCAAGACATGATTGGCAGAGCGAAATTAGCCCATATGACCAGATGCGCCACTTGGCCCAAAGCCCAAGAGGCCATATAATGTCAGCTCCACGCGTGGCCAAGGCCCACGTGGTAGGAACTATGATGCCATAACTCAGCAAGCCCGAAGTTAGAAAGGAACAGCACGTCCGCCACGCCACCGGAATCAGCATGATCTTTGTTATCAATGTGGAGGAATTGGCTTCACGGTCTGCGCTTTGTTGTCGCGATAGCCTAAGCGATATAGATGAGTATTACGCCCAGCCGGAACTCGAAATACCAACTTTATTAAAGGGTCATTTTCTATTGATTCCACACTAGAGATCCTGGATTTTTCAGTGATTACTGAACATACCGAGGATTAGAACTTCGAAGACATGGGTATAATTGGCCCATTGTGCCATATCTATTTCATCTTAATAAATGAAACATCTTGGATTTTTGGTGATTTATGTTTTCAATTATTTTGGATTATAGAAATGTGGATTTATGTTAGAATATATTTAATTCAATAAACTTATTTATACATGTGATCCATTGAATTAAATAAATGAATAGGCATATTACGTAGGGGAAGTTTGTTATGCAGTTAAAAGTGCTATTCGCACACCATACTCCCAGTTGGAGATATTTTCAAACTTATGTCTATTCATACCTCTGTGACAACCGTATTAGGCCAATCCAACCTGATAGAGGGTTATGGCAAAACCCATTGTATGTTGTCCAATGGTACTTGAACCTACCATTAATGAGGCCATATAATCTCCACGTTCGGAAGAGCGTTATTGAGTATTAAGGATATTGAACCAATCCGCGGTTATCACGCTGAAACCAGCGAGAAAAATGAGTGTAATATCTTTTGCATAACCTCCAAAGTGTGTGGCCAGAAGCGTACATTGGAGAAATTGGAATCTGTTAGCTAGAAGCTAACTAATTCAAGCAACTACTTGCTATGGCATGGCCGCTTGGGACACCCGAGGTCAAAGTATGATGCACCCGTATCCTCAATTCATCGCTTGAGGTGCATCCCGCTTCTCAATAAGGGTCTTGTATATAATGACACGCTATGCCATACTAGACCATCATATGCAAAGACTAGTACATACACCACCATTTTTCTGCACGAGAATGCAAGGGAAATTTGTGGACATATATATCCAACCACCATGTGGACCCGGTTAAATATTAATGGTTTTGGTTGATGCATGTATGGAAACAAAGTGATCACATGTTACACTATTGTCCACAAGAAAAGCGCTGCTTTTGCTAAACTCTCACCCGGATCATGAAATTGAGGGTTCACCACTTTCGGATTATCCCATAAAGTCTATAAGACTTGATAATACAGGAGAGTTTACATCAAGTCTTTCGATAATTATTGCATATCCCTTGGGATTGATGCCGAACATATAGTTCCCTATGTTCACACCCAAGATGGTCTCGCAAATAGAATCTTGTGTCGCACCAAGCTTCTAGTTTTTGCGTGGGGCTATGCAATCTTGCATGCAGCTATGTTGGTCCCGTTGAGGCCTTTGCTACCCAACCTTACTCACATACATGGCGATCGGGTACTTAACTCGATGTTTAGCACTTACAGCGGCGTTTGAGTATGCAGTCCGCGTGCCAATTGTGCCGTCTAGCATTACAAAATTGGGTCCTCAACAAAGGATGGACATGTATGTCGATTATGAATCCCATCCATTATGTGCTCTTTAGAGGCCCTTGACAGTGCAATCTCTTTACCGCTAGATTTGCGGATTGTCACTTTGATGAGAGCCGGTCTTCCCCCGTTGGGGAGATAAGAAACGTTACCGTTCTGATGAGCGGCGTGAATTGGCGTGGAATGTCCCCACTATGTCTCATCTCGATCTCCGAACCACACAATGCGATAATGAAGTGCGGAGAATTCTAGATCTATAGAGTATAGCCCAAAAATATGCACGGGCGGCTTTCTCGATCTAGCTAAAGTGGCGAGATCACATATACCTGCTGCAAAATATGCACCGTAAGGATAGGCGTCCCGTAGGACATGTCGTCCCTGGATGGGCGAAGTGCGACCATGGCGGCTAACCGGTCACATGTCCGCCCGAGGCGAGGTAGACCATTAGGTTCGAAGGATTCTTATCCCCAGGAAGAGGGTAAAGCTGGCACCAAGCGAATCCACTAGACATCGCCGATCTCAACTGATCCATCTCCGCGAGACAATTCCGGATTATGGGTCCGTCCTAGAAGAGAGCGGCGTTGGGGGCGGCTCCAACGTCACGAACTCCCTTCGAGGAATAGAGAAATCTCGGTAAATTATGCATGCTTAAGTGAGATCTGGAATGAATGAGATTATCATCGATGATATACTTGTATTAGCATTAGCTACCTAAATTATAAATAAGCGATGACATCGAACCTCGCCCGTTGATGAATGTCAGCGTAGAGGCGGCGGGCCAAAAAGGAAATAAGCAATCTAGGTCAAATTAGATTCCTTGACAAAGAGAAAGCTAGCTGTTTGGACACATTGTTCCTACACACTCCCGGTGTTAAACCCGTAGAAATTAAATGGGTATTTGTAAGGAAGCATAATGAGAAAAGCGAGATTGTGATACACAAGGCTGCGTCTAGTGGTACAAGAATTTTCTCAACTCCACTGTGATTGATTCACGAGGAGGCGTATTCTCCGTAATGGACGTCATAACGTTCCACTACCTTATCAATTTGGTAGTTTCCAAAACTGAATATGCGACTTATGAATGTGGTCATAACTTATCTCTATGGGGATCACGTATACGTAGATATACATGAAGAAGTTCCTGAATGACTTAATATACCTGATGCAAATAGTTCTAGACCACGGAACAGCTCTTCTTACGTTAGTTTTGGCGTTCACTTTATGGATTGAAACAATCCGGGCCGGAGGTGGTATAGCGAACCGCCTTCTAAGAGTGAATATTTAATCGGGATGGGATATGTGAATAATAAACTATGCCTATGCGTGTTTATTAAGGAAAGCAAAGTTCCTAGTTTGGAATTGTGGCGGTCTATGTCAATGACATAAATTTGGTGATACTCTGAAGAGATCAAGGAAACCGCCAAAACACACGAAGTGAGAATTTGAGATGAAAGGCCTTGGGAAACAAATTATTGTCTCGACAGTCGAGGGGCAGTCGCGAGATGAAATTTTGGTCCATCAACCAAATTACATCTAGAAGATGTTAAGATGCTTTAATGAGGATAAAGCAAGCAAGCACACCAATGGTAGATGCGAGAGTCTAGAAAGAACCGTATGCGTCCTGCGAGATGATAACGAAAGAGATATTGGTGCGAAGTCTCATACCTAAGTGCAATTGGGGCTTTATTGTACTTGGCTCAATGCCCTAAGATAGGACATCTCATTTGAAGTGAACTTGTTAGCTAGATATAGCTCTGCGCTTGAACAACGCCACCTTTGGAATGACATAAAAGACATTTTAGCTACCTTAGAATGCACAGGCGGATATGGGCTTATTCTATCCCTACGCATCAAGGAATGGATCAAACCCCTTGATCCTCGAGAATGATGCTTGCCTTGTTGGATATCTTTGATATAGACTATCTATCGGACCAAGCGACAAGGCCGTTCCCAAAGCGGTTATGTCTTACCATTGGGAATCTTGCAATTTCTTGGAGGTCTACGAAATAGACACTTGTTGCTACCTCTTGAATCATCTTTGAGATACTAGCTCTTTCACGGCGATTATGTGAATGTACATGGCTAAAAGCCGTTACAAAGCATGTTGAAGCACATGTGGACTGCATTCCACCATCGATGAACCAACCATTATCTCACGAGGATAATCTGCGCTTACATAGAGCGAGATAAAGATGAGTTTCATCAAAGGAGACAACACCAAACATATTTGCACGAAGTTCTTCTTCTTCAATCGGCAACAAGAAGCATCGAGAAGATTGAAGTTAAAGCGGACTACGTCACGAAGACAATCGTCGAGAACCTCTTCACCAAGTCGATTACCAAAGTCTACATTCGGAAGCATGTCCAAGGTATTGGTCTACATAAACTATCTGAATTACGAAATGTAATTTTTCGAGTCGAAATCGGGGAGTATCACGAAGCATACCCACTTGACCATCGTGTACTCTTTTAGATCCCTTAGATCCGGGGTTATTTTTGTCCCCTTTGGGTTTTGTTACACAGCAAGGTTTTAGCGAGGCACATCTTTAGCATGGTAAACTCACTTATACTACATCACGAAGATGTTTTGATTCAATATATATGCATTTGCTCATCTTTTCCCTTCCGACCACGGGTTTTCCCACTTTGGGTTTTACCGGGCAAGGTTTTGGTGTAGCAACTCTAAATGCATCCCTCTAAGTAGACATACTACCTACTTATGATCTTTGATAAGAAGACTCCACTTATCTCAGAAGGCTGTGATATTACTACTCCACACTCATGGTGGCGTTGTGCTCTTTTTTCTCCTTCGACCAAGGTTGTTTTCCCACAGGGGTTTTTATTTACTTGGCAAGGTTTACGTGCGAGGCAACTTAAAAGCGCCACGACCTAGGCAACACTATTGACATGAAATGTCCAAGGGGAGTGTTGTAATTATTATGTTGGCCATATCATGTAAATAGGTATAGAGTATGTTGTAATCATTATGTTGGCCATATCATGTAAATAGGTATAGGAGTAATCATTATGGCTATAGGTATAGGGTAATCATTATGTTGGCTTGTGTGTCATGAAGCCATGTGAAGTAACGATAGAGTAAAGCAGCAGAAACCATGTAGAGTTGCAGCAAGATCTTTGTTATATAAACCCTTCTATTGAGAGAAGATGAATATAGAACATACTACACTCCTTCTCTTGCATCTAAACTCTCTCTCTCTTAAGTTCTTTTGAAGCAAAGCTCTCTCCATTTTTCTGGAACACTTTTATGTTAGTTTTACAACCACGAGTAGTATATATATTACGGTTTTGCAAAATGTAGAAGACAGATCGATAAGAATATTAATATCAATCCTGAACTTAAACTCTAATCAGTTATTACTTATTCCTAGTGTAAACACACTTAACATACTAAATTCGCAGTAGACTCGTATTATGAGTATCAATTTATAAGTTAGAAAGCCAGTTTGAATTCAACACTGGACTAACTATAGAACATCAACCACAGAGGTTACCAAGCTGTTCAACAAAATCTGGCCAGATACTACCCAAACAGAACTCTGAATTCAATGCAGTAAAATTAGACTCTCACTGTGAACGTTGATGTAATGGAAACATGAACTCATTTTGCATCCAGTATCCTAACTCAGATTCACATAAAACAAAATTTAAGTTAGCTGAATCTCCACCAGCCATATTAATCATTACCATATATGAACTCCACCATTTTCTCTAAATCCCAGTGGCCATGCTATAAATCCATATGCCGGAAGAAGAGCTGTGTGGATCATTTTCCAATTATCCATCTCCAGGACCCAGATGTCACAGTACCAATCTTTTCCATAGTCATCTCTCATCTTTTGTGGCACACAGAAAGTGTGTTGTGAAACACTTAACAATCTCGGCAGGGTAATCAGATATCATCGCCTGACAATTTGGTCACTCTGAGTACTATGACAAGCTGGCACAACCATTTAATTCATACTCGACTTATCCATATTGTTCATTTCAAATTTTAAGTTCTCCATTCTCGTTCCTCTTTTTCTAATGTCAAATGGCTGGAAAAGGAGGATAGAGATTATAGTCAGAGGTTCATGACCAAATACAAAATCAAACCTCCAAGAACTTAATTATTTCATGTTTCCATAAACTTTTTGAGTTTTGAGGCCTACAAGTCATCTGCTGGCTTCACTCAGCTCTATGCCTCCTTTCTCTCTGAATTTGAATCCTCACTAACCTTCCATTTTTCTGAGACCTTTCAGCAATCTGGAACCCTGCTTGCAAGCTCATCCTGCTTGCCGTAAGTTAATCCTCTGCTTGCACTGATATATAAACTGCTTGCAAGTAGGATAAACGAAAGAATGAAGGTACTATTAATGATATATAGAGTAAGTTCCAGAACAATAGAGATTCAATGCAGCAGTTAAAACAGAGGTAGAGAACTCACAATTAACAAAAGCGGAGAATTAAGAACCGAGTATTTTAGAAGCAATACGTGGACATCAAACCTACCATTCATGCACAAGTAACAGGCTCATAGGTAGCCCATAGCCATGTGCTCCACTTAACTCCTAGTTAACTTGCTCCATTCCTTCATTTTCACTTGTGAATTCTCCATTCTCATTCTTCTATCAATCGTCATATGGCTGCAAAAGAACACAAGCTAGGGTCAGAGGTTCATGGACAACCCAATCTTTAACGTAAATACGCAAACTTAGCACCAGCAGATATTAGTTCAACTGTGCTAATCAAATTGAACAGCCCTACTATCTGGTGAATGAAAATGGGCAGATAGCTATTAAGCTCAAATTTTTTACAAAAAATAACTAATAGTTATAACTATATGGTGCACCAAAGAGCTACTTTAGATAGAGGAAGCTGGTCAAATCCATTTTGATAAAGAAATGCATGATGAACAACTGGAAAAAGAACAGAAGCTTGAAAATTTAAACCATATTGTGCTTCGAACTTTTGTGATTGTGAACAGGGTTGGTGGCATAAAAGTTATTTGCATAACCAATTCAGCAGATTGGTTATATTAACTAACATAGCAAATATGACAAAAATTTTCAGCATTTAAATAATGGATGCCCTGCACACTCTTCCCTCAACATCCATTTGAATTTATGTCATTTAACTGATTAACGATCCCTAATGCAAGGTAGAATATGTACAGTCTTCGTGCTTGCGTACCAGGTGCAATGCTCAGATATATATTGAACACTCATAAGTTCTTGAGGTCTGTGTATTGACTCCTAAGGTTCATTCTCATCCCTTAATCATATCTTCGAATGGGGAAATAGAGCACAAGCTAGGTCAGAGGTCTATGTAAGATGTGACATTAATTCCAGGCTAATACTGGTATACATTTGAATTGTTAATCAAATTAAACAGCCCTACTACTATGTGGTGAATGGAAATGCGCAGGTAATTAAGTATTAAAATCATCATTTCCAATACTACATGGTGCACCAAAGTAAAACTTTAGAAAGAGGAGGCCAGTCAAATCTATTTCCTCTAGGCATCTATTCCTTCCAGCTTGAGTGAGTGTTCTGGGTTCGAAACATATAGATACACCTACAAGTTCTTTTCTAGATTCTTTCTTACATTGCTTGATATAGTCCCGTAGGAAATAAAGAAAAAGCACAATTGCTGTCATCTAGATAAAGAAAGTGGATGTTGACTTCAAACATGATGACAAATGAAAATGTTTTGAAATAATAGCTTTGAATAAATGCAGGAAACTTGAATAATTCTAACCTCAATATCCACAGGAAACTTGCTGACTATATCTGATTAAGCAGCGTGAAGCATCTTAAAGAAACAGCCTGGGATAAGATCTTCCAGCCTGGATTCCTGCCTATGTAGAGCTTGTGGTGTTATATGAACCATTAGGCCCATCAATAATCTCATCTAGCCTCCTTATACCATATTGTATCTGCAGGCAGAAAACATCACAAGAACAGAAACAGGAATAATGTTTTGTTATTTAGGGTGAAGTCAAAACAAATATTGATCCTCTGCGGTATATGTTTTTGTCACTTGAGTAAAGAAGAGAGCACAAGTCTCTCACGCCAATGATTAATACCATAGATAATGCAGTGGAATTCCACCATTTCCATTATTGAGTCTTTTTGTCCATCTCTCATCACATAAAGGAAATGCAGTAGACCATAGATAATGTAATATAATTCCACCATTTCCATATCACTTATCTTCACATTATACACAAGTTGAGTGGAAGCTAGTGACCATGTCTCTGAATTTTGATGAGAAAGATTTTATTATTGCTGCAGCACACAGCCCACTGTTTAATTATTCATTTCAGGAGAAAGCAAAATTATAAGCTTGCTCACTTTTCGAACTTTCAGACACGAGACAAGTGAAGGCTGACTCCAATATTGAGAGGAGGATGAGTTTTCAAGGCCTCTTGTCCTTAACTGAAATTGAGTTTAGAGTTAGGACAGACAGTAAAGATAATCAAATGCCTACAAGTATCAGATATATTTCATAATCCTAGTGCTTTCTGTCTTAGAAAATGAAAGAGATGTACTTCCAAAACTCTAGTGAAGGATGCAACAGTTGTAGATAATTTAGTTATCACAAAATATCAGATGCCATAACTTTCCTTGGGGAGATAACTCTTCTCTGACTGTCGGTTGGATTTACATTAATCAGGCAGCAATAGCAACTGTTAAACAGTATGTTGGCTCTTTTAGGCCAACGCTTTAACTACAAAGTGAAAACAAAAATTCCTTTAAATAAAAAGAGGCTAGTTAGGGATAAGAATCCTATAAGAGGAGTCACCAGTGCCCAGCTTGCTTTCAAAACAATTACACTATCACTCTAAAGGAAATATGCATCAACTAGTTCTTTTTAGATTTGGTATAACAGATGCACATAGTCAGATTGTAAGTCTTTAAATGATCAGGCCTTTCTCAAGAAAATAGAAACTTGCAAAAATGACCATGTCTTGAAAATTGAGAGCCTTAGTACTACGGAATATAGCTGTCTGGTAGAAACAGTTAGAAACATATAGCTTTTCTTGCTTAAAGTAGTGATTTAGATGTTTATATGGTATGTTCTTCTAAATTAAACAATGGTTCTTTTAAGAAGGCAACATGTTGATTGCATAAGTAAAAAAAAAAAACAACGCACAGGAGTAAAGTTTTGGCTAGAAAAATGTTGAAGAGTAGACAGTCTACCGTGCAAATTCAGAATCAGCTAGTAGAATACACCCACCCCCTTCATTAGTATCAATGTTTAACGCCAAAGAAAGAGATTCCTGAAAAGAAGTTGTTTTTCAAAACAATGCTACCCAAGATCCATGATAACTCAAGATTTTATTGAATAGAACTAGGCTCTCTGTATAAGCATCAACACACCAGTGACTGCTAATTAGTTGAATGATATCTTTCAGAAGTCAGTCCAGCAGAGGAACATATTGAGCCAAATCAACGACAGCCATATGAACAAGATTACCATTTGTGCTCAATCCCAATGGCCATGCTATAGATGCATCTAGTGTAATACGAATCCTGATATTCTTTCCCCATGATCCATTTTCGGAACCCATGCCATATGTCACAGTAATGGTTACCCCTCGGTATAATTCCTGAACAAACAGAGTGATTTCCCCAACCCTTGCAAAAACAAATTCATGTACGTAACACTTGCACACACTCCGGATGCAACACTTGCAAACAAATTGGACGCATCATCCTCTTTTGAAGAACCAGACTGTCGATATCAAAGGAAACATGTTAGGATAGTGCATTGAAACCCAATATATAACTCCAACCAAGCACGCACATCTGTCCATAAACCAAGAACCAACCGCAACATAATAGTAATTGGGATCTGCATTATTACTCTTGCCTAAGAACTCCAGTTGAGACTGCACACCTCAGCTTGAATAGTCCAGACGCATATTGGCTAGAGAGATGCAAAGCCAAAGTAGGACATAGGAAGCTCCAAGTGCATCATGGGAAGTTCTATGAACTTAGTATGGTCTGGGTCTGACTAAATATAGCAATGGGAGAAGCCCTTTTCCTAGCCTTCATATCTAGTAGAGACAAGTAGATAATCAGGAAGCATCTTTCATGGTAGTCGTTTCGTATGAAATTTTGTCAACTGAGGGAGGCTTTAAGATTTGCAAACACTTGTTAACTGCAAAAGATTTTGCAAAGATTTCAACCAAGATCTCATGGGGTAAGTGCTTTATTCTTCGCCTTCTTCTATAGCACTTGAGGTTAACCATGTTGACAACAAAAACGTATACAGAACTTAACAAGAAAACAAGAGCATTCCAAAATCCAGACAGTTAAGATAAAACCCTTGTCAATAATAGCTCACAACAATTCTTGGACACCGAAACTAAGCAACACAATGGTCTAGATATCTGACAAGTAACATAACTTGTACCAATGAAACACGAACCCAGAATTTGAATCAAACAAATGCGGGAAAATCCAAGATACCTTCAATCCAATTAATGGTGGCTTCGGGCATCCCATGCTCCAATGGTGGCTTCGTCGTCAACTATGGCTCTTCAATTTCCTGGTTTGTGTTAGCCTCATCTTGCTTCTTTTATGTTTCAAATTGCTTGCGTTGCGATGTAACGGTGCCGTATTGCTTAAGCAAAATATTACGTTTGGATGATTTCTTTGATAAGACCAAAATTTAAAAAATTTAAAAAAAAGGAGTTTAATCACAAAAGTAAGAAGCATAACAATCGTTACTTGCTGCAATTATACAGATCATAATATACAAACTAACTCTTCTTTTCCATCTATATACAAAATTACCAACAATACAATAGTGATGTTGAAAATTCAGTGGTCTAGGCTCGATTTATTTCGAGTGTTCTTGATGGCAGAATCAGGGATTTAGTATATGCCATAGGCAAAGCAAGTAATTTCTTAGCTTTGCTTACATAAGCCCTTTTGTGAAGTTGTTGTAGTCATTAGCTTCTATCTCATCCAATATTTGGCGATACAAAAGTAGGGACGCCAATACCTACAATATTGATCAACAAGGCAAAATGAAATCTATTCTCTTTATTAAGACATTATTTTTAACTGACAACATGATACGGCCGATGATGTGTTGATTCAGTTAATTGATACTGATATGATGAGTTTCGAACAATATACCAAATAGAGAATCAAACCATAATTATGTAACACAAACTTTTGTTGCTTACCGGCCATCTGCTGGCTTCACTGAGCTCCATGACTCCTTTCTCTGCCTCATCAAAAGAACATCCTTGCTCTCTTAATCTGACTCTGCATGAAACTTCTCCATTTATCTGTGACCTTTCCAGCATATATGTCAGCATCAGAAAGTCCAGCTTGTGCCAGCTCATCCTGTGGTAAATAAATGCGTCCTCTCCTTGCACTGGTCAACAAAAGGTCGTAAGTATGACAAAAGATAATGGGAGGTTGGGAGCTGTAATGCACTTAAAAGGAACCATAATTAAGTTCCAAAAAGTGACCATTCAGTGTAGAAATTGAAACATAGGTGACAACCCAATTCATTATAACAAAAGGAAGAATTAAGCCTATACTCTACTTCCTAGTTGGCTTAACCATTTTCTTTTAAGTTCTTCTCTATCCATTTGGCTTGAATATTTTGCAGTGTGCACATTCTGTTAAAAAGAACAAAATCGACTTACCAAAAAGAGAGGAAAAGGAAAAGAAGAAAATGAAAGTTATAACTAACTTTGAAGTTTTCAGCGTTTGTGTACAACCACAAGCAAATAAGAGAATAATTCAATTCAACACATTGATTATGCTGATAATTGTATAGCCTGACCATTGCTTTATAGACCAAATTGTTCTATGGTTTCATGCACTATCCTTACTATTATATTGCTAACTTCGCTGAAATTTTTAGCATATAAATCATTAAAGCTCTATACTTACTCTTCTCCAACATCCCTTAGTATGTTAGTTAGCTGATTTGCAATCCCTAATGCTAAGGCAGCATTATATACAGACTCTGTAGTTGCTTGTGAGTCAGGTGCAATGCCCATGACTGGAACACTCATTAGTCCAACAGTCCGGCAACATAATAACAGTAGAGGTATAGTTCATCAAAGTTCTTGTATATTGATTTCCTAAGGTCCATTCTCATCCCTCTATCATATCCTTGAATGGCTGCAAGATGGTCAGAAGATTAGGTCAGAAAGCTCCTGAACTACTAAAGCCACAACATTTATATACAAGCTCAATCATGGTATTAATTCAGTTATCAATCAAATTGACAACGCTTTTTATTGGAACTATCCAACTGGTTGAGGACAATGGGTAGGTTTTAAACTCCAAATTTTACCCTACCATCAAGAAATAGTACATTCTGCTATACCTTGTTAAAATTATATATGAGACAGAGCAAGCTACTAAAGTCAATTTTGTCTAGACATCTATCACTTGCACCTTGACATTTCTTGGATGGAAACATGTAGGTTTCATACTCCCATAAGTTCACATAAAACCCTCGGAATTGCTTCTCCCATTGGTAGATACAGTTCCGAAAAGGAAATAAAATGGACAGAATCGGTAACATCTCGATAAAGAAAGTAGATGTTTAATCCAAACATCATGCACAACTGAAAATGTTTTAAAATGACAGCTTAAAGATTAGGCCTTTTCTTCCATATAAAACTTTGACAGTAATTCTAACCTGAATGTCAACAGGAAATTGGGTGACTGTATCTGATAAAAGCAGCATCAAGCATATCGAATGGGCGACCTTGGAAAAGATCTTTCCAACCTTGACTCCCACCTATCCAAAGCTTGTGGTGTTATGTGTGAGGCATTAGGCCCATCAACAAGCTCATCAGTTCTTCTACACCACACTGTAAATGCAGAAAACATCATGAGAACAAAAAGGAGATACATTTTGTCACTGAGGGTGAAGTCAAGAACAAACATCCACAGCAGTATGTAATAAAAGAAAAGGTCTCCTTTCCATCTATGTCATTTATTAGTTCAGCAAATCATATACAATTAAATCAAGTACAAGTGACATCATATATTAAGATGATAAATAATGCAGTACACTTTCCACCTGTTCCCATTTCTCCTCTAAATCTGTTTTTGTCCCTCTGTGTTCACTGCAAGGAAGTGCACTAGTCTCTATCCACCTTATATATGATTTGATAGTGGTAAGGTCTTGGAATTTGGATTAGAAAATTTCATATCATTGCAACAATATAAAACATGCAAGCACATTATTATTTGAGGGGTAAAGACAAACATTTCATGCTCGCTTTCAGATGGGACAGATGAGGGATGGTTATAAACTTATAATTTCAAGACCTTATTAAATTTGAAATGGGACAGCTAATAAAGTAAGCAAATGATTCTATCTAATCAAGATTCTGCAAACAAATGTGAATTCATGGTCTTATAATTTTTCTCTTAGAAAGCAAATGATATATTGCCAAAATGCTAGCAATAAAATTGGAAGGAAACAATATTTTAGAAGACTTATTCAGCAAAAAATATAAGATGACATAACTTGCCTTGGCAGATATATATATATATATTTTTTAACGGTTCTAAAAATAGATCATGTATTTGGGCTTATTTCTCTCTGTGGGGGCAATTGTCATGTTTGGAATATACATAGTACAGAAGTATGCACATGAACCCCAATAAAGGTAAGAACCAAATGGTATATAATGTCACTTGCTAACAGAGGTGGTTATTCTAAGAATAGGTCCACAGTTTGATCACTTTCATGAGCCCAAAAGCCTAGTATTTATAAAAGTACTCTTTGAAATCACAAGCCATCTCAAGATTATTTTTCAAAGCAGACAGCTCTTACTAAAATATACTAATTGAACATGAATATACTAAACCAACTACTAATTTCTTATACTAGACCAAAGTCATAATAAGAAAAATCAAAGTCTTATTAGTAGCCATAAATCACTCACCATATATTGCCCAGATAGCTCTTCTTCTCTCAGGGGTCATAAGCAGAGTACCTGAAAAGTGAATAATAATGCACTTAGCTCACTACATTGACTGCAATGTAAGAAAAACCAACATTCCTATGAATAAAAAGAGAGAAAAAGGAGGGAAGACTAACCCAGGTAAAAAGTCTTGGCATACTCTGCACAAACTTCTCTGCATCTGTCATAAGCTTCACTCAACAAGCTCAGATTCCCTGGAAGAATAATATCAGGCTTCACATCAACATCATCTCCACTAGTCCTCAACTGCTTCTCCACTAAGGCTGCCTGCTTCAGCACCCACATCATAAACCTTCTGTTCCGATGACACCACTATTTCTCCAGCCGGGTTGGCTACCATGCTTGACAAAATGCGGAATTTGGTTTCATCACTTTGTAAGCCAAAAAGTGCTCAAATACTTGACTTCTGAACTACTACTCAGACAGCATGAATTCCGTTTCTGCTTCCTACCCATCTTTGCTCTTCCATCCCCAAAACAAAACTTGATGAATCCAACAGCCCAAAGCAATTCAACACCTTTGTGTTGGGGAACCATCCATACCACCAATGCTACAGACATCTTTAGCTATCAACTCTCTCTTGGGTTTGTCTTTATCTACCATGAATTTAATCACACCAAGCTCATTTCAGTTCTCATATCAAGCATGCAAACAACTGAAAAGAAAACAAGCTTAATCCAAATGACTCCACACCAAAAGGGCATTGGTATAAATTAATAACAAGTGAGTTAAAAAAACATGCAAGTTCAACAACATGGGCAGCAAATTAAACTCTTTTCAGGTAGAATCTCTATCTGGGTATTGACTGAAACACTTATTTATCATCAAAAATCTGAGCTGAGGAAGTGGAAAGTGACAGAGAGAGAACCACAGACCTGTTGCTGGTTGAAGCTGCTGCTGCATTTGCTAGGGAGAGAGGAGAGAGAGAGACCCACTTTGAGCACTGCTGCACAGCACCAAATTAATTAATTAAACAAACACAGTTAGTTCAATGGAACACCAACATCAATGTCCAAAACCCAACTAACAACGGCCCCTCGAAAGCTGACTCACCTCGACCTCATCAGTCTCTCCAATCTTCCGGACTCTCTCATTTTCTATGCTTGGTTGGCTCTCTCTCTCTCTCTCTCTCTCTCTCCTTGAGGACGTCCTTTTCTGGTTTTATAAAATATGATTTCTTACTTCTTTACCGTTTTGATTGTGTTTTGCATTACCCTTAACCAACCTTTCAGCTTTGCTTGGAGCCTTGGACTCTGGGATGAGAGGCTCCACTGATTCAGTTGTCACACGTTCAAGACTAGTCTTGCCATCCTTAATTTACTCACATGTGTTTTTGCGTCCCAACTCTTAACAAGGTTTCGTGCGCATCTTTTTTTCTCTATTTATATTCAAACACAATCCGTTCTAAAAAGATTGTATTTGACTTAATATGAAATTAGATGTTAGAAAATTTAGAATACGTAATGGAGACTTATAACTAACAAGTACATCAGAGTAGGGAGGATATCACTTGTCCTAACTTTTTCTGTTCATATTCTGTCACTTAAGACGCATCTTTAATGAAGTTGTACTAAATACGTCTCTAAAGAGCGCATCGAGGTTTGGATCGGGAGGTGGTATGGTATATGTAGGTAGGGGGAGGGGGTGAGGAAAATGAGAAGTCTGGAGTAGGATAGGTGGAAGATCCGATGAGGATGACAAGGCGGAAAGGGGCCAATCAGTGAAGGATAACGTTATCAAATATCAAACGCCAAACAAAAGAAGAAGGGGGGCAGTGCACACGTGGCAAGTTCTGGGTGAGGGACAGTGAAGGTGGTGGCCATGCATGGGGGTGTGTGGGGTGGTTCAAGTGTTTCCAACTCAACAAATCAGGGAAGAGAGAAGATGTGTTCAAAGTGCGCCGGGGAAAGAACACATCATTGACTCTCTCACTGTGTGTGGGTCTGATACGTTGCCCTTTTGCCGGTGCCTTGAGAAAATTTGGAGACAAAATAACGTCACCAACACAACGTATTTGGACTTCTTATTTCAGAGCCCGAGAAAATGGAAAACCGACTCAACTCTCATTGCTCTGCTGCACTACTATGAACATATGAAATAAGCGGAATCAAACCGGCCACTCGATGTGGGAGGACCAACCAGATGGTGCGAAAATACGCCACTTCCGTGTCGGTTAAATAAATAATTGAGTAAAAATAAATTAAATTAGATAGAATTGTATAAATTTAATAATAATTTTTAGTTTTTAATACTTATCTAGATTATTATAATTATAATAAAAAACAGTATTTTATTAAAAATTACAATTTATTTTTCTAATTCCTTATAGAACACATACTTAAACTTGAAACCTAATCGTTTCAATCATCATTAAACCCTAACACTTTGTTTTTTAGCATTCATCATCTTCAATCATTCTCATGTTATGTTAACAACTATGCCTCAAAAATATTAAGCTAATGGAGTGCAGGAACACCTACTTTGAGCACGAAAATGAGGTAATCATGTTTTTGTTTTCCTTTCTTCAAGTTGGATTCTCTTGCTATATGAAAATATACATGCATACGGCATACCTATTAGAATTCTTCTCGTGTCATTATCCATATAATTGAGTGTAGACACCACTTGTTTTCATTTTGTAAGGCGATTGAATAATTAAAGAAGGTTGGACTAATGCTAAGTATATTGAGTTGAATGTGGTGATGGCGAGACAAATTCGTATGAGGTGACAATGAAAAGTGTAGTCTTATTGGGGTTTTGGATTCTATGAAGCTTAAAGACTATCAAGCGACCTTTTGCTATATCCTCTATTGACAATTTCATGATTGTCATTAAAACTTATTCATTTTTCATGGACCAATTAGGTATCGCTTGACTATGCAGCAATTGGTGAGTAGGTGGAAGCGGTGGACTTAAATATTGATTTCTTGAAGAACATATATCCTAAGATCGAAAGTGGAAGGCCCTGCGTCTTTGTTTCTTGTATAATGGGTTTTGCTTGAGCTCCTTGAGGAGGTCGATCCTTTTAAACTTGATTATGAGGATTTCCTGCATTCTAAAAGCTGAGAGAGACATGGGGAAACCAAGCGAGAAAAAAGAATTGAGTTAAACTCTATAATAGAAAAGGGTATTTTGGGTACTATAAATGGTTGAACAAAAGTAAACTAGAAACTAAAAAATAAAAATATGCAGGGTGAGAAGAGAATGTAGGGTGAACAAAATAGTTAGGCAGTAGGGTGGCAATAGCCGCACCATTTTTCTATATCTTGTAAGTGAACTAGCAGATTCAATGAGACCTCAACCGTTGATAACATGATATACTATCAACCGTCCATTCTTATTAGTGCAAGTGCACTAAATACACTTTCGATGTATCTATCTAGATTGCTTATTAATGCAATTCACTTTCTCAAAAAAAACACTAAATACACTCTCATCTTTCGCATCATAATATAGTCTCGTTTACCTTTGATTATTGTTTATTCTTGGTGGCGAGGCGGAGAAGCGTTCTGACATGATTCACACTGTGACGGATTAGTCTCTCGACCCTAGGAAGCCTTTGAGGAAGCGTGTGATCTCGATAAAAAAAACCTTTAATTATCGTCCACCCTAATAAACTCTCTTAGTTTCACTTTTGAAACTCAATTTGTCAACACCTTCCACAAAACATAGCTATATTAAATCCTTTGCAATTGTGAATTTAAGCCCTTTTTAACGGTTTTTCACTTTATTTCTTTTCCCAATATGTGTTAATTTGGTCTTATTTTGTCTTTTCTTTGATATATTTGTTAGGAGATTTTCATATTTTGTAGTTAGGCCATGTTTTAATACACATAAACCACCACAGGTGATCAAGTTGGTAAGAGTCTCTAGGTGTGGAACCCCCACACACAGGTTTTGAATCCACGCCGGCCGATTGGAGTTAAATCTCAATCTATTCTTGGTGGTCGGGGAAAGGAAGCGTTACGATATGATCTCTCGTCTGAGACTAGTCTACGTACCTAGGAAGCCTTTGAGGAACCATGTGATCTCGATAAAAAAAATATATATATATATATATATATATATATATATATATATATATATATATATATAGAGGAAGGATGCAGCGGGCGTCCGCACTTTCGGTAAAAGTCTTGCGGGCGTCGGCCAACGGCAGCGAGAGGATGGCGGGCGTCCCGGACCTCTTACGGGGCGTTGGTCGGGAGGAGGTGAAGACTTGCGGTTTTGCAGGCAGCCACCTCACTGCGATTCGCGAGGTTACGTGCGGCACCGCCGAGCGTGCTAGCGACTCCAGGACCCGCCATGAACCCCTCCGCGACGACCCTGCGGCGTCCCTCAAAGGCAAGCCGCCTTGCCGCCGCTCCATTGAAGGGGAGGAGTGGCGTCCGCACTTTTTCACGGGTTGCGGGCGTCCTCTTCGAACATTTTTAGATATATATATAGGATATATTTTAATACACATAAATAATTTTGTCTGAAAGTAGCGAACCACTTTGCAAGTGGCCTGAGTGATTCTTGCCTAGTTGGGTGTGTTCCCAACCTAGGTTCGAACTTGAAAATCATCAACCTAGGTTAGAGCATTTCCTTATGCTTGAAGGGGTTTATCTTGGGCCTAGGAAGCATTTGGATTCCCCTTGACAAAGTCAAAAAAAAACTTCTTAGCGACCCGCGTATTCTCATGCACAATTGCACAAACCCTAGATGAGGTGGATGATCACCTTGCAGGCTTGCATCACCTTTTAAACTGTGTGGCCCATTTGGGCTTTGGTTTCGACTCCTTTAATTATTTTAAAGCGCACAAAATTTTTTTAATTAGTGCGTTTTTACGGCAACATTAAAAGCAGGAGAGAAAAAATTCTATCTAAACAAGAAAAACTCTAAAATTAATTTATAAACATACAGAAAAATATCCAAATTTACACACGCTCACATGAAGAAGCTAGGATAAAATTAACAAACTGTAAAAGTAAAATGGGGAAATTAGTCTACTCATTTCATTAGATAGTAAACTTTATATAGGGTGAGGATTACAATGGTAATAACAATTACAATAATGACAATAATGGATAATTGAGTCAGTAACGCTAATTCCCTCTTAAATTCGATTACTTTGACGAAGGCACATAACGTGTTTTTCCTTTAACACTCCCCTTGTGCCAAGTCAAAGACAAAATGGTGCATGAATTGTTGCCTCACTAAAAACCTTGCCAAGTAACAATAAAAATCTTGTGGGAGAAATACACCTTGGTAGAAGGAAAAGAGCACAACGCACCTATTACATTTGATGATGACATGTGTGTGTTAGACTCCCCACTGAAGTCTACACCTCCCCTTGATCCTTACATCGAGTCAAGGGAGCTTGGAAAGTCTTCGCATTCCTATGTTTTTCACATGTTTCTCAAATATGGCCTTAGGCAATGATTTGGTAAACCAATCTGCCACATTCTCCTCGGACCTTACTTGATTCACTTGAATCTTGAGGAGAGCCTGTTGTTCTTTGATTGTAGAAAAACTTTGGCGATATGTGTTTTGTATTATCATCCTTGATATATCCTAGCTTCATCACATTCGATGCAAGCTGCCTTATCTTCATAAATGCAAGTAGGCTCTTTAGAGGTAGAACTCAAACCACTAGTCCCTCGAATATGTGTAATGATAGCCCTTAACCATATACACTCACAAACCGCCTCATGTAGAGCAATGATCTTAGAGTGGTTAGAGGAGGTAGCCACAAGGGTTTGCTTTGTTGATCTCCAAGATATCATCGTGTTGCTATTGGTAAATACATAACCAGTTTAGGAGCGACCTTTATGTGGGTCAAAGAGGTACCCGGCATCGGCAAAACCAACCAAAACATTATTTGAGGTTTCGGTGTAGTGGGTGGTGCTTTCGCCATCAACATTTCCTTTAGGGATTGCAGTTCCATCTCACGGTCTCTCTTGTCTCTCTGTAGGGAAAGAATAGTCCCAAGTCAATGGTTCCTTTTAGGTATCGAAAAATGTTCTTGATACCATTCTAGTGACGTGGCCAATTTGCGTTGGCTAAGCTACATCTAGCTAACAAGTTCAAGCGAGAATGCAATGTCACGGTGAGTACACTAGGCTAAGTACAATAATGCCTATTGCACTTAGATAGGGAATTTCAGCTCCCAACACCTCTTCGTCATCTTCCTTTGGGCCGAAATGGATCTTTCCTTGCATCCAAACTTTGACCCGATCATGGGAGTGCAAGCGAGAATCGCTTTGTCCATGTTAAATGCGCCTGAGCATCTTTTTGGACATCACAGCGAGGCCGATGAATTAGTATTCCACAAACTTCGGTGTTCTAATTCAAGGCCTAGAGCAGTCGAAGTTTTCCAAGATCCTTCATCTCAAATTCTGATTTCAAGTAGCTCGCGGTTTCCTTTAACAACAACTAGTGAAAAGAATAATCTATCTTTAGAGCGTAGTAGATTTGATGCACGATCGTTTCTTGATATCGCAAAGTGGCGAGATCACATATACCACCTGCAAATGTGCACCTGCAAGGTTAGAAGTCCCCAACAAAGGGGCACCTGGCCCTGAGATAGAGGCGCTACAACCACACTTAGTGGAGGTGTAGTTAAGGCCATTTGGCGCCAATTGTAAACTAGAGTCTAACATACACTTGAGTAGGAATGGACAAGTCCCGAACTCTACCAAGCAAATGCAAACTCATTACAAGGCTGTTTTAGAGCTAAGCTATAAGCGAGCTTATAGTACAAAGAACAACTCTGTGTCTCCTAGGGCAAACTCATATTCTAGCCTCCTATTAGCCATTCCACGCAATTGTGGTACCAATGAAGCTACTTCCTAGCAAACAAATAGGAGCCAACTCCTTGTCCATAAGCAGCTTGACAACCAATCTTATTTGAGATAATTACCAACTCAAACAATCATGATGCGAAACAATTGGTCAGACCATATATCAATCTAAAAGCTACGAAGGTCCACCATTTAGCCCAGGCCTATCTTCATTACTAAGTGACCAATGAGGGGTGACAAGACATCCTCCATACTTGTCCAAAGCAAGGAGCCTATCGGCCCAAGGTTATACCGGTGCCCAAACCCAGCAAAGCAAAGAGGACAACTGGCTTAGCCCATATTGGTAAGATTGTCACGCCGCCGCTTCCGTCTCTCCGGTGGGGCCCGACCCATTTGCACCATTAGATCCGTGAGAAACAATCCGAGCGAGACTACGGCGATCCAAGCCGCTTTTACACCTCAATCCCGGTGCAGCCGGCCGGAATGCGCTCCCACAGTAGAGATCGCATAAGCGGCGAGCCTCTCGTCAATCCGAAAAATCACCACCTCACGATCCGGCTTCTTTTGCAACCTCCGTCGCACTGCACTCCTCCCATCGCACAACAAGTCTTCTACGATTGGAGCCCCATGCGTCAAACGATCTCAGCGGCGAAGCCTCGTCTGTACCGATTCAACGGAATCAACCGCCGCCTCTCTCTGCCGGACTTTAGGGTTTCTAGAGCTGCTTTCAATTAGACTCATTTGGTTTAGGGTAGAATAAAACAATTATTGAGTTCTGGACTTATGGGATTCTTTTTTATTTATTTTTCTTAATAAAATATATTGGTAATTATCATAATTGCCCTTGCGAATTAATTAATTCTCCCAGTTTTTAATCATTTAGGATTATTTCAGTCTAAAATTTTTGATTTGACTAACAACACGTTTTCTCTTAATAATAATATTGATAAAATTTTCCAAATGTCTGATTTTTCCTACAAGTTTTCCCCATCAGTTTACATAATCTATAGATTTTCCAATAAAGAATTTTTTTTGTTTGAAATTTTTTTTTTGGCTAAAGACTAAAAGTGGTTGGTTAATAATGTATTTACTTTGGATTAATAAAATAAATTTGGAGAGGGGGTCTCAAAAATATTTATTATCATTCAGCAAAAGTATTTAGTGAGGGTCAATAATGGGTTTTATTTAGTTTTACTAAATAAATAAAAAGCTTTAAAGAAATTCTCATACTACCTCCTATGGACCCGATAGGGAAAACAAAAATAAAGATAAATTTGTGTGGAAAAAAACTCTATTTTTGTTGTTTTGGGTGAAGGATCCGAGGTCGTTAGAACTATTATATATGTGTGACCTTTTAAGTTTTAGCTAAATCGACAATGGAATTAATTAGGGCTGGGATTGGTCCTATTTTGGCAGATTTTCATTGGGAACCGAGACCGAACCGATCAGTATATTTTAGGTTGGGTTTGCATTTTCATCTTTGGAACCGAGGTTGGGACCAAACTGATCACATACGGTTAGGTTTTCGGTTTTTCGGTTCTGTTTCAAAGCTGACCTGATTTACAAAAGTTACGAAATTCTGAAAAATTGCAATATGCATTTGCATAATCACTTTCAATAAAGCATCGCAGAAACTTGGCAAGACCATACAAAGTCATAAACACATGCCATTATGCCATTAGAGCGTTACAAAACTGTCCAACTTGCAAATGCAAAGTACAAACTACAAAGCTGGAAGTCTGAAACAAAACAAATAATACTGAAACAATTGAAATAACTAAACATTACATTTGAAAGTATGAAATGTAACAAGAAAGTCACGAAATTACGAAAAGTCTACAACATTCCAAGTTTCCAAATGTAATCACAATGAGCAGTTTGACACACTCCACAATAAGTTAAAATTTTTAAAGCAATAAGCATCACGCACAACTCCATCACAAGAATGCACGCAATGCAGAGACTCCTCCCAGCTTCCTCATTACACCATTCCACCAATCCAAGAATCAAATGAGCAATCACCAAGGCAAATAGGCATACAAGCAATTCTGCATTATTCAAAATTAAGATTATGACATATTGTTCAATTCTAAACACTGCCATTCAACTGAACTGCCATTAACTAAATGAAAGCAGAAAAAGTGAGAAAACAATTGAAGCCTTCAAAAATTAAAAATCTGCAAACTGCAAACTTCATACCTTGACAAAGCAAACCTACATCATTTTATGTTTCTTCTTCTTGGTTGTAGAAATTTTGAAATGAAGCCTCACTACTTTTGGTTTTGGTTGTTTTCACACTTGGTGCTTCGCGCAGATCCACCAACATTGTTGGCCTTGTCTCTGTCCTCCTTTTCATGTTCTACTGAGAAAAGAACAAATCATTATGGTTCAAGGGAATTTTAACGAGAGAAAAAATAAATAAAATTTAAGTCTTTAAGCACAGAGAAAGTCGAAACACATACCGGCTTCAAGTTATTCATAGGTGTCCATTTCCTCTACACTTGGTACATATTCCAACCCCATAATTGAATCGGACTTTAGCCAATTTTGCAGACATATTAACTTTTCAACTGTCCTAGGAGTTAAAGAGCTTCTATATGGATCAATCACCCTTTTCTAGTCTTTGGCTTGGACTCACTTGCAACTGTAGACACTTGTATTGCTAATACATCTCTAGCCAATGCTTGCAAGTTGGGATATTTACCTCCATTCATGTTCCACCAATCCAAAATCTTCCAATCATCCTCTTCTCCTTGCTTCACTTCAGGGTTTTTCTATAGGGTCTAGCAAATAACGATCCACTTCATGTCCCACAACAACTTCATTGTTTTGTTCAATTTGCCTATTCCAATCTTCAAGCATATGACCCTTTTCCCACTTCTTGCCCTCGATGCCTTCTACTATTACTAGTTAGTAATTGGTGTTTTCTTCTTCCTGTCCTCCACTTGATGTATCATTAGACCGGGTATTTGTACAAGTCACAAAGTTCTATAATAAGTTGCTTCACTTCCTCCGATTTCTTCTTCTTGATCTCCACTAGGCAAATTCAGCCACACCTCACACACTCTACCAATGTTTCTCAACTTATACCTAGGATCTAAGACCACAGCAACTAGGAAAAGTTGGTTCATGTCATCCAAGGAACCAAAATACTTGTCATACTTGGTCTTCATTTGAACTGCCATGTCATACAATACCGGGTCGATTCACTTGAATCGGCCCTACACCACCGAGCTTAGTTCTTCAAGCTTAGCTTCAATGGTTACAACATCATGGAAGGCCTTGTGTGCAGTGGGGGTAAGTGAAGCACTTACATTAAGTGTCACATCATAAAAGACCTTCGGGAACTTCACAAAAATGGTGCATTGTCCCAATCTGTTTTTAGTTGGTGGCCCAACTCTTTTAAGTAGGCACTCTCCTCCCTACTTGTAGTCTCTGCCTCATCTTCAAAGAACTTATTCATCTTCATCAAAGTAGCTACGGTACCTTTCCTCATCATCGAGACAACCTCTCAAAAGCCTTTTTCAACTCCAAAGATGTGTCCAACATAAGAAATGTGGAATTCCACCTTGTTGGAACATCTAAAATGCAAATCTTATTGCATTCAACTTTCTCCTTCTCCCACAGCCTTTTTAAATTCCTCTAACCTAGCACTTTTGAGCTCCTAACATACCTCACAACATTCCTTATGCTTGCCATTGACATCTCCATCAACTTCAAACCGGACCTCACAATGAGGTTTACAATGTGAGCTAAACATCTCACATGCATAAACCTACCTCCGCAATTTGGTTTAATATCCCAACTACACATTTTCCTCCTAAGATAATCAATAGCATGCTTGTTCATAGATGCATTGTCAATGTAAAAGCTTGATTAAAACTTTATCAATTGACCAATCAATGAGACAAGACTCTAACAGTTTACCAATTGTTACCGCAGAAGTGATGATTTGGAACTACACAAAATGCAAGCACTCTCTTATGCATTGTCCATCCCGATCAATAAAATGAGCAGTAACTACCATGTAGTTTATATTACGACAAGAAGTCCAAGTGTCGATTGTCAAACTAACACAATGAGACTTCAATTCCTCCTCAACTCTTCCTTCTTAGCATCATACATGCGAAGAAAGTTTTTCATTATCACTCCTCTACAAGGGACTTTAAAAGAGGCACAACAACACTACAAAAGTAATTAAACCCGAGGTTTTGATGAAACTAAAGGAAGTTCATCGACAACAATCATATGAGTACCGGCTTCAATGCAATTATCGACTCCAATTCACAAAAACTAAACTGCCTTGCCCTTTTACCATCCTTTGGTTAACACTTGTTGCCTGATTCAACCTTAACTCTACCCGAGTACCCTTTGCGAGACTATCTCTATGTGTTTCCTAAGAAAGGAAGTTCCATTATCATAAGGATTGCATGCCAAATGCGTCGGACAATACTTACATTGAGCTTCGTTTGGTATTGCCAACCACCTTCTCAACTCCATCAATAGTGTCGATTAATGGATGATCCACCTTTGTGAAATGATCCCGGACATCGACATCTACTTGCGATCTTGCCTTTCTCTCCTCGTTTTCTTTTCATAGGAGGCGGTGCTTGACGATTCCGACCCTTGCTTGCCAGGGTTGTTGCTTGCAATAACTTGATTTCATTACAAGTAGAGGATGGCTCAGTTGTTAAGAATCGAGGAAGCGGTAGACTTGTTGGACCTGCAGTTGTCCGGCACCGGGAAGTTTGGGCCATGATGGAAAAGAATGAGCTGCATGGAATACTTAATATAGAATTTGCATGTCAAAATCCACGATTGAATTGTATGAGTCTGCTCTCTTTTCGTCCTACATTAAATTTGAGAATCATCAAGCGGTTACAATACCTTCGTAACAATCATTAGCTGGAAAACTCCTCAGCTTAAAAAACTACGAATCTCCCCAAGCTTAGAAGCCGCCCAAGAAAGCATCAATTTGGAGGCAGAAACACCAAACACCGCAAAGCAAACAAGGCAATCGGACTCCTAGACCACCACAAATGAAGTTTATAAACAAAGAATCCAAAGATTACAAACCTGCAAAGCTAACGTAGGCAGGATCAATTTCTCTGAGCACCAAGTGATGCGGCTTTCACTTGATCTCAAGTTCTCAACACTCGGCACTTCAACCTCTTCCCACTCTGTGGCTCCTTGGACAGATCAAAGCTTGCTCCCTTCATCCTCAACTCCCTTCATCCTTGTATCAAGTTTGGGAATGTTTGGGTATTCAAATCCCGAAATCAAATCGAAATGGCGATCTCAACGAGAATGGGAAGTTGGGAATGAAAAAGAAATGTTTGGAGTATTCAAATTGAACTTCGAAATCGAAATGGCCAAATGGCGATCTCAACGAGAGTGGGAATGGTTTGAATCGATTAATTGAATTTTGGGGAAGAGGCGAAGAAGTAGAAGAACTCATGAGAGGAGGGCGTGTTTGGAGTTCTCGACTGCTTAGGCGTTTAGCACTTTAGGCCTTTAGGGTTTTAGTCGATTTAGGCAACGATGTCGATTAATGGATATTAGGTTCTAAGGGATGACGAACACCAAACACCGACCGAACCGATACCCTCTTCCTGGGTCGGTTTCTATATGGAACCGAAAGTCTCATATATCAAGAACCGATCGAAACCGCACCGAACCGACCATTTTCGGTCGGTTTCCTCGGAATTTTCGGTTCAAAAATCCCAGCCCTAGAATTAATTAAACAATTAATTAATTTTATTTATTTATAATCGCATTCTAAATTAACCACCTCGTGAAAGTGTGAGTGGCACCTAGTAGCATGTCATGCCTACTCAGCTGATATAAGTATGCTTATTTAAAATAAGCTACATTTTTAAAGCTTTTTTAGAAGGGAAAGGCGACAAACTATATTAAGTGAAATTGAGAAGTACATGGAGCGCATGCAAAATCATCGAAGAAAAACAATAAAGCATAACAAGATGCACAAAACGCAGCATCTATAAAGTAGGAAAACAATAAGGGATAACAAGACGCTTGCAGGCGCATCTAAAATGAAAGGTAACCATGTGACTTGATGTCGGACGACATGTACATTGCCTTTGCATATGTCATGAAGGCGGTGTAAATATAATAGTAAATAGCTTGAATGCTTAGTAATCGGTGATATGATCACCCTAGGAGAGGTGATTCACTCACCGGGAGTTGAAAGTAGCAGGGTGTTAGAAACTTCGAAAATTAGCAAAGCGAACTCCTAAGAACCAGAACCAATACCGGATCAATATGAGCGGTATCACCGGATCCAAGATCTGAATCATGGCGACCGGATCCCAAATCTTGATCCAAATGCGGCTCGAGACCCAAATCAAGTCCGCCAAAGCGGACTTGACAAGAGCCCAAGCCCATTTGAATCGATTTGGTCACCCAAGCACATGGGCACCCTAGCATCGACTCCTCTCTGGACACCCAAACGCTCACGTGCACCCGGCTTGCGGTAGGCAAATGTCACCGGTGGAAAAACCCGCGGCGTCACCCTCACCAACCACGGCTGACCCAGCGGCTCCTCGCCCGGATCGTTCCACCACACCACAAATGGAAAAATCCCTGTTGGGAGGACCTAACACCATCGCCACCGTAACACCTCGATCCCACAACACAACTGAAACCATGGCGGGATCTTTAGTCCAAACGCCCGGCCAAGCGGCAACCTTCAACCACCAAGCAAGAGGTCAGGGATCCCATATTTGGTTCGGGTCCCCAAACCATAGTTCCACCCACCGACCGATCGGCCGACTGCACGGAGCCACACCTAATCCGAATCCCGACCTCTAAGAGCGACATTGGGGTCCACCGGATCCCAGAACCTTCCAGCCGCCGGCCGCCCACCAATCCCGGAGTGCCGATCCGAGAACAATTCCAAACCCGGTTAGAAGCGGTTAGGGTAGAAAAAGAAATCCATCACCGCAAAGCAGGTCAAGGATCTCGACTTCTTGGAGAAAAATGGTAAAGGAGGCGGCAAGGGCCGTTACTTCGACATCTAGCGACACCGTGGAAAGCGCCGAATTTTACTCCATCAAGATGGAGGAAGGCGCAACGCCTACCCATGAGAGGCGGCATTCATTCAAACCCTAGCAATGAGGGTAATAATTTAGATGGTCCTATTGTTAATCGAGCTTCAAATTACATTTTTAAAGTTTAGTTGTAATTATAAAACAATTCGATTATTCTATCATATACATATCCCGCTCTTAATATACGCGACATGTAATATTTCTTTTTGGTCAAACATGCAATGTCGTGAAGTCACCTAGATTTTCAGGTCATCATGATGTATCTCATGTTGATGCAGTTCTCGAAAACCATAGTTTGATCAACAAGTACACTTGCCGAGATTTCCAAGATATATCATCTAGTGGCTTGTAGGGGATATCTCATTTCATTGGATAATTACCAACGACAGATTAATTCCCGTTGTACGTGCATTCATGTATCTTCGTAATTTAGAGTGTGACTAATCAATCATTAATTAGTTTTCATTTTGAGCTTCTTCTTGAACACCAAACAGCGGAGCCATACTCAAATTCAAATTTAATATGCCATAATCAATTATAAACTAAGTCAAGTCAAGGGAGAAAATCATGAACTAAAACCAATCAGATCGATAGCTAGTTAAAACAAGCATTCATAGTTACTAATTAAACAGATCACAACCAACATCTCTACTATCTGGGGAACTAGCAATAGTGTTCATAGACAGACACGCATAGTTCTCTTTGTTTAGGGGATAATAGACGAGACACATAGTACTTCTACTTGGTAAGAGATTGATTACAGCTTCTGAAATTTCTCGACTAGCCACGTCGACCACCTCCGTCAACGTGCAACATTGCAGAAATTTCATCCCCATCTTTCATTCCAGACTGCAGAAAGAGTGAGTATGAACACATCAGCTGGCATGGTCATAATTTGGAAGTACTATGTGTATATTAACATGCACAAATATAAAGCGCGCAGCAGAAAAGGACGTAGTTGACCTGGAGTGCAGTGAGCTTGGGATTAATCCCATGGCCATCAAAGAGGAATCGGAAGTGGTACACGTCGTTTTTCTTACAGTAAACATCAATAAGCTCCTGGAGCGGAGTATTGCGCCTCATCCTGAAGTACATTGTTTTCAATTTCTACAGAGACACAGACAAGCGCACATGTAACAAGATGGATCGATCATCATTAAAGCGAAACCAAACTTATAAATTAGCTGATCGATTTATCTATCTCTAGCTAGCTAGGTCTGAACTACATCGGACTACGTACCTGGTTCTTGACTTTGAGGTTGACGTCGGTGGAGTTCTGCCCGGAGGCGGCGGTTGGCTTCTTGCCATTGTCTTTGTTTGTGTTCATGACGCCGGATATTTCTTTTGAATCAGATACTGAGCCACTAACTGAGAGAGAAATTGATCTGGGTTATATCTTTTTACTCTTTGCTAATAAGTAGCTCTCGATCTTCACCTACCTCTTCTACTTTCAGGTCTACAATATTAATGCACATTTTTTTTTTGGGTCAAATATTAATGCACATTGGTTGGCATCTTGAAAGTTGCAATGCATTTAACTATTTACTGAAAAGAGAAGATGGAGACGTCATGATACGATGTGCAAAAACTCGACACAAACAAGGCAAGGAAAATCAATCAAGGACGTGGTAGTATTTACAGTAATAGCTCTGTTCATCTCTTGTCTTCAGTTGTCTTTGAAAATCTTTTGCGTCTTGGAAGTCACTGAACTGAATAGACCTGTCACGATAATAATTGGTACTGATAGAACTGAACCCACAATAATGCATTTGATTTTTTGAGGTCGTGGTGATGATGCCCAAGAACAATAGTATTTTAATCAAAGTAGCAGTACGTCTATTTTAAATCCTGTACGTATAGAACTGAATGCCTTGTAACCAAACTTTCTCCCCAGTAACTCGATATTGACAGGCCCACTGCAGGTGATTTTACTGTGTACTGTACATCTCTCTCTACCATATTAATGTATTGACGTCGTCCTCTTGTTTAAAAAAAAAACAATAAATTTGGATTCATCAGTCAAATTCGACAGGAGTTTTGCATATGCGAAATCCATGTCAGCTTTGCATACTGTGTTGGAGCAAAAGTCATCTGCTAGATTTTCCTTTTGAGCCCTCCATATGGCATTTGGTAGATGAGCTTGAGTTTATTTGTTTGTTTTATTTTTTATTTTTTTTAAGAGAAAAGTAAGTTAGATGAAAAGCCTCTAGGGCGATTACAGTTTAGGAGATCTAAATTAAAGACTGAAGAAGCAGTGCTTGGAATATTCTTGACCCAAATAACGAGGGAAAGAGAGACCATGACCAGTAGAGCTTGAGTACTTCAAAAGCTTTCAATGTTACCACTTCACAACCATACTATCCAAAAGATGTTGCACAAGTTATAAATTCCTTTCAATTTTTCGTTAAATAATGATGCATCTGCCTTGAACACCACATATGGTGGTCAAGTTTTTGGTCCAAACTTTCTGACCGGGGGCGAAAAGATGCATTCCCTCTTGTTTCCATTCCAAACTCTTGTACGTTGTTGAGGTTAGTGGGGACATTAATTGAGCTAAGGAGTGGATTGAGAAAACACCGTTACGTACATAAATCAAGAAGTTGGCATTGTGAACAAAAAGTGAAATTTGACAAAATGACCCATGGGATGGTTTTGCAATCTACCCCAGTACCCCAGTTAAGGTCTGAGTGCCACTGTTATCTTTACACCACAAATAAATTAGAAATACAAAAAACTTCATACATAAGAAACTTCATTAAAGTACTAACACAGCATGAAATTTTGGATCAAACAGTTCACATTTTCCTAGTCAAAATAGAAAACCTCTACATATTAGCTAACACAGAAACAAATCTGGATATTTAGCCATGACTCGAGTCTCCAACTCCCCATGTTGCTTCCTCAATACCATGTTACTGCCAGATCACTTTCACCAAGCGAATGTTCCTACCATGAAGAATTTGTTCTTTTTATCAACAATTCTAACCAGCTTCTCGTCATAAGATAGATCTTTGTGAATTTTCAAATCTTTCCAATCAAAACATGTGAAACATCTTCATGGTTTTCTTCAAAACAGAGATATGGAATACATCACGGACACCGGATAGTTTAGGTGGAAGTGATACTCGATAAGAATGTTCACCAACTACCTCCAAAGACCAAAACCTCAAAAGGACCAGTAAACATTGGAGTGAGTTTTGCGCCTTTGGAATACCTTTAATTTCACAACAAGGTCGAATCTTAAGGAACACATGGTCTCCGACTTTTAGTTTTGATGAAGATCTCCTTCTTCGACTCGCATTGCTTTTTGAACGACTTTCAGGAGTACTGGAAAGGCATGATCCAATCGCTGTGGATCTAGCACCAAAATAAAATAAAGAAAATGAAACTTCATCCTTCTAACCTCAGATGTACACCAACCAAATTGTATGTCTACAAATAAACCTAATCGGCAAAAATAACAGTGAACATATAAGTATAAATTGATTAAAATCCCCAACCATATGTGATAAAGCAGGTGATAACTGTTCCCCAAAAACTTGAGCTGTGTTAGGATATATGCTAACAATTGTCTACGATTTTTAACATGTTTTATTTAAAGAAAGAATAAAAAAAAGAATAAAAAAAGGGCTGGTTCAAGTTTAGAAGACCTCAGGATTACCAATTACGATGAACAAGTCACAAAGCAGAGAATCAATTGTGAGTTGATGCTTCTAAAAATGTAGGCCTACAATATTGAAAGAAAATGCGATTGATGCCTTTGAAAATCTCCTGTTTTCACATTTTAAAATAGCTCAATTAGGATCGCATATTGTGGACGAGTGAAAGTAGTATCACAATTTCACAACATACCTAACAGGAAGGAACAATTGGAAGTAACAACATAGAAGTTGGAAGTAACGGCATATATGCAAGATTAAATGGTTTGAAATTACTAGCCACCTAAAAAGTTAAAGCAAATGCATTTTGTTGCTAAGAAAATATACATAACACAAAATAATTGACTCATATTTGACGAGACCAATTACAACTTATAGCACCCAGTTATTGTGCTCTAGTTATTTCATATATGTTTATTTTTTCTTAAAAGTGACTGTGCAGACTAACAGACTTCCTAAATGCATGTCAGAATAAATACTTATGACTCACATGTCAATGGAAGTAGATGCTTCTGGCTTATCTGCTAGACTTAGTGATGATAATGGTTTTGACAAGAACTCCAAAAGAATTAGCTTCAAGGCAAGTGCTGAAATCCTCTTCTCCTTCCTCCAGCCTTTTCTTTCCATAACAATCTTTCTTTTTGATTGACATTGCTTTTCGAAGGGATAATTGATTTTACTGCTTTCGCTGTCTCCCCTATCCAAGCAAGTGGTACATTAAGCTCAAATATATGCTTGCAAAATGTATCAGGTAATGAATAAGGACATGGCCATCTTTTCTATTGAAAACTAATTCCTCTGTTTCAGAACATGAACTTTAATATCACCTATCGACATGAACAAGTGAAAGTGAATAATATGTTTGACCAAAAGCATGACCTACATGATGACATTATGCTGCTGAGAATAACCTCCAGTATTAGACATTTGGAGTTTAGGTTTATGGTTATTAAAAATTAAATTAAGGCCCTAATAAACTTCAGCATCACCAAACGACATGAGCACCTACAGTAAAGAAGAGGAAAAGATTTCATGCTCAGAATTATTCATCCATTTTTCTACATGGTACGTAGTTGATTCCTATTTGCCAAAACCAATATTTATAGCAAACAGAGTTATGTATCATTTAGTTCAAATTTACTTTTATTTGATTATTCAAAAAAAATTTGACTTCCAAACTAAAATTGGAATAGATGCTCACCCATATGTTGAAGTTGCTGTTCTTTGATTAGTTGTTATACTGAAAGAAGACAATGGTTTTGAAAGGAACTCCTCATGATCAGCTATAGGAAAATTGCTGAAAACCACCAGCCACCTCATTGGAACAACAATATCCCTAAAAGAAAATGATACATGATTTAAAACAAAGGAGAAAAAGTAGTTTTAGTAAGAGAAAAATTCAGTCACCGTCCCCAAACTATGCTGCCGCCAAGGCCAATATGATACCCGAACTCTCAAAAGTATCAATGTGATACCCAAAGACCTATTTTGATATCAACGTGATACTTCCGTCCAAAATCCATAACGGCTCCGTCTATTTGCTGATGTGGCAAGGGTAAAATTGTCTTTCTCAACTAATTAATTATAAAAAAATGAGATCGAGCTCTCTCTCTCTTCCTTTGCCAATCGATCCTCTCTCCTTTCTATCACAATTGGTTATTTTTCCGGAATGGATTTGTGGGTTTACAAAGAGCAGCCGAAATGGAGAATTTTTTAATCGAAGCGTTTGTGGCTTATGAAGAACGGTCCGGAGCAGCTGGATCCTTTGCCATGTCGGCGACAAGAAGGAGGCTCTGATGTCCGGCCAACCAACCGGGAGACTGGTTCGCAACTCCATCTCCACCTCCGCCCCCACCTAGCTCTCGGCCACCCTCTTCTCCTCCTTATCCCTCCTCCACCACTCCCACCGATAAGCCCGCCATAGTCAGCAGCCTTCCCAACCCCAAGCGAGCGCCGTGGCGCTTGGCGCCATCGGCTGCCGCCCGGCCTTTCGACTTGGAGCTTCTCTCCCTCAAGAGCTCCGAAGTCCTACACCTCCCTCAAGGACCTCCTCCCCTCCGCCTCAATCCATTTTCAAAGATTTGTACTATTTTTCCTCCTTGATTTTGTTTACCTTTTCGGACTTCATTTCAATCTCGTTTCAATTTGCTTGATCCTTGAATTTGTTTTTCTAAATTTTTTTTTTCACGGAACTAGAATTTTTGGTTTTCCGGGACCGGTGATTATTGTGGAATTTGAAATTATAGTGCTGATTTAGTGATTTTTTCACCATTGGCATCATTGTTGCATGTGATGTTGGAAAGGATTTCCTATATGATAGTTATGGTCAAATTGATGATTGTAAGAATTGGGTGCAGGTCGGTCTTGATTTGCTGCTCTCTCCTCTTAGTTTCTAACATTGTTATTGAACAATGGGCGTGTGAGACTGATTAATGTTCCTCCATGAATGTTGAACTTGAGGAAGTGGTTATATTATGGATTGGCTTCGATTGATGTTGCTGAGGCTTTCTTTGGTACAATTGTTACGTGGGGATTGTTGTACCGATTATCTTGTACATGCAAGGCAATTGAGAGGAAAGATGAAACTGCACAAATGTAGTGGCTTCTTTATTGGGCGGGTTGGGATTTGTATTTTTTATTTTTGTTTTCCTTTCATCTCAAGAGAAGCAGCCTTGATGGTGGCGGTGGCGTCGCATGCGTTCATCGACGGCCGGCTTGGGTAAATATTAGATTTTTTTTTTTTTTGTAGTAAATTCTGGGTGTGTGATATTGAGGATGGTTGATGTTATGGTTATTACGTTTGTGATTGTGATTGGGTGTGTCACATTTATTTTTGTTTATGTTGTTTGTTTGGAAATTGAATTGCAAAGGTTATGGGGTGAGGCAAGAGGCTGCGGTGGCATCTGATTAACTCTTTGTACTCAGGTAAGTAAGGAAATGTGGTGGCGGAGCTTCTTGTGAAGTTGCTTGGCCGGTTTGGCTAGAGGAAAATCCTAGAAGAAGAAGAAGAAGAAGAGAAAGAACAAAAAAGAAAATGAAAAGGAAAAAAAATGGAATTAAAAAGGGTAAATTGATCATTTTACATTTTTAGGGGACCCAATTTACTTCAAGCCACATCAAAGCAAATAGACGGCCCTGATTAGGAATTTTTGGTGAAGTATCACGTTGATGTCAAAATACATGTTTGGGTATCACATTGATACTTTTGAGAGTTCGGGTATCAAATTGGCCTTGGCGGCATAGTTTGGAGGCGGTGACTGAATTTTTCTCTTTTAGTAATCATATATGCACCATCTATACAATTGAAATTTCTCTTACCCAAATTGATGGAATAAAAGTGCCATGGACTTAAAATGTATGAAAAGAATAAATTTAAAACATCACATACACATCCAATGCATTTGTACTGTGGCGGTTCATCTTATCCTTTGTAAAATTTCCAAAACAATGTCAAGACGCTTTGCTAGTTAAGTATATGAGAAAATGGCAAAATATCCCAAAACTTCATAACTTGGATGTAATGTGCATTCCCACGGAGAATATCTACAGTCCAAATAAGATTTAAGTGCCCTTTGATTTAATACTTCTAACTTCTCTAACTTGATTGAGCAGAAGTCCCATCATACACTAAATTTCCTTTATCCCCTGTGGAGGTCGCCATCCACTCGAATGCTTGGTTAATAATGCAAGCACTTCCCGAAGAATCAATGTCTTTAATTTTTGTTATGGAGTTCAAAAGTCAGCGATTGAAAGCAAACCTATGTGGGAAAGAAATGAGAAATAATTATATGTCATGCAACTATATATGAGGAATATATTTATTTTTGGCAATCTGATGAGGAATATTGATCCCATTTCAACAACTGAAAAACATACTGCATTTTATTAGCTAATACATAGATGAATTCCATTTAGCTATGTAACTCCCCGATAATCTATCCTGTTTACGTACTTAACAATTTTTTTCCCTCTTTTAGTAATGTTAATAGTGTTTAAGGAAAAGAGATTAGAGAGAATGTAGTGAGAATTGTCCAACATATTGTGAGAATAGGAGCCCTATATATATATATAGGGATTACAAAGTACATATTCTAATGTTACAAGGAATACTAATCCGGTAGGATTAGGAATTCTAGAACCTTCCCTCCTATTACTACTCCTAGTTTGATAAGGCACACTAAATCGATTTTCCTTCAACACTCCCCTTGTGCAGCTCAAATTTGGTGGTGGCGCTTCATCCGCTGCCTCGCTAAAAACCTTGCCGGTAACAAAACCCCTGTGGGACAAAAATAACTCTAGTCGAAGGACAAAAATAGCGGCATAGCGTCCTTCACTCTTGAGATCGAAGATGTAGACATCATAACTCCCCACGATGTCGATATCTCCCCACTGATTGCTACAATTGTGGTAGTTCGGATAACTTTCTCAATCCGATGCTCTTCACATGTTTCTCGAAGGTGGATTTAGGTAACGACTTAGTGAATAAGTCCGCTATATTATCCTCTGATGGATTTGATTCACTTCAATCTTTAGAAGTGATTGTTGTTGCTTGATTATAAAAAGAATTTAGGCGATATGTGCTTGGTGTTGTAAGCCCTTGATGGAACCTAACTTCATTTGCTCAATACAAGCTGCATTATCCTCATAAATGCATGTAGGTTCATCCGTGGTAGACTTCAAACCACAACTTCCTTGAATATGTCTTATTACAGGACCTTAGCCATATACATTCTCGTGCGGCTTCATGTAGAGCAATAATCTCTGCATGGTTTGAGGAAGTAGCAACAAGGGTATGTTTTGTAGACCTCCAAGATATCGCAGTGCTTCCCATGGTAAAAACATAACTTGTTTGGCAGCGACCTTTGTGAGGGTCCAGAGGTACCCTCATTAGCAAAACCCATCAAAAACATCATTGTCGTTTTGATGGAGGGGGATAGGATGAGGCCGCCACCCTTGGTGGTGGTGGCGGCATTAGCGGCACATGGCCGGCCACTATGTTATGGTGGACGCGGCTCCATGCCTAATGGGGTCCGATCCCATTCTTCCGCCATTCCTCTTCTCTCTGTAGGGATAAAATAGGCTCATATCAATAGTACCTCTTAGGTATCGAAGATTGTCTTTACACCAATCCAATTCTGCGGCGTGTTGGCGCAGAGCTATGTCGAGCTAACAAGTTCACCGCAAATGAGATATCCGGTCTTGTGCATTGAGCTAAGTACAATAATCGTCTATTGCACTTAAATAGGGCACTTGACCTCTAATGGTTCTTCGTCCTCATCTTTTGGGCCAAGCGGATCTTTCCTCGGGCTCAAGACTACGACCGATCATGGGAGTACTCCACGAACTTTGCTTTATCTTCATTAAAAGCGCCTTAAGATTTTCTCGAGTATATGCGGGCTGATGGATCAAAATCACATCACTACGATTGCTTTCGAGTTCTAAATCGAGACAAAACCGTGTTTTCCCAAGCTCTTTCATCTCAAATTCGGATTTCAAATATTTAACAATTTCCTTCAACTCATCTAGAGTTCCAATTAGGTTCATGTCATACGACATAAACCGCTACGATTGCAAATCCGAACTTGTTCTTTTAATGAACACGCATGGGCATATTTCATTGTTAATATATCCCTTCCCAATCAAGTATTCACTCAGACGGTTATACCACATCCGTCCAGATTGTTTAAATCCATATAGTGGCGTTTTAATCTTATTGAAAACTTCGCTCCGTGGTTTAGAGCCACTTGATTTGGGTAATTGAAGTCCATCCGAACCTTCATATATATCTCTGAATCTAGATCCCAATAGAGATATGCTTTGTAACCACATCCATAAGCTGCATGTCAAGTTTTTGGAAACTACCAAACCGACAAGGTAGCGGAATGTTATAACGCCCATTACGGAGAATATGTCTCCTCAGTAGTGATTCGAGGCGTTGTGAGAAGCTTGCCCTACGAGGCGGGCTTTATATCTAACCACCTCATTTTTCTCATTACGCTTTCTAACAAAGACCCATTTATGGCCAGCGGGTTTTACATGCAGGGGTGTCCATGCATTATAGGCCCAAATACCTGTCTCTTTGCTAGTGAATCCAATTAAGCTGGATCGCATCTTTCCATTTAGGCCAATCCGGCTCTTCGTTGACATTCCTTCGACAGGCGAGGTTCGATATCATCATATTCTATAATTTCTTTTGCAACATGATATGCAAGCGCATCATCAATTGCCATAGAATTTCTATCCATCATCTCATGTACACTAGTGTAATTTATGGAGATCTCTCTATTCAGCTGGAGTTGGTTACGACATTGGAAGCGTCCCCCAATGATGTCTCTTGGACATAACCATAATCCGGAATATTCTCATGAGATGGATTATTCACATCGATGATTAATGGATTATTTTGTGCCAAACTTGCTTTCTTTCTTGGGCAGAATCCATCGAACCTATAGGCCTCCCAGCTTCTGGCGAGGAGCCATGGGCCTAGCCACAACGCGTCACCATCAGCGTGAGATGGGGCGTTGGCGCCATGCTCAGTGCCCTTGAGATGGCGTCATCTCCTCTACTTTTAGGGACATCAATCCTTGCGTGCACGCGTTTGGGAGGCGGTATGTGTGATCTCGTCACTTTATCGATGCTCCGTAAAATGCATCGTGCATCTATTCTCGCTCACGTTATGAAGATCGAGAATTCTCCGCGACTTGAATTTCGGACTGTGCGGTTCGAGGATCAAGATGAGACGAGTGGGGGACGGAGACCCGCGACAATTCACATGCGTTCACTGTTGAACATTCATGTTCTTATCTCCCCACTAACGGCGGAAGGCTGTCTCATCAGTGACAATCCGCAAATCTTGCGGTAAAGAGATCGCCTGTCAAGGGTTCTAAGTAGCGGACAATGCGTGAGGAGAATCATATCCAACATAAGCGCCTAATGCGTCGTTGAGGGCCCATTTTGGTGCTTATTTGTGGCGTATGATAAGTATATATACCGCACACCCAAATATGCGTAAGTGTGAGACATTAGGCTCATACCCGGCCACCATCACGGGACCTTGAAAAGGGTTGAGTGGCGATGGGCCTCAGACGAATAAGCACGTACCGCATGCAATATTGCATATCCCCAAGCGTAAATAGGGAGATTGGTGCGCATTACCAATCACGACCATTTGTAGTCGCTTAATGGCGGCTTCGCGAGACCATTTTGGGTGTGAACATGAGGAGCTGGATGGTCAACATCAATCCCAATGGACATGCAATAATCATCAAAAGTATTTGATGTAAACTCCCGGCGTTGTCTAATCTTATAGACTTAATAGGATGATCAAGTTGGTGAGCCCTTAACTTAATTATTTGTGCTAGGAGTTTAGCAAATGCAGCGTTCCTTGTGGACAATAACATGACATGGGACCAGGTGTCGATGCATCAACCAACACCATAAAATATAGAAATGGTCCGCATGGCGGTTGAATAGGAATCCACAAATATCACCTTGATTCTCTGCAAGAATGGTATATTTTCTTTGGTGTCCTTTGCATAGGATGGTCTCGATCCTAATTTTGTTAAAGAAGCGTGCTTTGCGTAATCTAATGATGGGCTTTTAGAAACAACCAAGGAGGAGTTTGGTTGAGCCACAAAGTCACAAGTGACTTTAGAAGTAAAAATTGGAGACAAAGGAGCCATGGTGGCATCAATGCCACCCCGAGGCCATGAGAGGGATGGCGGCCGCCAAGGATGGCCGGATTTGGGGTGAACGGGCGCCGTGAGGCCGCAGTGAGCTCCTTCCGGTGTCCAAAACCGAGTTTTACTTCTTTTAGTTCTAAAAATGGATGTCCGTGTGAAGTCTTTAATATCTGAGATGATCATATCACGACACTGGATGTCCCAAGCGGTCGTGCCAAAGCCTATATGTGTAAGAATCCCATAAATCATCTCTCATAACATGATTGGATTCAATGACTCGAATAGTGGTAGCATACAACCCACTAGGCGACACATAAGTGTCTCTAATACTCGTTTATGTCCGTAGTCATTAGAGGTGATGCAAAGGAACTCTTGTCCATTCTCACAATGTGTTTCCACATGAAAACCATTGGCTCTTATATGTTTGAAGCTCAATAGGGTCCATCCACTGCCCTAGGAGCATAAAAGAGCTTCGGTGACATTTAATGTTGTGCCATTTGGCAACATAAATTGGGCTGGTCCTCGACCATGAATCAATTGAGATGATCCAGCCATACGTAGTCCCGGAAGGTCGAGATGGTGTCATCCATAGAAATAGCTACCTATTTCAAGGATAGTATGTGTTGTTGCACTATCCACGAGGCATTCTAACTCTCCGGAAACATACTTGAAAAATAATAAAAGTTCAAAATTAAAATATGTCCAAGACATTGAATTAAAATAAATTGAGACTTTATTAATAATAGCCAATGATTACATCAAAGTTTCGTGACCATAATCTAATCCAAAGTAAAATCAAACATTAGACAAATTGTAGTCACTCAATTCGTTCGGTAATTCCAATTAAATATGACCAGGGAAGTAGAGAGAGATGTCGATTGGAGCTAAGCTCTCTTAGGTACCACTAATCTCAATTACTTTCCTAGACATCATACTTAATTGAGTACGCCTAGAGGAAAAGAGATAATCCAATAAGTCATTTTATTGATTAAGGCATAATTGCCATTACATAATTCTTGGAAATTAAAAGACTATTCTAAATAAAAATCTGCGGCATTCTATCTTCATGCCAATTTAAAGTCTTTTATAGCTCGATATTTTGATTAGCATTGATCAGGTACTCCATAAAATACCATGAAGAGGATGCTCTCTTGATTGAAATGTATTGACACAATGCATATGGTCCCTAGGACCAATGGCGTTGGAATAGTGCAACCATGGCCAAAAAGTGGCGCCATGGATTCCAATCCTTATACCCTCAACGCCATGACCCCTATGGTCATGTTAGGGGTTTTCAATCAATTATAGGCAATTGTGATTTTTCCGCGGTCATGCATCAATGATCTGATGCGAGAGCTTCGAACAATATTTTGTAACTCTTTCAGAGTTTTAGTGAAGCAGATATTATTCAATTTTGCTTCTATGTTAGGAAAAGTTCGGAAAGTTGTAGAATGTTACTAAAACGTTCACTAGGTGCAACCCAAAGGTTGTTAGCGTTATCCTCATTCATGTACTCAAACTTGAGGGCCATCTTCATGTGGCTTCACGAGGAGTAAATGCCACGGAATTTTCTATCTTAGTTTGTGAGTCTCGGCGGTTCCTTTTAGAACATTGCTCTCTTGGATTGTAGGCAAATAAATATTCCATGCCGTAGAATCCAATGGAGTAAAATCGAGCTCGTTCAAGTCTTACATCACGAAAAGGAAAGCAAGAACACCTTAGTTTCGAGTCAATGCTTCCACGAAAACTAAAATAAGATTTCTCGAGCCTTAATGCTACCAAGAAATCGATTTCCAAGAATATTTGGATTAGACCAAAACAATGATGTTTAGATGGTCATAAATGCGATGCTTACGGTACGGACACTCTTGAGTCCGAAGTCTTACGAAAGCTCTTAGTTCTTTAATAGCGTGAATCCCCGCGATTCCGCTTTCTCAAAGAATCGAACCCACGTTATAAGAAAGGTGGGATGTAGAAGAAAGCTGGAGGTTGCAAGTCCTCAAGAATAGAAGGAGAAATTAAAGTACCAAAAGCGGGAACTTTAATTATAAATACTTACTTGTTTGTTTGGAGCTTGAACACTTGATTCTTGAATTTTGAACTTTCGGAAGCTTGATACTAAGTTGGGATTGCAGATGCTTCTTCAATCCTAATCTTGGATTGCAGTGGCTGTTCAATCCTAATGCGGGATTGCAAGTTATTTACAATCACAGTCGTGGCTTGATTGTTCGGTGGTGATGGTGGTAGTAGGTTTGAGTTACTACCAAGGTTGCGAGGATGCGTGCCAAAAACTGCTTCTTGTTGGTCGATTTGGTGATTGTTTGGTGACAAGGCGAGCTGCGGGGGCAGCCGATGCTTGACCGAGAGGTGCGATAAAGGCTGCGGGGAGTAGCGGCAGCCTTTACTGAAGCAAAGGCTACCGGCGCCTGGTACAGGAGGAGCAGGCCGGCGGTAGCGGCAGTCTTGAAGGAAGCGTGAGAGCGTCAGTAGCGAGGCTGCTGCAGGGGCAGCTTGATAGGGCTAAGCGCGGGCTAGGTGCAGCGATAGTGAAGTTGGCGGTGAAGGGGATTTCGGGTTTTGTTTTTAGCTTTTTGTGGTTAGGCTCGTCTTGATAACGTGTTTAAGGAAAAAGAGATTCGAGAGAGAATGTAGAGAGAATTGTCCAACATATTATTATTGAGAATAGGAGCCCTATATATAGGGATTACAAAGTACATATTCTAATGTTACAAGGAATACTAATCCGAGTAGGATTAGGAATTCTAGAACATTCTCTCCTATTACTACTCATAGTTTGATAAAGGCACACTAAATCGATTTTCCTTCAACAAATAGACCTATACTCTCAATAAAGGTCTGATTGTTGTTTGCTATGACAATGTCAAGTTTACAATAAGGAAAAATTTGGGAAAGTAGCGAGAACACCTTCCATATAAGCGTTTTTGAACAGCATAGAGTCGATATTAAGCTTGAGAGAATGAAGTTGGTCAAGCTCCAGTGAGTATTTGTAATAGCCTGAGCCAAGTTGCTTTGTCTTCATCAACATTATAAAAACAGTTCCGTTTCTTGGCATCAAGGACTAGCTTCTTCCAAACAGAGTCACTAGTAATCAAAGTTGAAGCATTCCAATAACCAAAGGCAATACCTGCACAGAAACAATTGCAGACATCAGACATGTCCGAGATGCATCATATAGCATAAGACTACAATGAAATTTTATAGAAAGTACCTTGCACGTGTTAGGGAAACATTTGCTCTTTGCCTGTTCGACAAGAAACCAACTGACCCGTTCCCATTACAGCGGACGATGTAGATATAATTATCACATCTTCTTCACCAACTTGGAACCCATCAACAGATCGCGACACTTACGGAGAAGAGATCATCAGAAGTTTCAGTATATTTTCTGAGTATCACTTGAATTGCATAAACTTGAGCCTTGTATGGTGATATGAACCCAATACTAACTCTCTCCTTTGTTCCACTGAATTCTGAGGCAAAATAGAAAGTGAAACACAGATTTTAGGTCTTTGCAATGTATCACATAAATATAAGCATCGACCAACTTACTACAAGAATTACCTTTATAAAGGCTTGCTACTATCTTAGAGAATACATCAACCTCCACCATATTTTTCCGACTAAATCTGTGATCAAATTCTTCTTTTCCATTGGCTACATTTATGAAGTAATAGGATTGGTACATTTTTCCCTTGAGGAAGCACCTCCTCGTAGCTTCTTTCTTTGACATTTGGACCATCTAATATCTGGTTGTCGTAGAACTCCCTTTTCGGAAATAAACTGATGGATGGATGCATCCTGTACTGGAAATTGAGTAGGTGCTTCTTGTGTCCCAACTTTGCCAGCCTTCCAAACAAACTTTTTCCAAAATCAAAGCACTTTACTGCAATCTAGTAATTTATCACATTTATTAAGATGCTGTCAATGTAAACACCTATCATACTTTGAAAAGAATCGAAAGTGCAAAGGATAAACAAAACCTCGCTTTTAACCATGGCGGGAGTTGCCTCTCATCTCCTACAAGGATAGCATGGAGGAGACCAGATAGTTGTAAAGGAATTGCTGATTCACGTATTCATTAAAAATTTGAGCAGCTTCATCAATGCCTAACAATTCCAATGGTCTTGTTCCTGCTACAATATGCAATTTGGAAGAAGTTGATGCAGCAGAGAAATATTAAGCAAGCATTTTCTAGGCAGAAGTTCTTTTAATGAATATTCGTTGATAGGAACAGAGAATTCCATAGGAAGGGACTTTAATGTGTTTGTACACTTTGTTTTCAACTGCGTAAGGCAACAAACAGTGCTTCCTGGAACGTTGGAATCTTTGAGGACTAAATTCAACCCTTCATTAGCAGCACCAATATTATGCAATGAAGATTTAATAGACTTGAGCAAACCCGGCCCAAAGCTCTTACCATGTCCTATACCACTTTGGGTAAGTGAAATGCAAGAAGTTGGTAAGTGGGTGTACAAATCTACCATACAAATCTTCAGCTCTGACTGATTGAATCAAATTCATTCTTCACAAACTCCTCAAATGTCAGAGGATAATCCTCATCACCATTGTGTTTTCGATTATCCTCCTCATTTTTTTTCTGTATTTTGTTTCTGCTTTTCAGCTCTCTTTTCCAAATACAAAGAATATTGTTCCTCTGGATTATCAAGTAAATGTATCATGCATTGATGATAACAAATGATTCCACCCAGATAAAGGGACCAAACACTTGATGAGGATTTTAACACAATGATCAAGAAATATGTCACGAAGATCATCATTATTGTCAATCTTCATTCGCTTCTTGTTACCAAAGAGAACTATATCTCCTAGTCCAGACCTGCGATACTCGAGGAACTGGTTAACCAATCTCCGGAGTCTTGTTGGTACTTCTAGCACCGCAATATTGGTGGGAGCACATGTGAGAGTTCTGCACTTTAACTGAAAGAGAGCAAAGAGTGTTAGACTCATTGTCTTCTTCTTGCCAGATCTGGGGAGGACCCCATATTAATTTTACGGAATTCTGGTGATGGCATTGAGTCAAACTGATAGGATTCATTTAGATTTTGAGAGCAAATTGTAGGCCGTACAGCAGAAATGCCAACATTGCATTTTTTTGGAGAAGCAAACTGAACAAGAATCCTGTTTGGCTCCAAAACCAGCTTGGCTGCAAATAGTCTCTTTTGCTGCTTTGTGATTGCGGGCGTGCCAACACCGTGTGGGTGCAGTCATCGGGGAGTCATTTGACTCCGACCACTCCGAATCAAGCTGCGTGGATGAGGAGAGCACCAACCTCGTCACAAGGCTCTTTACTCTGCCTTCCGGAAAAGGACTTCTTGCCTTACGGGTAAGGGCTTGATTTGTGATCTCTTGAGTTCACCAAATCGATACTTAGTGTCGTAGACTAAGCGAGCAATCACCGGGAAGTTGGGAGAAAGCCACGAGGGTTTTGCTAAAGCGTGACTTTAGCTTCGTTGGGTTGCGAGGCGTTACCCTTGCTTATTTGGTTGAGATAGTATCGGTTTTGGTGAGTGCTGCGGCAATCGGCTCCTAGGGGCTGGGACTGGAAATCTGATGGCCCGGGTTGGTTTGGTGGGGGTGGCGGTCGGCTCTTGAGGGAGGCTGGGGCTGGAGTGTGGTCACGGTATGAGAGGTTGCTCGGGAGACTTGGATAATCGTAGAGATTAATTGGAGAGTCGTGTCTTTTCTATATAGATCTTTAGCCTTACTCTATATATAGGCTGCCCGTAGATTCTCCTTCCTAATAGGAATGAAATACTATATTTTAGGCCACAATTATTAGCCTTTAATCAAATTAAAACACTTAATAGTCTTGATAACTATCGTAGGCAATAAGTAATGTTATCCTCTCATTGTAGCTAGAATGTAGGCAAAAGTTAATTGCCTCTTGGGAATCAATCTCTTGGATGCGAGCGATAAGATATGCACGCATCTTATATTGATATATACCTTCGCGAGCAATCCACTGTTCCACATCCAACTTAATTGCATGGGAATATATAATTGCTTGCATATCATAGGTAGCGAATGGCTGATGGCCTTCCTTAATTGTCCCACCATGCATGCATGAGCAATTATACCCTTATACATATATTCAGGTGGGCAGCCTTGATGGATAATTGTAAACTTACTGAATTGGTCCATGTCCATGCCATCTTTAATTGCAATATGTGTAGCCGATAATTACCATGCATGCATCCGCGTCCTTCCTCTTTCCTTAATTGATTAAAGCCATGATATGCACGTAACCAGGACTCCTTGTTGATCTTTTGCCAAATATGTCCATTAGAATCCTAGCCAAATACAACCCACGAGGCCATCTTTAATGCAAAGATCTTTCCATATGATCCGTCTTACGTAGCCAAGTAAACCACTATTAATTATCAAATATCTTGATTATTAATAGTAAACCGATAAGATCCGCGATTTGACTTAAGATTACTTGGTCTTCAAGTAGGCCCTATTTAGCCTCTAAATAATATATTTGAACTTATCGAAAATAAATAGCTTGGGCCACCGATATTGGCCCGATTCTCCCGAGACGCCTCGTCGAGGAAAAATGTTAATTTTGGGTTCAAACAAATCCCCATCCTGTAAGGGACCAAAAAGGGCGTGACCACTTACCCAATTTCAGCTTAAAAATTGTCCACTTACTCCACTAAGAGTTTTTAACCCCACTTACCCAATCTAACATATTTTGACAATTTTGCCCCTATTATTAAATTGAAACTGATCAATCTATCTCTCTCTCCCCCCTCCCTCTTGATCTATTTTCTCTTTCATCCCCTCACTCTCTCTCTCTCTCTCTCTCTCTCTCTCTCTCTCTCTCTCTCTCTCTCTCTCTCTCTCTCTCTCTCTCTCTCTCTCTCTCTCTCTCCATGTCTGCAGATCGGAAAATTCGGTCGTCCAATTTTGTCGAATCAAGGGAGAGCCCGAGGCGTGTCGGCGGCGTTTTCCGATGCTTGCTGCTTTTCTTGGTCGGTCCGGTTCCATTCGCCACATCGGCGGCAGCGGCGGTCGAGATTGAAGACCACGGCTTTAATTTGAAATCAAAGCAGCCGCGACATCAATGTCCGATTCGGCGGCGGCGGAGAACTAAGCATACAAGCCTTCGTCAAGAGTTGCCATGTTTCCACGGCGTACGTATTCACTATGGTTGAAGAAATCGGGGAAAAGAAGCGAAGCGATCGAGTATCCAAGCTCCACACGCGAGGGAATCGGTCCGGCTTACTGGCAGCGCGGCTCAGGGCGACATCACTTTGTTGGGCGCTGTATTTGTAATTCTATTTTATTTAAATTTTTTTGGTAAATTTGGCGAAGGCTTATAAGGAAAGAAGAATGAAAAAAAGTTTTATTGAGTAGTTATACATGTCTATTCTTGGAGCAATAATATGATTATTTGAGGCAATAATATGATTATTGAGAGGCAATAATATGAGTATTGGGGGGCAATAATATGCATATAAATTGATCAATTGTGCACGTAGTGTATTCATTTTGGTTTTGGGAGTTTATGCAATTCAGCTTTGGAGGGCAATAATATGATTATTGGAGGCAATAATATGATTATTGGAGGCAATAATATGATTATTGGGGAAATAATATGAGTATTGGGGGCAATGATATGATTACTTGGGGCAATAATATGGTTCTTGGGTATTATTAGGGGCAATAAATTGAGGCGGAATCGGTCACTAGTCGGTAGTCGGATTCGGTGACCGATTGCGGATTCCGGTCATTGGTCGCCGAGTCCGGTCACCCGATTAGTCCGGATCCGCCACGGAGTCAAGCAAGGTCTCCAATGACTTTCTCAAAGTGACAAAGAAGGAGAGGGCAAAATTGTCCCAAAAATAAATAAAAATGAATTAAAAATACTTAATTGGGTATTAGGGAAATAATCTCTTAGAGTGTTTGGGTAAGTGGGCAATCTCTTAGAGTGTTTGGGTAAGTGGGCAATTTTAAGCTAAAATTGGGTAAATGATCATTTCCCAGAAAAAGAAGATAAATATATTGAGAGTCGCGAAAAGTATAGCTTGTCGAGGGAAATATTAGATGAGTGTCGATATATAAATACATACATCTGACATGGGTTGCAGAACTTTGTTAAGGATATTTTTATTTCCCTCTTCTGAGTTCCATACACGGAGATTTGTTGTCAAGTTCATAAGATGGACAGCAAAAAGTGTTTATCTGTTGGTCTTATGCATGTCTGGTTCTCCATTGTTAATAGGCTTCGATGATAGTATTTTGAACTGGAGAGCATCAGGAAATTCATCAATATCATTTGCTTTATCAACATACGCGATTAGATAGAACCTTGGAGGTCTGTTCAAATCATCAATGCATTTTGGTCTAACATATGTCAAGGCAATGACATCTCCAACCTGTGGCTCATACGTCATTCCTTTGTGATTCTCATCAGTTTCTGTATCTCTCTTATCCGTTATATCGTAAAACAAATCACCAGGAGGTTCATCTGAATCTTTGATTGTTAGAATTTCACAAGTAGGTACATGTGACAGAGTCTTCATATTCGATAGTGAATCAGCATGATTTTCCTCAACAAGTGAAGGAATGAATGCTTTCATGTAACTCGTCAATGTCACAAATGCGTCAGGGATCCTCTGCACCTGTTAAGTGAACAGAGGAAAAATAAAATTGACCTAAAGATAAGCACTTCAAACTAATTCATTCAATCCAATGCCACTAGTGGATTGACTCAAAATGCAGAGCCAATATTATTGGAAGGTGCTATCGATAAAGAATCAATTTTACCTTACTATAAATATAGAGCCAATATAATGAATGCTAATAAACTTTTTATTATGGAGGTCTGAAAAAATTATTTTGCAATATCAATTTGGTTAAGGAAATAAGTGCAAGGTGCAAGAGAGATTGCAGAGAGAATTGTGTGTTATATTATTGATAATAGGAGCCATATATATAGAGAATACAAAGTACATATTCTTATGATACAAAGGAATCCTATTCTGAATAGAATTAGAAATTCTAGAACTTTCTCTCCTATTACAATCATGGAACTAAACCTAGTTTGACAAGGCACACTAATAGTCAACATTCTTCAACACTCCCCTTGTGTCACTCAAACTTGGTGATGGCGCTTTTGATTATTTGCCTCGTTAAAAACCTTGCTCAAGTAATAAAAACCCTATAGGACAAAAAAACCTCGAGGAGGAGAAAAAGAGTACAACACGTCCTTCACTCTTCAAGATCGAACATGTAGACATCATACCTCCCTTTGATGTCGACATATCTCCCTGATTACTACAATCATAGGAGTTAGGATAACTTTCTCAATTCGATGCTCTTCACATGTTTCTCGAAGGTGGATTTAGGTAGCGACTTAGTAAATAAGTCCACTACATTATCCTCTAATTGGATTTGATTCACTTCAATCTTTAGAAGTGCTTGTTATTCTTGATTATAAAAGAACTTAGGCGATATATGCTTGGTGTTGTCGTCCTTGATGAAACCTAACATTATTTGTTCAATACAAGTTGCATTATCCTCATAAATGCATGTAGGTTCATCTGTGGTAGACTTTCAAACCACAAGTTCCTCGAATATGTCTAATTCTGAGACCTTAGCCATATGCATTGAGTACGGCTTCATGTAGAGCAATAATCTACTTGCATGATTCGAGGAAGTAGCAACAAGGGTCCTGCATTTTGTAGACCTCCAAGATATCGTGAGTGCTTCCCATGGTAAAAACATAACCTGTTTGGGAGTGACCTTTGTGAGGGTCAGAGAGATGCCCTACATCAGCCAAAACCCATCAAAACATCATCATCATTTTGATGTATATATGGGAGGCTGGGTGGACCGCCACCTTGGTGGTCAAAGCGGCGTTGGCCAAGGCAATATGGCCGGCGACGGCGTCATGGTGCACAATGACGCCATGCCTAATGGGGTCCGATCCCATTCTTCCGTCATTCCTTTTCTCCTTATAGGGATAAAACAAGCCCATATCAATCATTACCCTTTAAGTATGCAGAAGATTGTCTTTACACTAATTCAATGGCATCAGCGTTGGCGCAAGGCTACATCTAGCCAACAAGTTCATAACAAATGAGGTGCCCTGGTCTTGTATTGTGTTATGTACAACAATAAGCCTATTGCACTTAGGTAAGACACTTATGCCAATTAACATGTTTTTAGATATAATCATCACCTAGGGTGAAACATATCCCTCTTAGGGTCAGAGACTACGGGCGACCATGGGAGTGCATGCCAAAGCATTCAATGACAAGGTATACAAGTTCTAAATCTAGACAAAACCTTGTTCTCCCAAGGTCCTTCATCTCAAACTTCGGATTCTGGTGTTAAGTGGTTTCCCTTAACTCTTAAGGGTTCTAATTATGTTTATCAACATAAACTCGTGACAATTGCAAATCTGGAACTTGTCATGTGGAAACGCCGGGCATAGTTCATCATATCTCCTCCCAATCAAGTAGTCACTTTGGTAGGTATTTCAACCTCATTGCAAACAAGCTCAGTAGTCTAGAGCCATTTAGTGAGTATTTCAACCTCATTGCAAACAAGCTCCGTGAGTCTAGAGCCATTTGATTTGGATAAATGAAGTCCACAAGAACCTTCATTATATTATGTATCTAGATCCCCATAAAGATAATGTAGTGACCACATTTGTAAGCTGCATGTTCAATTATTCAGAAACTATCAAACTTGCAAGGTAGTGGAGTGCAATGACATCCATTACGAGGAGAATATGTCTTCTCGTGAGTCGATTCTAGGAGCATTTTGTGCAAAACCTTGTGCGTAAGGTGAGATTACCATCTCTTTTTCTCATTACGCTCTCTAGCGAAGACCTAATAATGTCAACATGTTTTATGTTAGGAGGTGTTGGTATCTCGGGCCCGAAATCTTTCCTCTAACCCCGTTAGTGAATTCAATTAAACCTGGATCACATCTTTCCATTTAGGCCAATTTTCTCTACGTTGGCATTCTTCAACGGAGCAAGGTTAGATGTCATTGGTCTTAATAATCCCACGTCCTCATGTACACTAGTGTAGTTTGTAGAGATCTCTATATTATCGGGGAATTGGTCTTAACATTGAGGCGTCCCCAACGATGTCTCTTGGACATAACCACAATCGAGAATATTCTCATGAGGCGGATTTTGAGTATCAATGATCAATGGATCAAGTTGTGCCAAACTTCGCTCTCTTCTTAGGGCGAGAATCCATCTAACCTATTATTGGGTCTCCTACGCTTTCTAGAGAGGAACCCATGGCCTATGGCGCCATTATGCCACTCTTTGTGGTGTCACTATACCACGATCCATGGTGGTGGTGCCGTGCCATCTCCTGCGGATGGCGCCATGTCCTCTTGTAGGGACATCAATCCTTGCGAGCATGTTTTGCGGCGGTATATGTGATCTCGTCACTTTTAGGGGATCAAGATGAGACATAGTAGGGACAGACCACGACAATTCCTATATCGCCCCGTTGAGCGTTGGCGTTCTAATCTCCCCTAACGGCCAGGAAGACTGTCTCATCAAAGTGACAATCCGCAAATTTAGCAAAAAAAGATGCCTTTGTCAAGGGTTCTACATAGCGGACTTATAGTTGGAGATTTATATCCAACATCTTTGCTCATTCAGATATGAGGACCCACCATGGTGCACCTTGTGGCGTGCACAATTGGCATATAAATGGCACACTCAAATTTGTGTAAGTATCGAGATACTTGCACCCAAATACTAGTCAGTAATGCGAGATAGATTGAGTAGCGATGGGTTGTAGATGAATTAGCATAGTTGCATGCGATGTGCATAACCCCAAGCGTATATAGGGAGATTGAGTACGCATTATTAATGTCAGGGCTATCACATTGTAGTTGTTCCAAGAGACCATTTTGGGTGTGTACATGAGAATTATGATGTCTAATATCAATCCCTAATGATATGTAATAGTCATGAAAATTTTTGATGTAAACTCTCTAGCATTATCAAGTTGAATTGACTGAATGGGATGATCCGGTTGTGAACCCGAGCCCTATGATCTGGGCTAGGAGTTTATCATAAGCAGCATTATGAGTGGACAATAGTGCGATATGTGACTAAGCGTGTCCACACATCAACCAACACGCATCTATACCATAAAACATCTAAGCAATCTGCAAGTTGGTTGAATCGATCCACGAAATCCCGTTGGATTCTATGTAAGAATGGAATTATTTCCTTAGTGTCCTTTGCATAGGATGGTCTCGATCATAATTTAGGTAAAGAGCGGGCTTTCTGAACGAAATTTGGGCTTTCTGAGGAACGAAATTTGGGCTTTAGAAGCAACCAATAAGGATTTTTGGTTGAGCCATGAAGTCACAATTGACTTTAGAAGTAAAACGAGGAGTTGAATTAGGGTTCTTGGCATCAAAACCAAGTGATGGCCGAGGGGTAAGCGGCCAGGTGAGGCGAGGCGTGCCATGCTTCTCCTCCTCGAATAAATTTATGATTCTTACTTCTCTTTGTTCCTGCATGAAGAATGCATGTCCGTGTGAAGTCTTTTAATATCACGGATCATCATGTCATGACCTAGGTGTCCCAAACGGTCATGTCAAAGCCTATATGTGTCGGAATCCCATGAAAACCATTAGCTCTTAGATCTTTGAAATAATAAAGTTCAAATTTAAGATATGTCCAAGACATGAAATAGAACCGATACTTTATTAATAATAGCCAATGATTACATCAATGTTTCTTGACCAAAAATCTAATCCAAAATAAAAATCAAACTTAGACAAATCGTAGTCACTCAATCTTTTCTAGAAACTCCAATTAAACATGACGAGGAAAGTGAGAAGAGATATCTGTGGAGCAAAGCTTGCTTAAGTACCACTAATCTCAACTAGTTTCCTAGACATCATACTTAATCGGGTGAGCCTAGTGAGAAAGAGTTAAGACAATTGTCATTTATTGATTTAAGGCATAATTGCCATTACATAATTCTTGAAAAATAAAGACTATACTAGTAAAACTCTGCGGCATTTTATCTTCATCACCAGATTTAAAGTCTTCTTTAACTCGATGCCATGATCACGCTGATCGGATACTCCATAAAGTACCATGAAGAGATGCTCTCTTGATTGAGCTGTATTGGCCAGCGATACATATGGTTCCTAGGACCAATGGCATTGGAATAGCATCGATCACCATGGCCAAAAGTGGCCATGGCAACCAACCCCTATACCCTTTAATGTCATGACTCCTTTGGTCATGTATTCGCCAACTTTGGCGATTACCTTCATGAGCATGTTGGATCATATTGATCATAACTTCTTCTAGCCATTGAACAGTGCTCATAGTAGCCATCTTGAGGCCTACCATATTCTCTTTTCACAAATTAGGTAGTTTGTGCGTTTCAACCCATGCCATAGCTCCAATTAGTTGATGGGAAATTTGTGATCCGGCCCTTCGCGTTGATTAAGATTTGATAGAATTGAGAGAATCTTAGTGAATTCAATTGTGATGTGGAAGGTAGTTAGGGTTTTCTCAATCAATTGTTCTTATGTGATATTTTTTCCATAAGCATGCATCAATGATATGATCTGCGTAGAGCTTCGAACAATATTTCATGACTATTTCAAAGTTTAGAGAATCGGAGATTATTCCATCATGCTTCTAAGTTAGGAAGATGGTGAATGTTTATTAAAAGCGTTCATGAAGCGCTACCCAAAGGTTTCTAGCGCCATCCTCATTCATGTACTTAAACTGGAGTGCCATCTCTATATGGCACTTCATCGAGTAAGTGCCTTGGAATTATCCTATCTCAGCTTTGAGAGTCTTGAGCCGGTTCCTTTAGAACAGGGCTCTCTTGGATTGTAGGCGATAAATCAAAGGGAATTAGGTAGAGCTTAACATTATTAGCCTACATGAAATATCCCATGCCCGTAGAATCCAATTGAGTAAAATCGAAGCTCGTTCAAGTTTGACATCTTGAAAAGGGGAAACAAGAACGGATTAGTTTTGGAGTCAATGCTTCCAATTTAAAATCGATATTAAGATTTCCAGCCTTAATGCTACCAAGAAATCGATTTCCAAAAATATTTGGATTAGACCGAAACAATGATGTTTGTATGGTCAAAATTGATGCTTACGGACGTTCTTAGTCGAAGCTTCGAGCAGCTCTTAGTTCGTGATAAATCTATGCTTACGGACGCTCTTAGTCCGAAGTCTCTGAATGCTCTTAGTTAAGCATTATAGCGTGAATCCCCATGATTCTGCTTTTGTAGAATCAAACCCACGTTCTGAAAGGTGTGATGTAGAAGAAGGGAGGTTGCAAGAGAAAAAGGAAATTAAAAGCGTAAAGCAGGAACTTTAATGTAAAAACTTACTTGGATTTCTTTTCTTGTTCTTCTTCTAAATCTTGATCTCTTGAACTTCGAAGATGGTGGCACACGAAAGTGCATAAGAGGAGGACTTGCGGTGATGGAGTTGGTGCCGCGGCCAAGAGTGAGTGCTTACGGGGGTTTCTAGGGTTTTGGGGTTCTAGGGTTTGATGTTTGCTTAGCGATAGGATGCTTTTGCAGAAAATTATTTTTGTTTCGATTTTAGGGTTAGGGCTCGTGCTGATAACGTGTTTAAGGAAATAGGTGCAAGAGAGATTGTAGAGAGAATTGTGTGTTCTATTATTGATAATAGAAGCCCTATATATAGGGAATACAAAGTACACATTCTTATGATACAAGGAAACCTATTCTGAATAGAATTAGGAATTCCTAAAACCTTATCTCCTATTCCAATCATAAAACTAAACCTAGTTTGACAAGGCACACTAATAGTCAACATTCTTCAACAAATATGACCTTTTATGCAACCATTTTGATTGTAGAGTTCACCCAAAACTAACTAACAGAAAGAGAAAAGAAAAAAGAAAACCAAAAAGTTTTGACACATATTCACATTTATAATAATAGAAAGCACTCATGTCCAATACAGAACAAACAAAGAACTCAAAAAAAATACCATGAAAGGAGGGAAGAGAATTAGCATTAGTATTTGTAGTTTCTCTATAGTTGATGCTAACTAAGATAACGTAGCTACTTTTCTTACTAAGAATTGGGCATTGAGCAAGTAGAAGTACTTGTAATAAACACATGAAGGAAATTAAATGCAGACAAACCTTATTTCTGTAAAGGTTTTCATTTAGTATATCTCCTAATAGACCAAGAGAATACCAAATCCACTAGGCTTCTTCTATCTGTAACTTGTTCCTGTTTCAGCTTACTCTTCTTCCCCATTAGTACTCTTTTGCTCTCTTACTCAATGACTCACTACTTGGACCCTACTTGATCATGAAGACAGAATAATTAAGATTGTCGCCCAGTCGATGAACCCTTTCATTCAAGTTTCAAGATGACATAGGAAGATGATCGAAGAGAGCACGGTGAAACTGTTTTTGCTTTTTCCATTTTTTTATCGAAAAAGAACTATTATTAATGCTTTTGGAAGTTACATCCAAGGGGCTAAATGTGGCCTCGTTAAAACCCTGCCCGAACTGGAGCAAGTAAAAAGAGCACCACACCCCTCAATCAACTAGAAAAAACATCGACTAGAAATAACATCAACTAGACATATCATCCCCTGCAAGATCATGAAGCCATGGTGGCCCAGCTTCCTTCCAAAACTGAATCCCACTAATGGTAAGAGCTTCCTTAGCTAGGTAATGAGCAGCTTTGTTTCTGCCTATGGGAATCTTCTTCCAGCTGATGTCTTCAAAATTAGGCTTTAGAGATTTCACTTCATCAAAAACTGGTCCTTCCAAACTCATGTCGCTCTCAGTGCTGTTGATTGCTTTAATAACATTTAAATCATCAGATTCTACTTCAAGCAAAACCTCATACCAAATAGAACAGCTAAGGTTTCACAGAGTGGGCTGAAAGGCATCCCAACATATTATGCATAAGTGCCCCTTTAACTCTTCCATTCTCATCTCTGACCACTGCACCCAACCCAACTAATTTACTCCTCTTACGGTCAATTGCAGCATCAACATTTTAGCTTAAGGAAGGGAGGCTTCGGTGGAATCCACTTGTCATTAGTGCATGAACTAGGAACTGGAATAGACGACATAATTAAGGAATCAGAAGACAAAATAGGTACAGACCTTGAATTTGCCCCATGAAAGTTGGAAAGCCACTCTTTAGCTTGAAGGGCAATTTGTTCACCAGTACTAGTTTTTTCTCCAAACCGGCATGCATTCCTGTTCTTCCATATTAACCCGGCCATGACTCCAAACAACGCCAATTCATTCTGGGAAGAGACTATGGAAACATGATCAAATAAACGGATCCGGCTCCTCTAAAGTTATTTTTGGTAAAGTTTTGTGAAGTTTGTAAAATCTCAACCACCACAGTGTAATCCTAATGGTTTGAGAGTGAGCCATTTCACATTTTTCTTAACATTTTTTTTCCTTAAACATTGAAACAAATTCAGAAAAAGAAAAATTGGGATAACTTTGCCATTAACTCTGTGTTTATTGGCTGAAGAGAAACCTTGTTTCTCAATTCATCTCCAAATTAACTTGTGAACTTGGATTTTCTTCTTCGGAAGCAATGACGAACAATGGTTTTATTGTCAATTGTTGGGATCCGAGGGGTGTTAGGTAACCCTATTTCTCTTTTTGATGATCTAATCCAAGTTTCATGCTCTTAAATTATATGCATATGGAATTTGGGAGGATGCTTTGATCCCAGATTTGTCTCGGTTGTGATCCACATTTCATGAGGGAAGAAAACACCCTACCTCCTGATATGCTTTTAATTTAATGTTTTCATGTGACAATTTCTTCTGTTTTGTATCAATCTGGCCATGGGAACTATTAAGTAAAGGTAATCATGAACTGAGAAGGGGAAGATGAGGTGGAAAAAAAAAACCCAAACAAAAGGGAGAAGAAGGAAGAAGATGGGAAGATAGGCAAGCGGAATATGAAGTCTTTTAAGCGACATGGTTTTAATAAGGACCATGCGATTTTATGGGCCGATTGAGATTTTCATGAACTTCACAAAACTTCATCAAAAATAACTTTAGAGGAGCCGGATCCCAATTACAACTACATAATGCATCTTGCCTATACCCATACATTACTAGGGATAGAAGTTAAAAGAGACAGAAGCGAAGGTTTGCTGGTTTATCTCATCAAAATTGCATTGCCAAAATTCTGAAAAAAGGTTTGGAGCATAAACTTTGTTGAATATATATAATTTTGATTGCTTCTACTTTGTATTTGAACAAAATATAATGAAACCACTACTTTGTTGATTTGATTAATTTGCGGTAGCAAATGAAGCATGAAACGAGATCAACTTAACCCGACAAACTTGTGTACTTGAGTTTCTGAACTTGTTCATACTTTTACATCAACCATGTCTTCCCTTATATAGGGTATAAGATTAACCTACAGAATATCTAAGATGAAAGCATATTAAACTAGATTAAAAGTACTTTAGATAGAAAATATCTAGCTTAATTTGAGTGGAGCAAAGCGATGAGTAATGCAAGTTGTCATAAAATATCTTTCACGCATGACTAAGACTTTCACCGCGGCATGTTTTGCGGCGGTGAAACGGACTCAACCTTTAGCGAATAGACTTAGTTATTCAGCGAACTATTATCTGCGAACACTACTTCTCGGGGAACTCACTTCTTACTTTTCCCCTTGTTGGCGTCATCTGTGAGCGCTTCTTTTAGCTGAACATTCACTTTTAGCCAACTTACTTAGCTTGAACTTTTTCTCCGTAGTGACTTCCATCTACTTAAGCGCACTTTTAGCAAACATTCCACGGATGGAGCAGGAAAACATTAATTCTAACAAACTTGTGCATCAGGTGAAGTTCTAATGTCAAAGGCGGATAAACTCACTAAGAAGCAAAGTCCAAAGTTGAGAAAGTCGATATGGAGACAAAGTCGATGCAAGGCTTGTTGGAAGTCTCATGTATGCTCGGGCTTGTCATCTACTGCATTGATAAATCTCCTTCATTCACATTTAAATCTTGACTCTTCTAGGTAAGCCCTCCATGATTGCTCTAATCATCTTCTTTTTTCTTCAGTTCATCTTCCTTCAAGCTCTTCTCGACTTCTCTTCATCCTTCTCCAATTGAGCAGCCCCTCTCGTGACCCGGTACTCAAAATCCACGGGGATGAGTTGCAAAGGCTGCAAGACAAAGAACTATGTGAAATACTCAAACAGATAACCACGCACCAAAAGATTGTATAGGCAACTTTAGTTCCACGAGAACCACTTCAATTATATATTCCAAAAAACACAACATGCAGCTATAAGCTATTGCCTTCACTACTTAATTCTTAAATTTCTACTACGGATGCATGAGCGAAAAAGCGCAACATGCTTTTGCTATAAGCTATTGCCTTCACTACTTAATTCCTAAATTTCCCTGCTGAGATGCATGAACCAAAAGCACAAAGCGGCATTCAACTTCCAAGGCATCGAAACTACAAAATTCTAGTCCTCCCTCTGAGCAGCGCTCATAAATTCTATCACGCAAGCACATAATTTCGGTCGGAAAACTTCTAGATGTGATCTTTGAGCGGGGAAGAGCAACTACTGGTCTTGTCAGCCATCAGGACTAGCTCTCATCCTTCTTGGACAAACAAAAAAACATATTAAATTTTACATTATACAAATGCAAAACCTAAATTGCAAAAAAAGAAGACTCCAACCGTGAACTCGAGAGAAAGTTTTAAGCGGGGCAACATAACATTAAAAGATTCAAGATAATGCCAAATGAGAGAGTTTAAGTAGTAGAAATCAAATGCCCTTAACCAATATTCTAATTGTCTAAATTTTTGATGTTTGGGAATTGATTTCATGGGACCCCTTTCCTTATAGTTTTCTATATATCTTGTTTGTTGTGGATTATGTTTCTAAATGGGTGGAAGCAAAAGCCACCCGTACTAACGATTCTAAGGTGGTTGCAGATTTCGTGAAAACTAACATTTTTGCTAGGTTTGGAATGCCGAGAGTAATCATAAGTGATGGAGGGACATATTTTTGCAACAAGGCGATAGTTGCTTTGTTCAAGCGGCATAGCGTCACACATAAGGTTTTCAACGCCCTATCATCCTCGAACAAGCGGACAAGCGTAAGTTTCTAAACCGTCAAATCAAGCAGATTTTGAAGAAGACCGTGAGCACTAATAGGAAGGATTGGAGCAAGCGCCTAGATGATGCATTATAAGTATAGAACAACTTTCAAAGCGCCAATAGGGATGTCACCTTTAGAATTGTGTATAGTAAGGCATGTCATTTACACAGTGGAGCTTGAGCATAGAGCATGGTGGGCCTTGAAACATTGAACATGTCCATGGATGATCTTTGGAGTGTTGAGGAAGCCCCAAATGAAGGAACTGGAAGAGTTGAGGAAGCGATGCATATGAGAGTTCATGGATTTATAAGGAGAAGACTAAGGCTTATCATGATAAGATGCTTCGTAGCAAGATCTTTGTTGTAAGACAAAAAGTCCTATTGTTTCACTCTCAACTTAAATTCTTTCCTCGATAAACTTAATCTCGTTTGATTGTTCCTTTTTGTTACTCACGCTTTTCCTCATGGTGCTATCTGAGATAAAAAGTGAAGCAACTATGATGAGTTTAAGGTGAATGACCATCGTTTGAAGCCATACTCAGCGTTTAAGGAGACAATCATGGAGGAAGAGGCCCTTCATATTGCGCCATCTCCTATGGATTAAGAAGAAACTCCGTGCAGGTACGAAAGACTTTAAACTCAAGCGCCGCTTGGGAGGCAAGCAATTCAGAAAAATTAGCCTGTGGAGGAGATCATCAAGCGCAGATTAAACTCTCTTTAACTCATCTCCTCTATTTCGGATTTTTTCTGATTGTATCTTTGTTTTTGCGTTTTTGGTTGTGTTTTTAGTTTTGTTTATGCGTTAATCATTCCATTCACATGATAATTGTTCATTGCATGATTTAACATGCTTTACATTGAGGACAATGTATGATTTAAGTGTGGGGGAAGGATTAATGTTTTTGTGTGTTATTTTGTGAGTCATATAAAGAAAAATAAATAAAAAATAAAAAAGTGTCAAAAATTTAAAAAATTTTCAAAATTTTGACAATGTATGATTTAACATGCTTTACATTGAGGACAATGTATGATTTAAGTGTCTTGAGGGGAAGGATTAATGTTTTTTGTGTGTTATTTTGTGAGTCATATAAAGAAAAAATAAATAAAAAGTGTCAAAAAATTTAAAAATTTTCAAAATTTTGAGTCAAAATGAATTTTGGGTAAATATCTTCTTCAAAGTAGGCTCATCTTAGTAGGATGTGATGTCTAAGGTCTAGGCCCGGATCCGAGAAGTGCTGCAAAGGGTCTCGTCCTGTCAAACAAGTGAGGTGAGCTCAGCTAAAATGAGTCCTTTACTTCACACTGGTCATGTCTCAAGGGAGTTCTTGAAAGGAGAAGGGACACATATCCCTAAGTCAAAAATTGTTTTTGTATCATGTATATTTGTCTTTGTTTTGGTTTTGTTTTTGTTTTGAGTCATAGGTTGCCCTTTCAAGCTGTCTAGGATGATTCTATATCTCAAAAATTAAGGCTATAAGGTGATCACAGGATTGAAATAATATTTGATGATATTCTTTGGTTAATTATGATGTTTGAAAAGCATATGAATGTGTAGTAGATATATGGTGCAACATTAACTTTTGGTCATGTATTATGAACATGTTGATGATGAGTTTTGATTCATAAAACACCCTTGTGAGAATTTCAACCATGTGCCCTTTCTCTATTGAGTGATGAATGAAATATATTCTAAATTTCTTGGCGATGCTTAGTTGATCTCATTATCTTTCATTTTGATTGATTATATGGCTCTTTAATGGAATAGAGAATGCTAGAATTCACTTTATACTAGTCTAAACTTTTATCAATATATATCCCTGATTTTGGAAATGATTAAAAGACACTTTAGGATTTTACCACCATTGCCAAATAAGCTGTGTCCCTATTATTGTTGTGTACACATGTGTGCACTATCCCTAGATTAACCCCTTTTGAGCCTACATTTAGCCTTTTCTTTCATTACCCTAAAAATCCTTAATCTTAAACCTTAGTATAGTTACATCCTTACCCTTTGTTCTAAAGACTTAGTTGAGCTATTTTTGAGACTTTGCAAGGGATGAAGATGTCAAGATTGAAGATTGAGCGGAAGAGTTGAGCGTTCAAGTGTGGGGTAGACTTGTCTACGAGGAAAATATGTATGTATGCCGTGAAAAACAAAAAGAAAAAAAATGAAATAAAAAAATATGATGAACACCGTAGAGAAATAAATGTTTATGTTTTATGGATTTGAGTCCCCTATACTTTGTGGATTTGGAGTTTATTTTGAAGTGAAAACCCATTGTTGAAGAATTTTGTCTTTGTCCAATTCACACTTGTTCAAGAGAAGGTTAGAATGAAGTTTGGGCCCAACATGATAACATTTGGCCCTTTATAAAGCCCATATGGAGGACTTGGCGTCTGCATGCATGGTGGATTTCGAAAATATGTCTCTCTACATCAACAAGTGCTCTACTAGGTTTTATGATACTTTGTGATTTCTCTATCCCTTCGTTTCTATTAACCTTAAACCTTGGCCCCAAAGTACAACCCTTTTGTAAGACCTTTTTAATCCTTAAGATGGGATAGCCTTTGATCCGTGAATATGAGTTTATAATTGTTGAACTTATGGTTTTGGGTTTATTTGTACATGTGATTGATATCATCCATGAGATCTTTTGAAAAAAAATAATATATGTGCTTTTTTTGTGATATGTGAGCTTTTGTAAAAATCTATATCATCTCTCTCATATACTTGAGTGAATAAGAAGCTTTTAAGCATACCCTTGAATTACGAGAGAAGAAAGAGTGCTATATCCATGTGAGATTTGATTAATTACTTGTTTGATACATGTTGAGTTCCAAACCATCACCATTGTTACTCCCAAGTCGTACATGTCTATATGTGGATTATATGTTGTAATTAACTCTCGAATATCTTGAGGATGTGATTCTTGGTTAAGTGTTATTCTTGCTGCCTTGGAAGTATGAGATTGTTGAGAGACAATATGTTGAAGGGGCATTAGAGTCTTTTTGTTTTGTAAGCGTTGGAGCCTTGTACTTTGTTTTGATTTACGTTGGTTTTGTCTTTTGTGTTCATTTTAAGTTTTCTACCCTTAGTTCATTTAGGTGTATTTTGAGTCTTGTTGTATTAAGTTTTTATTTTGCTAAGGGACTAGTAGTAAAGCTAAGTGAGGGAAATTTGATGAGACTAATATTTCCTATGTTTTTAGTGCATTTCTTTTTACATTTTGCTTAGTTATTCTCTTAACTTTATCATTTCTAACTTACTTTTGTTGTTATTACGTACAATTGAGCTCCAAAGCTGCGTGAAATTAGCTATCAAGATTTGGAAATGAAAGAAATGAAGGCAAGGCTGAAAATGAGGCTATAAATGGAAAGAAATGGAGAAATGAAACTTTCCTAATCTAACCAGAAAAAAGAATCCTAAGTCAACTAGGAGTGAGCTTCGGAAAAATGATGTTAGGAAATGAGAAATGGCCAGAATCCCGGTTGGACTAGGAAACCTGATCACACTAGGAGTCTTGATCTTTGTTAGAAGACACAGTAAGGCTAGGAGATGTTGTGGCTTCCAAGATGACTCAAGATAGTTCAAGAATGTTCTAGAAGACATGGTTTTCGCGTCATACATAGAAGAATGGGCTTTAAAATTATCCAATTGAGAAGTCTGGCCCAAAAGATTGAAGCATGTGACTTGACATAAGTTTCTAGACCTTCTTAACGTCTTAGAAGAATCAAAAATCAATTCCTATTGATTTTGCCGTGAGATATGGAGAAGATACTAGAAAGAATTGGCCAAGTCCTAATTTAGGGGAGAGTTTGGGGAGAAAATCCAAGTCGTATGCAATCAAGAAAGGAAAATAAAAGAGAATAATTATCAATTTAGGATTTCTCGATTACATTACGCATGCATGGAGGCGAATTATGGCTAAGTTCATTTAGGACTTTTGGCAATGAAAATGATTACTTGTTCTCAATTTTTATGGAATTTTCTCATTGGTTGAATGATGCAATCAAGAGAAGAATTCTTAGGAAACCCTAGCATGTAAATTGCACTATATAAGGAGGGGAGTATGAGATGTTGAAATCATCATCAAAACCGAGAATCAAAGTCTAAATTCCTCCCTTTATTATCTCAAAGTTTCGCCTCTCTATTGTTCAAGACTTGAAGCCGTGAAAGCAAAGTTCCATTCTCCATCCACAAGCCTTGCCGTGACCCTCATTGCCATCCACCACCTTTGAAGACCTTCTTGCATTCTTGAAGCTTCTTTAAAAGTGTAACCATGACCTTTATCCTTTTGTTTTCGGTTTTCAAGTTTTGTAACTTTAAAATCAGATTATGTAGCGTTCTATATAATTGTTTTGAATGGATGTTTGATTCTTTGTTAGAATGAAGTATGTGTATTGATGTTTAGTTTTCTATAGCCTTGGAAGCATGAAAAAGCGTTTTAGGATTTTCATATTATAAATTTGCGATTTCTTTATGTGAATTTGAATGTTTGTTGATTTTGTTCTTCAATCCCACCTTTCATGATTTTTGATTTCTTTGATGGCCAACTTAGGTTTCAATGCATGATTGAATCCATATTAAGATTGCTAAGCGTTCTAGGTCTTAATTGTTAAATAGAAAACCAATAATTCCTTAGGTAAATCAACAAAGAGAATTGCATGCTTGATTAAGCGTTCTAACTTGTGTATTTTTCTTAAATCAATCAAACTTTCAAAGTGCTTAATGCATTGAATATTTTTTGTTAATGGATTGATCACTCACTAGCATTACATGTTTAATAGGATAAACTATGGTGCGTTCATCTAGTTAATTTAACTAAGGAAAGTAAAAAACTTTGTATGCGTTCATCATTGTTCTTGATTAGTTTCATCCAAGTGTATGTTTTGATTAAGTGAATTATGATTTGCTATCTTGTTTTTAGTGTTAATGGATGTTGATTTCATCATACATCTTAGCCGTCCATCCCATCTATGATTCATGGTTTTGATTGATTATTGTAATTACTTAATTAGGTTAAAAATAATAACAAAGTCGGAAATCCCTTAATTCCTTTGTAAATTTTGTATATATTGTATAATTGCAACTAATAATTCTTTTCTTGGCGTTTGAATGACAGAGAGAGCCCTTAATCCCCGGATAGAGCGATCCCTACTTGCTATATACTAACAATTGTCAACATGGTTAATTTTGAGAACTCATTTTGAGCTTCGTCAACATTTTAGTTTGTCTATTCATTCAATACAAAGCGAAAGGAAGAAAAAAGCGAAGATGTAGAACAAGGTTAAGTAAAATTTGGAATAAAAGCGATACACAAGAGGAGGTGGATTTGGAAACTTACGGAGCCACTCACGGGCACGAGTCTTCTTCTTGAAGGCGCTGACTCGATTTCGGCCTCGATCTCCTTCTTCTCCTCGGTCTCGATCTCGATTCCTCAATCATTATAGGTGGTGGAGACGCAGTTTTGGAATAGCACATTAGAATCGTTCTGGTAAGGATTGTGATCAGGAAATGAAGATTGTTGGAAGCGAGAACATACCCGACCAGGTGACAAGGTGGAAGAGGTGGCCGAGGCGAGGAGGTGGAAGATGAGGCGAGGGGGCGGGAGGTTGAAGAGGAGGTTGGAGGTATAGCGAGGTTGAAGGCGATGGGACGAGTAGAGTGCAGCTTCTCCACCCTCTGATACCAAGCGGCAACCTTAGCGTTCCATACTGATAGGAGCATTTTAATGCGGCGTTTTACTTACTTTTCCCTACATTTCTTAGCGTTATTTCCTTAATAAAACTCTGTTTAGGAAAGTTTCCATCCTTTGATTGGGAAGGTTCCTTATTGTAGAAAGTTTCCATTTTGTAGTTTCTATTTTTCATTTTTAGAAAGTTTCCCTTTTTAGTTTAGGAAAGTTTCCGCTTTCATTTTAGGAAAGTTTCTATTTTTCATTAACAGTTTCTATTTTCAGGTACTTGGAATAAAATGAGCTGAAATGAGCTCATAAATGGAAAGAGGAGCTAGAGAACGCTTAAGGAAACAAGATGAGATACAAAGGGATGCACAAATGAGCGTAAATGAAGAAAAGAAGTTTTCCCCTGCTTCAACCAGGAAATCATGTCTAGGAAAGGAAATGACTCCTTAGGCTGTCCAAGAAGTGTGATGAAAATATTGAAGTGTCATGATGTTGAGAAGCTTCTTGAAGACATTAGAAGATGACATGGCTTGAAGGTGACGCATAAAGGCCCAAGAACTCTCAAGAGAAGTTGGATTTTAAGCAAAATGGATAAAGACCCATGGAAATTAGGGTTTGTGACGTAATGGAGATATTTTTGGAGGAATTAAATCTTGATTTTGCCGTGGGAAATCATGAAGATAATGTGAAAAATCAAGAAGAAATCAAGGAAAAAGCGTTGGAGATATTCTAGGAGAGTTTCAAGGGATTGTGCAACAAGAAAAAGCTCAAAACAAGTCCAGATTCGCTCCTAAATCCCTCAATATATTTTGGACGAAAATGAGGAATAAAATCTGTATTTTGTCATGAAAATCAAGAGAAAATCAAGGGGAGACATTAAAAGGAAGTCCATGGAGAGATTTAAGGAATAAAAGGTTCAAAACAAGTCCAGATTCATTCCTACAATTCTTAAAAGGAATTTTGGCCGAAAATAAAGAAGAAAATCAGAATTAATTCATGGATATTCGCAATAATATATTTGGGACTTATTTTGAAGGCTTATGATTGGTTGGATGACACATCGGGGCTTACATGGCAATTTGTGATTGGTTGAAGTTATGTGGCATTTTCTGATAATTCCTTGGAAAATAATAGAAGATTCATGAAGACTTGGAGACCAAGGCCAACGTATATATACTCCCCTATGCTAGGCGTTACACACAACCCCCATAATTTAGAAATTTACTATATCTGTGAAAGCTCTCTCCATCCTCTAGAGCAAGTCCACGAAGTTCAAGCAAGGCGAAGAAGAAGAAGAACCAAGCCGTGAGCATCATCATCCATTCTCCACCTTGAAGCTTGCTTTGAGATTCAAGACTCCATACGTTTTATCTTTCATCCCCATCTCCATCTCAAGGTGTAATTCAACCTCTTTCTTTGTAACCTTGTTTGATTTAAGATTGGAATTGTTTCTAGTTGACATATATGTTTGAACAATTGTTAATTTCTGAAATTTTATGATTAATTGAGAATTTTCAAATTCATATATTGTAATTCGAGAGTTTCTTATGTGAGTTTGTTTTAATTAAATTTGCTTTACAGAAAACTTTTTTATATGTTTATCTTATTTGGGCTCTACACTTATAGGATTTGCATGTAATTGGTGCTAGATTTAAGAACATAAATCAACTTTTTGCTTTGTGTGACTTGAATCAAAAGTAGTAAAGGTTTTGGACAAAGATCGAATTTAATTAACGAGGATTGCAATTAGGTGGACTTTTCCATACTAAGTTGTACACTTGAGTTGATAGCCTTTCTCTATGTCTAATCGTTAAACATGTCATGATTGACTAGCTTTCTAGGGCTTGATTGCATGTTTAATAGGATTGATCTAGGTGCTTTCGCTTAGGTTAATTAGCATTGAAAAGTAAAAATGGGAAATCGTTTGCTTTCAGATGTTTCACATGATCAACTCCTTTCTCATGACTTAGATGAACAATATTAGGGTTTGAATGGATTTTAATCATGGTTTCGGTTTTGATCTTTGTTCTCTCATTCCATCATTATCTTTATGTTTTTGCATTTTATTTGTTTTACTTATTTAGTTTTATTTTGAAACTCAAAAACAAAACCCCTAATTTAAGTAAATAATGTTTATACTTGTGAATATCTTTGTGAATATTATACTTTGTTTTAATTTTAATTGTTTAATTGTTTGACAATGACAGGTGTACCCTCAATCCCGGAATAGAACGATCCCTATTTGCTTATACTACTAGCGATATTTTCAGGGGTTAAATTTATACGCTTCCTTTTAGCGCATCAACTTCCTCCGATCAAGAAAGAAATTAGGGTTTTCGATCAAAGAAATGAGAAATAGAAAGCAGAGAGAGAACTGTGGCTTGAAAAGATCTATTTCAGACTTTCAGTTTGCTTCAAACTGAAATGAGAAAAGAGAAATAGAAGCTCTGGAAAAATTTGGATTTCAACGAACTAATTCTCACACACCTACAACTGAGTTTATGTATACAAGAATCGTTGCTGACCTTAGTAATGATTATCTCCTAATATTTTGACTGATTTAGTAACAGAAAATTACAAATTTCTAGAATTTTGTTACACATATTTAGCTAACTATTGCAGAAACTCATTCACGAGTATTGTGCAGTTTGTGGCAGTTATCAGCTACAGCTGCAGCTCCAGGAGGATTTTGTTTTGTCATGAAAGAGGGAATTACTACCTAGGCTGACTAGGAATAGCTAGTCTTATTTCTTTTTAGTTCTATTTACTCTTAAAACGCAACATTTCATTTTACATCCAGATGGAATCTCCTAGCTATTTTAGATATTTTTGTAGGCCAATGTCATGTTGGCACTTGTCTGGCATGTCAACATCTCAGCTGACAATTCTGAAGAAATCCTTATCCATTGAGATACAATTTGCTTCTGCTTTAGTACTTTGTCTGCATTTTTCTTTGTACTCTCACTACTAGAAAAAAGGGATACAAGGACACCAAAAGAGAGGAGAGAGAGGGACGAGGAGAGAGAGGGACGAGGAGAGAAAAGAAACTGGGGAGGGAGGGCCAGAGAGAGGTGAAGACGTGCAGGGGAAGAGAGAGGGAGGAAGAAAGAAAAGAAGGGGACAAGAAAGAAACTAGGAGGAATAAAACTAATAAAAAGGTGAGAGAGAGATGGAGACAAGACCAAGACAAAAAGAAAATAGGAGCAAAGATAATATAAATTATACATATTATATATATATATAAAAAATCGTACGGGACGGGTCCAAAGCGGGACATAGAAAATGAGAGCAGAAACGATCCGTTTTCCACGGATCGACGGGGACGGGCAGCTAAATAGTAAATTTTAAATTTTGATCTTACATTTACTAAACTCTGTTACTAAGCCGTCAAAAATCCGCCACGTTTGATTAAAGCGTAAAAGCTTCGATTCTCACTAGATTACGTGTTCGGCTGTGGTGACGCGTTCTCTGGCGGTGTCTGCGGGTGTGCTTCTCTCTGTACTTCGGGCGTGTCTTTGATGCTTTGAAGGATGAGATTAGAGAGAGGAAAGGTTCGGAGGAGGAAGAAGTCTTGTCCAGCCTCTGCGGTTTCCACAACTCCTCATGATTTACGCCAGAGTCTGCTTTCACCTTTGGTGTTTGAATCCACTACCGTGTGTTTCCAAAACCTCTTCATTTTCCCTACAAAAGTCAAATAACAGTTTGATACACTTGAGCCTCTTTTTCGAAGCTTGCGAATCGGATGGATGACTGCGATTCTCGGTTACGCTATTTATCGATGAGGAAGTCATCACCGATCACCATCCGTATTGCGGAAATGATGAGGAAAGCGATGAGGTTGGTGAAGCTAATGCCTTTCGCTTTTCGAATCGAAGAATCTACCGGAGAAGAGATTCACATGTTCTATGAGGGGTAATGAGGCCAACAAGTCCGGAGATGAAGTTGGATGATAATAAGTTTTCTTCGTTTCGAAGGAAATAGCTCTACGGTCAGGACTTCGTCTCGACAAGTTTCCCATCACAAGCATTTCATGTGTAATGCTTCAAGGAAATATATAATTTTGACCTCCTTGCGCCACTTTATATTTTGCATTTATGACATGAAGATACTTACTTTTCTGCCGCTTTGGCTGCACATTTACAAATTTATTTACCGATTTCATTTAAGTAGGACGGTTTCGTTCAGAATGTAGAAGTGATATCTAATCCCATTGAAGAAGGCCATGTCCGGAAAGGTGAGAGAAGACATGGAAACTACAATGGATATGTAGCAAATAAAGAACTAACACATTTGCCTAAAAAGAACCATAAGATCGCTCCCCAACCTGAATGGAGTACATACAAAATGACACACAATATGTTTCCGAGCAATTAAGTGGTTACCATCGTTTCAACTGAGAAGGATGGGAGGTACATGTTATCTTTTCTCATCTCTACATTATAAAGTACCTTTTAATTGTTTATAGAAATCTATTGGTAGTTTGTTATTGAAGGAAGTGAAAAGAAGAGGTTGCCAAGTACAAGGTGAGGGTTACCGATGCGTTTTTCTTTTCCTTTTTCTAATGTTTTTGATGTGTTCAATGTTGTATTGATCTTGGATTGTATTCTGGCTGATGATAAGATAGTGTTGAAATATTTGGATTCCGAGAGCAATTTGCAAATAAATGGAATAGAGATTCTTAATGTTAGTGATTTCCTCAGAATAACTATATTTACTGGTTTAGATTCGGGGTCTTCTTCATTCTTTCTTCTATGGCACTCAACTTACAAGGCGTGTCAACCATAGAGATGTAGAAATCCTTCTCTTTGTTTTACTCAAGTACTTGATATTCCAAAGATCATAGTAGAAAGCTGACCTCTTGTGATTAGCAAAGGCCCAAGGCCAAGAGATTAGCTCTCAAATACTACCTTAACTTCCCTATTGTTTCAAAAAGAACAGACCCTACTTGTGGAGTCGTGGCACAATACTGTATAAATATGTTGACATGATGATGTGGGTAATATCTAATGCATATAATCTGAAAAATGTGGATACAATGATGACAGTTACGTAGTAAACTTTCTTTTATTTTACCTCGTAATATGTTTTCAATGAATTGTTCTACCTTATAACAAACTGCTATAATTGTCCTCATCCACATAATGTTTAACAAAAGTAAGCGTCATTAACCTTTTTCATGTTCAAATCCTCTGAATTTAATAAAAAATGTTGTTTTGCTGCTCTTGAGAATTGTGTATAGTTTTAATACTGGAAATCTTTCAATTTCAGTTGACATTCTTTTTAATTAGGTGACAAACTGATTTTTGAAAAGTTATTGTTAGTGTTTTAGTTAGTAGGTTCAGAGTTTAATATATTTGTTAAATCTTTCCTTCTAAGATTGTCTTTCTCCGCCACATATTTCTTTGATTCTGATTACATCTACAGATCTTCGGCATTATTTAATTTCTTGGCATATGCGGTGGATCCTCCAATTGAAATCCAAGAAAGGACACTACTAGATATCGCGATTATCCACGAGATCATACAGGCATCCTCACCTCGAATCATGGTGTACATTTATTTTCTTGTTCTTTTCGTGGTAAAGTGTAGACAACAATTGCCAAAACTGTTTTGGTAGTATTCGGTGCTCTTATCATCGCTAAATTATTGTTCAAGTCCCTCATTGCTGTGATGTCTTACCATACTAATGTGTCATTGTGAGTTATCTATTCCAAGTTTTCAGCATATAATGTGTCAGATATGGTGTTGGATTCTAATATAACTACTTATCGAGAAAATAAAATATTATTGCTTTGAGAGCTGTAACATTGTTTTATTTTGGTATGGAGATATATTCCAAGATACACCTTCAGTTGGTTGGTGAAAGCCATGTGGGATCTAAGTTTCTAGCTTGCATATTCCATCAGCTATAGTTTCATTCTAATTGTTTAACTTTTGTTTTACGGCATACCTCCGATCACCCAATTTTGACTTCGATATTAGTCTTTTTCTCCAATTCCACTATAAGTAAGAAACTTCATATTTGTTTTTCAGTTTGACTTGCATCAATTTCTTAGTTACTTCATTTCATAAATATTGTCTAATGTGTTCATCTACTTGTTTCTTTTGCAACTTGAAATCTGTTTGAGGGACAAGCATAAATTGACGTAAATATAGAGAGAGTAATAATTCAGAGAGAATGGAGATTCAAGTGTGTTTATTCATCTCATACAAGGAGGTATTTATAGGAATACATTTGAGGTGTGAGATGCTTAAAGAATGATACAACTTTGATGACAGCTCCATTTCTAGCTTTACATTGTGGCATTGTGGCTGTGATGATGGAGATAACCATGCTTGTTCCTCTTTGGCATAAAGCTTTATCATTTTAGGTCACTATACCTATCTTTACACTTAAGCACCTCTCTCTTTATACTCAAGTATATATCCTATACATGAAATAGACATATAAACAATGACAACAATAATCATATATACTACAACACTCCCCTTGGATATTTCATGTCAATAGTATTGTCTAGGCCGCATTCAAGCTTGAAATTGCCTCGTTAAAAACCTTGCCAAGTAATAAAAATCCTGTGGGAAAAAAACAGCCTTGGTCTTAATTGAAGGGAAAAGAGTACAGCGCTTTTGAGTGTGGAGTATGTTTTACGGATACTCCCCGATTTAGACTCCCACGAAGATCATGGGAGTTCGATAACCTTCTTAATTCGATGCTCTTCACATGTTTCTCGAAAGGGGATTTTGGTAACGACTTAGTAAATAAGTCCGCTACATTATCCTCGATCGGATTTGATTTACTTCAATTTTTAGAAGTGTTTCATTCTGTTGATTGTAAAGAATTTCGGTGATATAATGCTTGGTATTGTCGCCCTTGATGAAACCTAATTTCATTTGCTCAATGCTCAATACAAGCTGCATTATCTTCATAAATGCATGTAGGCTCATTTGTGGTAAACTTCAAAACCACAAGTTCCTCTAATGTAATACAATTATAGACCTTAGCCATATGCATTCACAAGCACGCCTTCATGTAGAGCAATAATCTCTGCATGATTTGAGGAAAGTAGCAACAAGGGTCCGCTTTGTAGATCTCCAAGATATCAGGTGCTTCCCATGGTAAAGACATAACCTATTTGGGAAAGGCCGCACCTTTATGGGGGTCGTGAGAGATACCACTGCATCAGCCAAGAAATCCCATCAAAACATTATTTTTATTTTGATGGAGGGAGGGAGGAGAGAACGTCGGTCACCATTGATGGTGTCAGCCGCCGTCTACATTCACGGAAGGTGGATTTTTGCCTCATAGGGGTCCTGATCTCATGCTTCCGTCTTTTCTTTTTCTCTTGTAGGGATAAAAACAAGCCCATATCAATCGCATTACCTTTTAAGTATCGAAAGATTGTCTTTATGCCAATCCAATGGCGTGCGTAAAAGTTGGCGCTGAGAACTATATCCCGAGCTAACAAGTTCATCGGGCGAATGAGATATCCGGTCTTGTACATTGAGCTAAATACAATAATCGCTTCTATCGCACTTAGATAGGGTACTTCAGCCTCTAATAATTCTTAGATCCTCATCCTTTGGGCCGAACGGATCTTTGTGGGCTCAAGACTTCGCCGATCATGGGAGTACTTACGAGGCTTTGCTTTATCTTCATTAAAGCGCCTTAGTAATTTTGAGTATATCTTTGATGGATCATAATCCCATCACTACGATTGCTCGAAGTTCTATTCAGGCAAAACCAGCGTGTTTTCCCAAGATCTTTCATCTCAAACTCGGATTCCAAATATTTAGCGGTTTCTTTTAACTCATCTAGAGTTCCAATTAGGTTCATGTCATCGACATAAAACTGCTACAATTGCAAATCCGGAACTTGTTCTTTTAATGAACACGCAAGGGCATATTTCATTGTTAACATATCCCTTTCCAATCAAGTAGTCACTTAGGCGGTTATACCACATCCGTCCGGATTGTTTCAATCCATATAGTGAGGCGTCTTAATTTTATTGAAAACGCGGCTCCGTGGTTTTAGAGCCACTTGATTTTGGTAATTGAAGTCCATCGGGAACCTTCATATATATCTCTGAATCTAGATCCCCATAGAGATATGCTTTGTAACCACATCCATAAGCCGCATGTCAAGTTTTTGGAAACTACCAAAGCTGACAAGGTAGCGGAACGTTATAACGTCCATTACGGGAAAGTATGTCTCATCGTGAGTCGATTCGTAGGCGTTGTGAGAAACCTTGTGCCACAAAGGCGGGCTTTATATCTCATCACCTCATTTTTCTCATTACGGCTTTCTAACAAAGACCCATTTATGGCCAACAGGCTTTATATTTGGTGGTGTCGGCATTATAGACCCAAATACTGTCTCTTTGTTAGTGAATCCAATTCATCTGGATCGCATTTTTCCATTTAGGCCAATCCGGCTCTTCGTTGACATTCTTCAACAGCGAGGCGAGGCTCGATATCATCATATTCTATGATTCCTTTTGCAACATGATATGCAAACGCATCATCAATTGCCATAGAATTTCTATCCATCATCTCATGTACACTATTGTAATTTATGGAGATTTCTCTATTCTCTGGAGTTGGTTACTTGTCATTGGGCGTCCCCAATGATGTCTCTTGGACATAACCATAATCCGGAATATTCTCGTGAGATGGATTATTCATATCTATGATTAATGGATTATTTTGTGCCAAACTTCGCTTTCTTTCTTGGCGAGAATCCATCGAACCTATAGGTCTCCAGCCTTCTGGCGGGGAGCCATGGGCCTAGCCAATGTGTCACCCATAGAGGGCGTTGGCGCCATTCTCATGTACTTTTGAGATGGCATTATGTCTTTTAGGGACATCAATCCTTGCGGTATATTTGCAGCAGGTATGTGTGATCTCGTCACTTTAGCGATGTCGAGAAAGCGCATCAGGCATTGATTACGCTTACGTTAGAAGATCGAGAATTCTCTGCACTTCTTTTCAGGTTGTGCGGTTGGGGATCAAGATGGGACAAAGTGGGGACAAACCATGACAATTCCTGTCCTTTTTGATGAACATTGAGTGTTCATGTCTCCCCTAAAAGCGGGAAAGGCTGCCTCATCAAAGTGACAATCCGCCAAATCTAGCGGTAAATAGATCACCTGTCAAGGGTTCTATGTAGCGGATTATGGTTGGAGAGTCATAGCCAACATAAAGGCCTAATCGTCTTTGAGGACCCATTTTAGTGCTATTTGTGGTGGCTTAATTGGCACATAGACTGCACACCCAAATATGCGTAAATGTGAGATATTTGGCTCATACCCGATTACCATCCGGGGCCTTGAAAAAGGTTGTGTGGCAATGGGCCTTAGGCGAATAAGCACGGAAATTTACAAGTGTAATATTGCATAGCCCCAAGCGAGAAATAGGGAGATTGGTGCGCATAACCAATGCCCTAGCAATCATTTGAAGTCTTTTAATGGCAACCATGCGAGACCATTTTGGGTATGTACATGAGGGCGGGGATGTTCAACCTCGATCCCAATGGACATGCAATAATCATCAAAAGTCTTTGATGTAAATTCCCAAAGCATTGTCAAGGCGAATTGACTTAATAGGATGATCGTGGTGGTGAGCCCTTAACTTAATGATTTGTGCTAGGAGTTTAGCAAATGCGGCATTTCTTGTGGATAAGAGCATGACATGTGACCAGCGTGGTCGATGCATCAAACCAACACCATAAAATATCTAAATGGTCCGCTTAAGTTGGATGTATAGGTCCACAGATATCACCTTGTATTCTTTGCAAGAATGGTATATTTTCTTTAATGTCTTTTGCATAGGATGGTCTCGATCCTACTTTTGCTAAAGAGCAAGCTTTGCAAAAGCGAATGATATGCTTCGTAAGTAATTCTTTGAACCTTTCTTTTGGTTCATTACTTCCTTTTGTTTTAAAGAATGGATGTCCGTGTGAAGTTTTTAATATCACGGAGCATCATATCTCGACTGGATGTCCCAAACGGTGGCGTGCCAAAGTTTGTATGTGCTCTAATCCCATAAATTTTCATTCATGACATGGTTGGATTCAATGACTCTAATAGTGGTTATGCATTACAATCCACTAGAGCGACACATGAGTTTCTCTAATACTCGTGGTATTTCCGTAGTTATTAGAGGTGATGTAAAGGAACTCTTTTCCATTCTCACAATGTGTTTTCACATGAAAATCATTGGCTCTTATATCTTTAAAACTTAATAGGGTTCTTCCAGCCCTTGGAGCATATAAAGCTTCTGACATTAATATTTGTGCCATTCGGCAATAGAAATTGAGCTGGTCCACGACCATGAATCAATTGAGATGGTCCTGCCATCGTGGTCACTTGAAGATTGACTAGGCGTCATCCATAAGAATAATTGCCTATGTCGTAATATAGTATGTGTGGTGCCACTATCAAGAAGGCATTCCAATTCTCCGAAGACATACTGAAAAAATAAAGTTAGGAATATTAACACATGTCAATGACATTTGATAATCGCGATACTTTATTAATAGGGAAAATAGTCAATGATTACATCAAAGTTTCCAAAGTTTATTCCAATATAAAATCAAACTTTATACAAATTGTAATTGCTCAATCCGTTTGGTAATTCCAATAAAATATGACCAGGTAAGTAGAGAGATGTTGGTGGAGGCGCAGGCTCGCTTAAGTACCCCGATCTCAATTACTTGCCTAGACATCATACTTCATTAGATACGCATACATGAGAAAGAGTCAATTCAATTGTTATTTGACTAAGGCACATTTGCCGCTTTATTGGAAAATAGAAAAGACTATTTTAATCAAAGTCTGCGGCATCCTCGTGCTTTTCATTTTCAAATTTTGAAGTCTTTTATGGTGAGAATAACATCTTCACCATCTTCTTCTTCAGCAAGGTGAGCTTCTTGCTCCCTCATTTCCACTGTACTCCTTGTAGCGTGCAGCTAGTTGAGTACTTGCTTGGCATTGCTTAAACCAATGCTTTCGATTGATCCACACACACCTATGACACACGTCATTGTGGTTGACTTTCTTTACTTGAGGTGCACGTTGTGGATATTCCCTAGCGGGTTGTTGCTGCTACTACCACGGCGTATTATGCGACCTCCACGGCCCACGATTATTACGGCCCATGGTGTTGTTATATTCTCTTTTCCCACGTGTGGAATTGCCACCACGTGTGCCGCCTCCAAAGTTGCGGTTTCCTTCCTTATTAGGGCGGTTGTATGGACCCATTCGTCCTTCATGTCCCTGTTATTAGGGTATACATGCACCTTATTAGTAGGGTACCGCTCCTTGCGCCCTTTCTTGGGTGCATTATAATTTGCCTCATGAGCAGCTTTTGGATTTCCCTCTGGGCCTTGAATTATAATTCTTCACAAGGATATTGTCGTAGCTTCTCAAACAATCGACAAAATATTGATAAGCTCATTGAACTTAAAGTGAGTCGTCCGGCATTAAATTGATGCGATATTGCTTTGATAGTATAATTGCTGCGGCCGGGGAAGGTGGAGAGTCTTCTCAATTAGCTCTTCTTACGTGAGAGGTTTTCCACAGAACTTCAGCATGGCTTTTAGTCAAGAGCTTACGAATTGTATTGACCTTGAGACTTGAAGTCGAGAAGCGTATATTGTTCCATTGAACCTTCAAGTCGGGGAGGAGGGAATCTTGGATATTATCAAAGCGCTCTTCTAGCGCTACCCATAGGTCCCTTTGCATCTTTGATGGACATATACTCTAATCACGAGTGCTTTGTCCATATGGCGTCGCATCAAGATAATTGCTTGTGCATGCTTTATGGGTGTTAGTTGGAACACAAGGCCAGCGTTTGGTTCTGGATTATGGGCAATATCCCTTTTTGATGTGAGATGGTTCTCAGCGTCGGTTCTCAACTATGGTAATCCGAACTAGTTGAGTCAAGGATTTGAAATTCGAGTCTAGGTTCATTCGACATCCTTGAAATATAAGAAGAAAAAGATGTATTAGTTTCGAGTTTAAAACTTCCACGAAAAACTAAAACAATAAGATTTCCGAGCTATGCTACCAAGAAATCAATTTCAAGAATATTTGGATTAGACCTAAACAATGATGTTTAATAGGGTCATAAGTCAATGCTTCGCGGGCGGCTCTTAGTCGAATATTATGAACACTCTTAGTTCATTGACTACTGAACGCTCTTAGTTCGCTTGGCGTGAATTTCTATAATTCCGCTTTTAATTGTAAGTTCCCAAAAAGAAAAAGGAGGAGAAAAATAAATAAAAACTCAAAAGCGGGAACTTTTAGTAAAGAATACCTTTGAAATAGTGTTGTCGGAAATGACCAAAAAGCAAAAGTTGGCAGGAAAAGTCACCGGAAAATGGCCGGAAAAGTCGCCAAAAGTTGTAGAAAAGTCAGCGGAAAAGTGTCTCGAAGTCGCCGGAAAAGTTGTCCCGGCCAGCCTGAGACTGGCGGCGGCAGAATCCGGCCAGCGGCTTCAGCGGCGGCTTCAGCGGTACTTTCGGATATCTGGCGAATTTCTTTAGCGGCTGCTTCAGCGGCAGCCTCGGCCGGATGCTTTCGGCGAGTGTGGCGAGGGGCTCGGCAGGATTTCGGCGAGGTCCTCTCGGCGAGCAGTGCGGCAAGTGTCTCGGCCAGATCCTCTCGGCAGATGCCTGCGGAGCTCAGCGAGTCCTCTCGGCGAGTGCTGCTGCGAGTCTCGGCGGAGTGCTTTCCCAGGCTTCTAAGCCGATCCTCTCAGCCAGAATGCTCGGCGAGTGCTCGGCGAGGTCACCAGCGAGGCTTCGCGGCCATCTCGGCAGAGCTTCTACAGCTTCAAGCTTTTCAGCGAGTCTCAGCGTTGAATGCAGCGTAACTTCGGCCAATGATCCGGCAGTTCAAAACTTCGGCGTTGGCGGGTTCCTACGGCTCGAGGGGATTCCAAACCGGTTGCAGGCTTCTTGGATCAAGGGCTTTGATATGTGCTAGGGTTTGGAGGTTTTTGTAGGTTTGGAAAAATGGCTTTTGATCGGATTATGAACTTCCTCTATTTTGTCAATTTCGATTCTAATTCTAGAGCAATTTCGTCGCGATAGCGTGTTTGAGGACAAGCATAAATTGATGAAATATAGAGAGAGTAATAATTCAGAGAGAATGGAGATTCAAGTGTGTTTATTCATCTCATACAAGGAGGTATTTATAGGAATACATTTGAGGTGTGAGATGCTTAAAGAATGATACAACTTTGATGACGTACTCCATTTCTAGCTTTACATTTACATTGTGGCATTGTGGTTTGTGATGATGGAGATAACCATGCTTGTTCCTCTTTGGCATAAAAGCTTATCATTTAGGTCACTATACCTATCTTTACACTTAAGCACCTCTCTTTATACTCAAGTATATATCCTATACATGAAATAGACATATAAACAATGACAACAACAATAATCATATATACTACAACAAAATCTTAATTTTCCTTTAATATGAAGTCATTTCCAAAATTTAGTGTTGTAATGCACACATTCCTCATTGGTTGTAAAAGGCGAGGAGTTGCCATCTTGATGGTAAAGTATGAATACTTGCCGCTTCATGGAGAGGCGATTTACCGCTTCGGCAAATTGGTCGTTAAATTTTGAAGATTATGGTCTTGGTGTCTTTATTGCTTCTTAGTACGTATGAGTTTTTCAATAATCATGTGCCATGTATTGTGTGATAGCATTACATTTCTCATTAGGTTGTAGTTATGTTTAGGTGGAGATATGTAGGCTGCTATTGATAGTGTATCAAAGGCTTCTCAAGGTAAGTTGTTTCAGTTTTTGTCTTTCTTTTTCTTTGGTATTGTAGCGGCATCGGGCATGCAGCATTAACTTGATACCATGATGCATAATATACTTGTCTTAGTGTCCCGTTTCTTACACGTATTCAGATTTTATGTAATACAAATGACTATCGTTCTCACGAAAAAATCTTGAGTTTTTAAGAAATGAAGTGACCATAGAACAACCTCCAACCTGATAAGATAATATGCATGTATTTCTCACGCAACACAAAAGATGCGTCACAAGAGAATAAAGGGCTACTAGCTGAACATCATTTGACAACCAAACTAGACGATTCATTACCCTTTCAATGATCCCTTCATTTTAGTAGGCGATTCCATCACTTCTATCATTTTCTTGAAGATAATTTTAAAAGGTAGCTCAATTTATGTCACATTTCTATAGCATACACTACAATTGGCTTCACAAAATATATGGATGGTAAGTATAAGTTTATAAGGGTTAGGAGCATAATCCAACTAGAAATAGAATACCTAATCAAACTAGATTAAGTTATGTAATTCAGCTAAGAACAGCATAAAACTCTTTATAAAGTAATAAATATTTATTTATTGGATTAATTAATAAATTGTTCATGAGTCATCTATAAAAAATAAAAAATTTTATAGTCACGCATCTTTAATTACTCATCTATAATAATCTTCATAAAATAATAAATTTTGTATTCCCAAGTCCCAACAATATTAATTTTAAAATTGTTGAAGTGTTTACATGTAATTATTTTTGTTGAAGCTGATGGAAGAGATGGAGGTGCTTCGGTTATCAACCAAAAGTGAAACAAGGCAAGTAGACCTGACCCAGATCGGGGGAGGTGAGCGAAGGATTATATTCTTGTGAAAGTAAGGTTTTTCGTAACGCTCCTAGATTCGAGACAATTTTGGGTCAACCTCCGATTTGTCCAGAATGTTTCATCCCCTACAGGACTAGGTGCACACAAATCAATCGCAGAATCTCTGTCACTCATGCGTGTCCCCGAGAGGAACATCCCAATGCTATCAACAAGTTACTGGAGGTGCTTGACGCCACAGTCTCCACCGAGCTGCCTGCCTATTGACGTGGCCATATGGGGCATGATGCCGTATCTGAATCCATGGACATGTGTAAGCCCAATCTCGTTCCCGCGACAAGGTCGTCTATTGAAGCCCTGGAGAGAGTGAACCTCACGTTGCCTTTTGAAGATCCATGTGTTATTTGTTTGGAGGATTTCGGTGTTGATCAAATGGTTATCCACTTGCCCTGTTCACATTGCATTGTCCAGTCACTGGAGATCAGTCACTTGTGTCCCCTCTGCCGCTACCCAATGCCAACTCTGGTGGATGAAGTGCCTCCTCCTCAACTCTGTTGAGCCCCAGTAAACCTCTTGATTTATTTGGAATTGCTAGTTTAGTTTCTTCTTCTATTGTCACAGTCTAGTGCTGTGAAATTATAATCTTTTCTACACTTATGCTTTACAGCTGGTCATAGCCTCTTCAGGTTTCACATCTTGTTTCAATTTATGATTCAAGGCTTCATTTTAGTTTGATCAATCTGTATTAACAGTTTTTGTGTATAAAATTGATACCCGTGTTGTCACTTTTGGTTATGAATCATACCCTTGTAAAAGTTGCTTGCTTTAATTGTTGATCTTCTCTGAGTAGATGTGAAATTTGCAAAAGTTGGGGTGTGCTTCATATGAAACATATAAGGTCTTTGTTTTGACTTCTTGGACATACATATTCGTATTCAAATTCATGTTTAGTTACTTAAGTTGTGCACTACCAACAATGCAAAAGAAGAGAAGTTGGAAGATACGCTTCATGTGACCATAACCATTTTCTGGTTTTGGAAGCAAAGTAGTACCAGTATTCTAACTCAACTTCGTCTTAGGAATCAGTTTAAACTTGTGTAATAGCCAGCTACTTCTGCGGCGGCTGGGCAGCACTGAATGAAGTTTCTGTATCCACATAATTTAGTGTTGTTGGAAGTAAGAAACCACAGACGTTTCATCTTTTGTTCTGCCTCATGACTTTGTTTGCATCAATACTTTAGCTTAATAATTACTCTGGCAATCCACTGCTATATTCTTTAAGAATCGTACTGAGGTAGTGCATAAATCTTGAGTCGTAATGGATTCTAGTCAAGGCAATTTGACTTTTTGATTCCAAATGTTTTTTTTTTTTTAAAGGTCAGGTTTAATTATCGACACATGGCCTATCCCTGTACAGGTAAGTGCACAGGTCTTCTCCTCCTAGATGATCTTCTTTTTCTTTTGTCACGTAAATAGTTATGTTTTCTTTTTGATTTAAAGGACGGTTAGCCACTTGGAATACCTGATGAGAGGATAATACTTTTGCTGGATTGCTGGAGTTGACACGGCCTGTAATGCAATAAACAAGTATCCTGCCCAAGTTTTAATAATGAAAACCAGAGACTTAACTTGTATGGAGATAATGTTGGAGGTGAGATTCCCTGATTATAGGTTCTGATATACGTGTCTACCTGGGTACTATGTCGATATTGTGAGAGTGAGACTGATCGAGAACTGAGAATTTAGGTGAATCTGATCGAACCATACGGACACTGCTGAGAATGCATCACACATGGTTCTGTTTCTGTTAGACAAAACTAAAGAGACTGAGATCTGGAACCTTGTACGATTATTTTGTATTTAAGCCTGAATATGCTAAGGATTTTCAATGAGATGTCTCTTTCTGTTTTGTTTTTGTTTTGTTTGTTTGTTTTTTTTTTTTGACAAAGGATCTAAATTAGAAATCGTAGATAAGAAACTTCATTAAAATACTACTAACACAGCACGAAGTTTTGGATTAAACAGTTCACATTTTCCTAGCCAAAATAGTGAAAAACTATATACATTAGCTAACGCACAAACAAATCTGAATATTTAGCCATGACTTGAGTCTGCAACTCCCATGTTGCTTCCTCGATACCATGATATTGCCAGATCACTTTCACTAAGCGAATGTTTGTGCTTTAGCTAATGTATAAAGAATTTGTACCTCGATACCATAAAGAAATGGGAAATTAGGTCAAACGATTATACGAACTTTTCGGACTATTAATTTTCATACCTATACTTTGAAAAATGTCATAATGGTACCTGAAGTTTTGGCCCCGACCCAATTTCCGTACCTAACTTAGCATAAAGAAAGTCGTCCAGCGGCAAGTTAAATTTTGAGGGTAAATCACTGGAACTTCGTATTCTCAAGAGAAAATCTTTCCAAAACGATTAATACGAACTTTTCCGGACTATTAATTTTCATACCTATACTTTGAAAAATATCAAAATGGTACCTCGACGATTTAAGCCCGACTCCAATATTCATACCTGTGAACAAGATAAAACCGTTGACTCCGTTGAGCGACTGCAGAAAAGTATGCCAATAACTACCGTTGGGTTCAAACATTGCCCCAGGACCTCGAAGTCAAAGGTCTTCGCCTTACATCTATAGATGTATGATCCGGACATAACTCGGAATATGGGAGTTGATTCCAAAGCGATTGAGAGCCGGGGCTTCGGCTACCTACCTGGTTTTCTATCGGGGAGAAAAAATTGAACTCTGGTTCTTTACTCCCTACGTAAGCTCACAGTACTAGAAGATATGTTGGAATTCGCTAGTACGCATCGAATCCACAACGCGTGAGGCGTCAACCACCCAATTATTATTCCCTTCGATGGCTTCGCCCGGCAACGCTGATCTTTTCTCCAAAGATCTTCTCTCTCGCCGATTTCAATCAAAAATCCTTAAAACCCACAATCCAAAAATCAAATTCAATTATTTGCAGCTGAAATCGAATTTCAATTTTTCTTTTTTGATGGGTTTGGGAGAAGACAACAGAGAAGAAGGAAAGAAAAGTCGTGATTAGGTAGGATGCATGTGGAAATTTTGGTAGCTATAACAGCAAAATGGTTTGGTTTTGCAAGTGTTTGCTCGGTTTTAAGCCTAGTTCACCGGATAATTGGAATCATGGAGATTATTTGGGTGGATGCACAAGGAAATTTCAATGCTTTAGGTTGGAATCCGGCAGTCTAATAACAAAGGAATCGAAATTTGGTAATTCCACTTTTGGGTCAAGTCCGGGTCCGATCTGCAGCCGGAAATGGAATGGCGGTGATCTCGACCATAGATCACAAAAAAACGGGATGTAAGTAGTTTGGGCAATGCACCGCTAGAAAGCCTTGACGCGGGACCCTGGGAAGTCGAGGTTACGGGGTGTGAGGAGGGCGTTCAGGGTCTCCGTGTAGTGCGTCGATGTAGCAGATGAAGGTGGGGTTCGCATCAAGTATGGGTCCAGGCACCTGCTGGCGGTGGTCGGCATCGTCACGCGGATCTTCCCGAAGTTCTTACCGATAATGGGTATATGAATATTTAGATCTAGGTATACCATGTTGATATTGGTATTTGAATCTCGTGATTGGGCATGGTAGTTATTGGCATACTTTTTCCGGGTAATCGCTCAACTGAGTCAACCGCTTTATCATTCCTAGGTATGAATATTGGGTCAGGCTTAAATCGTCAGTACCATTTTGATATTTTTTCAAAGTATAGGTATGAAAATTAATAGTCCTGAAAAGTTCGTATAATCGCTTAGAAGATTTTCCTTGAGAATACGAAGTTCCAGTTACCCCTCAAAATTTAACGCCGCTTGTGACTTTCTTTATTGCTAGATGCGGAAATTGGGTGGGGCCAAAACTTCAGGTACCATTATGACATTTTTCAAAGTATAGGTATGAAAATTAATAGTCCGGAAAAGTTCGCATAATCGCTTGGACTAATTTCCCTAAAGAAATTGTTCTTTTTTATCAACAATTCTAACCACCTTCTCGTCATAGCATAGATCTTTGTGAATTCAAAACATGTGAAGCATCTTCATGGTTTTTCTTCAAAACAGAGATATGGAATACATTACGGACACTGGATGGTTTAGGCGGAAGTGGTACTCGGTAAGAATGTTCACCAACTACTCTCAAACCTCAGAAGGACAAGTAAACTGTGGAGTGAGTTTTTGCGCCTTGGGGAATACCTTTTAATTCCACAACAAGGTCGAATCTTAAGGAACACATGGTCTCCGACTTTTTAGTTTTGATGATGATCTCCTTCTTCGACTCGCAGTGCTTTTTGAAAAGCTTTTGGTAGTGGATCTTTTCGCAGATTCCCTAATGAAACCAACACCAAAAATTAATAATTTTTTATTCTCTAAAACTAACTTCATCTTTCTAAACCTCAGATAAATATACCTAATAGTAACAGTGAAACATATAAGTTTAAATTAATTCAAAGCTCCAACAATTTGTGATAAACAAATTCGTCTACCAAAGCTTAAGCTGTGTTGGATATAGGTATTATACTTTTTAAAATTTTACTCGAGGTCAAAAGACCTCAAGATCACCAATTACTATGAACAACTCACAAAGCAGAGAATCAATTGTCACTTAATGCTTCTAAAACATATAGACCTACAGTATTGAAAAGAAAAATGCATTTGATGGCTTTGAAGTCTCCTACTTTCACATTTGAAATGGCTCAATTACGTCACGTTTGGAAGAGTGAAAGTTGTATAACAAGTTCACAAATATACTTGATAGGGAAGTAACAATTGGTGATCATACCTCTACTAGGTACAGCATAGAAGTTGGTAGTAGTCAAGTAACAACATATATATTCTATGGTTTGAATTTACTAGCCACCTAGTTGAGGAGACCAATTACAACTTATAGCACCCAGTAATTGTGCTCCAGTTATTTCATATATGTTTAATTTTCTTACAAGTGATTATGTGCAGACTACTAGATTTCCTACATGCATGTCAGAACAAATAGTTAAGTGACTCACATGTCAGTGGAAGTAGATGCTTCTGGCTTATCTGCTAGACATAGTGATGATAATGGTTTTGACAACAACTCCACAGGGTTAGCCTTCAAGGCAAGTGCTGAAATCCTTCACCCTTCTTCACCCTTTATTTTCCATAACAATCTTTCTTTTGATTGGCATTGCTTTTCAAGGGATAATTGGTTTTACTGCTTTCGCTGTCTCCCTATTGAAGCAAGTGGTACATTAGCTCAAATATATGCTTGCAAAAATATCAGGTAATGAATAAGAATATGGCCATCATTTCTATTGAAAACTGATTCTTCTTCAGGAAATGAACTTCAAAAAATTACCTACCGACATGAACAAGTGAAAGAGGATAATATGTGCGGACCAAAATCATGACTTACATGACTTGACATGATGCTACTGAGGATAGCCTCTAGCATAGACATTTGGAGTTTAAGTATATGATATTTACAAATTAAATTAAGGCATATAAACTTCCAGCATGACTAAAACGACATGAGCACCTATAGTACAACTTATAGCACCCAGTAATTGTGCTCCAGTTATTTCATATATATGTTTAATTTTCTTACAAGTGATTATGTGCAGACTACTAGATTTCCTACATGCATGTCAGAACAGATAGTTATGACTCACATGTCAGTGGAAGTAGATGCTTCTGGCTTATCCTGGTAGACATAATGATGATAATGGTTTTGACAACAGCTCCACAGGGTTAGCTTCAAGGCAAGTGCTGAAATCCTTCACTCCTTCTTCACCCTTTATTTTCCATAACAATCTTTCTTTTGGCTGACATTGCTTTTCTAAGGAACAATTGGTTTTATTGCTTTCGCTGTCTCCCTATTGGAAGCAAGTGGTACATTAGCTCAAATATATGTTTGCAAACTATATCAGGTAATGAATAAGAATATGGCCATCATTTCTATTGAAAACTGATTCTTCAGGACGTGAACTTCAACATTACCTACCGCACATGAACAAATGAAAGAGGATAATATGTGTGGACCAAAATCGCTTGGACTTACATGACGTCATGATGCTACTGAGGATAACCTCTAGCATAGACATTTGGAGTTTAAGTATATGATATTTACAAATTAAATTAAGGCCTATAAACTTCCAGCATGACTAAATCCATTATGAGCACCTATAGTACAACTTATAGCACCCAGTAATTGTGCTCCAGTTATTTCATATATGTTTAATTTTCTTACAAGTGATTATGTGCAGACTACTAGATTTCCCTACATGCATGTCAGAACAGATAGTTATGACTCACATGTCAGTGGAAGTAGATGCTTCTGGCTTATCTGGTAGACATAGTGATGATAATGGTTTTGACAACAACTCCACAGGGTTAGCTTCAAGGCAAGTGCTGAAATCCTTCTACTCCTTCTTCACCCTTTTATTTTCCATAACAATCTTTTCTTTTGGCTGACATTTGCTTTTCAAGGAACAATTGGTTTTATTGCTTTCGCTGTCTCCCCTATTGAAGCAAGTGGTACATAAGCTCAAATATATGCTTGCAAAACTATATCAGGTAATGAATAAGAATATGGCCATCATTTCTATTGAAAACTGATTCTTCAGGACGTGACCTTCCACACTACCTACCGACATGAACAAATGAAAGAGGATAATATGTGTGGACCAAAATCGCAACTTACATGACGACATGATGCTACCGAGGATAACCTCTAGCATAGACATTTGGAGTTTAAGTATATGATATGTACAAATTAAATTAAGGCCTATAAACTTCAGCATGACTAAACGACATGAGCACCTATAGTACAACTTATAGCACCCAGTAATTGTGCTCCAGTTATTTCCATATATGTTTAATTTTCTTACAAGTGATTATGTGTGCAGACTATTAGATTTCCTACATGCATGTCAGAACAGATAGTTATGACTCACATGTCAGTGGAAGTAGATGCTTCTGGCTTATCTGGTAGACATAGTGATGATAATGGTTTTGACAACAACTCCACAGGGTTAGCTTCAAGGCAAGTGCTGAAATCCTTCACTCCTTCTTCACCCTTTTATTTTCCATATGTAACAATCTTTCTTTTTGGCTGACATTGCTTTTCAAGGAACAATTGGTTTTATTGCTTTCGCTGTCTCCCTATTGAAGCAAGTGGTACATTAGCTCAAATATATGCTTGCAAACTATATCAGGTAATGAATAAGAATATGGCCATCATTTCTATTGAAAACTGATTCTTCAGGACGTGACCTTCAACATTACCTACCGACATGAACAAATGAAAGAGGATAATATGTGTGGACCAAAAATCGCGAATCCTTACATGACGACATAATGCTACTGAGGATAACCTCTAGCATAGACATTTGGAGTTTAAGTATATGATATTTACAAATTAAATTAAGGCCTATAAACTTCAGCATGACTAAACGACATACGAGCACCTATAGTACAACTTATAGCACCCAGTAATTGTGCTCCAGTTATTTCATATATATATGTTTATTTTTCTTAAAAGTGATTATGTGCAGATTCTACTGGACTTCCTACATGCATGTCAGAATAGATAGTTATGACTCACATGTCAGTGGGAAGTAGATGCTTCTGGCTTATCTGATAGACTTGGTGATGAAAATGGTTTTGACAAGAACTCCACAGGGTTAGCTTCAACGCTAGTGCTGGAAATCCTTCACTCCTTCACCCCTTTTATTTTCCATAGTCGTCTTTCTTTTTATTGACATTGCTTTTGAAGCGATAATTGTTTTTTGCTTTTGCTGTCTCCCTATTGAAGCAAGTGGTACATTAGCCTCAGATATATGCTTGCAAAATATATCAGGTAATGAATAATAATATGGCCATCTTTTCTATTGAAAACTAATTCCTCTTTTTCAGGATATGAACTTCAACATCACCTATGGACATGAACAAGGAAAAAGTGGATAATATGAGTGACCAAAATCACGACCTACATGATGACATAAGGCTGCTGAGAAAACTTTCAGCTTTAGACATTTGGAGTTTAAGTATATGATATTTACAAATTCTAAATTAAGGCCTATAAAACTCCAGCATCACTAAACAACATGAGCAGCTACAGTAAAAGATGAGAGAAAAGATTTCATGTTCAGAATTATACATCCATTCTTCTACATGGTAGTTGATTCCTACTTGCCAAAACAAATATTTATAGCAAATAGAGTTGTGTAATATCATTTTGTTAAAAATAGTTTACTTTGATTTGATTATTCAAAACAAATATGACTCCATAAAAAGTTGGAATATATGCTCACCCATATGTTGAAGTTGCTATTTCTCGATTAGTTGTTATACTGAAAGAAGACAATGGTTTTGAAAGGAACTCCTCATGATCAGCTATATAGGGAAATTGTTGAAAACCACCGGTGCCATCCTCATTGGAACAACAATATCCCTAAAGAAAATGATAAATGATTTAAACAGAGGATAAACAGTAGTATTAGTAATCATATGTGCTACACCTTGCAACAGAAATCTCTCTGACCCAGATTGATAGAATAAAATTTCCATGGACTAACAAATGTATGAAAAGAAAAATTTAAAACATCGATCACATACCTGTCAATGCATTTTGTGGCGGCAGCGTTCATCTTGTCCACTGTAAAATTCCCAAAAAACAATGTCAAGACGCTTTGCTAGTTCTGGTATATGAGAAAATGGCAAAATATCCCAAAACTTCATAACTTGGATGTAATGTGCATTCTCCTGGAGAATATCTACAGTCCAAATGAGATTCAAGTTCCCTTTGATTTTATACTTCTCTAACAGTTGAGCAGAAGTCCCATCATACACTATAGTTCCTTTATCCTTAAGAGGTCGGGCGCCTATCCACTCGAAAGCTTGGTTAATAACGCATAGAAGCACTTCCCAAAGAATAACAGTGTCTTTAATTTTTTGTTATGGAGTTCAAAAAGTCATGAGTGAAGCAAAACCTATGTGGGAAAGAAAGAAGAAATAATTATATGCCGTGCAACTGTTGATGAGGAATAACAGATGAGGAATATTTTTAACTACAGAACAGCATACTGCATTTTATTAGAGAATGCACAGATGAATTCCATTTAGCGATGTAACTCCCCATTAATCTATCCTGTTTACTTAAGGATTTTTCTCCCTCTTCTTAGTAATTTTAATAGATGTTAATGGACCTATACACCAATAAATGTCTGATTATTGTAATGCTATGACAATGTCAAGTTTACAATAGGAAAAGATTAGGGAAAGTAGCAGCACACCTTCCACATAGCATTTTTGAACAGCAGAGAGTCGACATTAAGCAGAGAATGAAGTTGGTCAAGCTCCAAAAGGGCAGCTGTAATAGCCTGAGCCAAGTTGCTGTCCTCATCAGCATTATAAAAACAGTTCCGCTTCTTGGCATCAAGGACTAGCTTCTTCCAAACAGAGTCACTAGCAATCAAAGTTGACGATTCCCCCAATATCCAAAGGCAATACCTATACAGAAACAATTGCAGAAATCAGACATGTCTGAGGATGCATCATATAGGATAATTACAATGAAATTTTATAGATAGTACCTTGCACGTGTTAAGGCAACATTTGCTCTCTTTGCTGGTTCGACAAGAAACCAACTGACCCGTTCCCATTACATCGGACAGTAGATATATTAATTATCACATCTTCTTCACCACCTTGGAACCCATCAACAGATCGCGACACTGACGGAGAATCCAGTATCAGAAGTTTCAGTATATTTTTCTGAGTATCTCTTGAATTGCATAAAACTTGAGCCTTTGTATGGTGATATGACCCCAATGCTAACTTTTCTTCTTTTGTTCCAATGAATTCTGTGGCAAAAAAAAAAAGTAAAACCCAGTTTTAGGTCTTTTGCAATGTATCACATAAATATGCATCAACCAACTTAGTATTACAATAATTACCTTTTTATAAAGGCTTGCTACTATCCTAAAGACTACAGCAATCTCCACCATATTTTTCCCCGGACTAAATCTGTGATCAAATTCTTCTTTTCCATTGGCTACATTTATGAAGGAATAGGATTGGTACATTTTTCCATTGAGGAAGCACCTCTCTTTCATAGCTTCTTTCTTTGACATTTGGACCATCTACTATCTGGTTGTCTGCATTAGAACTCCCTGTTTAAGGAAATAAACTGATGGATGGATGCATCCTCCTGTACTGGACATTGAGTAGGGTGCTTCTTGTGCCCCAACTTTTGCCAGCCTTCCAAACAAACTTCTTCCAAAATCAGCACTTACAGCAATCTAGTAATTTATCACAATTATTAAGATGCTGTCAATGTAAACACCTATCATACTTTGAAAAGAATGGAAAATGCAAAGGATAAACAAAACCTCGCTTTTAACCATGGCAGGGAGTTGCCTCTCATCTCCTACAAAGGATAGCATGGCGGAGACCAGATAGTTGTAAAGGAATTGCTGATTCACATTCTTTTAAGCTGAGCAGCTTCATCAATGACCAACAATTCCAATGGTCTTGTTCCTGCTACATCATGCAATTTGGAAGAAGTTGATGCAGTACAGAATATTAAGCAAGCATTTTCTAGGCAGAAGTTCTTTTAATGAATATTCATTAATAGGAACAGAGAATTCTATTGGAAGTGACTTTTAGTGTGTTTGTACACTTTGTTCTCTCAACTGCATAAGGGAACCAACAACAGTGCTTCCTGGAACTTTGGAATCTTTGAAGACTGACTCCGACCCCTTCATTAGCAACACCAGTAGTATGCAATAAAGATTTAATAGACTTGAACAAACCCAAAGCTCTGACCATGCACCTTCACCACTTTTAAGTGAAATGCAAGAAGTTGGTAAGTGGGTGTACAAATCTACCATACAAATCTTCAGCTCCTGACTGATTGAATCAAATTCATTGTTTACAAATTCCTCATATGTCAAAGGACAATCCTCATCATCTCCATTATGTTTTTGATTACCCTCCTCATTTTTGTGCATTCTGTTTCTGCTTTTCAACTCTCTTTTCCAAATACAATGAATATTGTTCCTCAGGATCATCAAGTAAATGTATCATTGATTCTAACAAATGTTTCCACCCAGATAAAGGGACCAAACACTTGATGAGGATTTTAACACGATGATCAAGAAATATGTCATGAAGATCATCATTGTTGTCAATCTTCATTCGCTTCTTGTTACCAAAGAGAACTATATCTCCTAGTCCATACCTGCCATATACTCGGTGACTGGTTAACCAATCTCCGGAGTCTTCCTGCTACTTCTAGCACTGCAATATTGGTGGGAGCACATGTGAGAGTTCTGTACTTTAACTGAAAGAGAGCAAAGAGTGTCAGGACTCATTGTCTTCGTCTTGCCAGTACCAGGAGGACCCCATATTAATTTTACAGAATTCTGGTGATGGCATTGAGCCAAACTGATACAGTTCAAAACTGCAGCTTCTTGGGATTCATTTAGATTTTGAGAGCAAATTGTAGGCCATATAGCAGAAATGCCAGTGTAGCATTTTTCCCTGGGTAAGCAAACTGAACAAGAATCCCCATCCTGTAAGGAAAAAAAAAAAAAAAGATAAATATATTGAGTGCGAAAAGTATAGACAAATTAATTGATGAGTCTCCATATATAAATACATACATCTGACTTGGGTTGCAGAACTTTGTTAATGATATTTGTATTTCCCTCTGAGTTCAAAGCCGTCCATACACGGAGATTTGTAATCAAGTTCATAAGATAGACAGCAAAAAGTGTTTCTCTATTGCTCTTATGCATGTCTGGTTCTCCATAGTTGATAGGCTTCGATGATAGTATTTTGAACTGGAGATCATCAGGAAATTCATCAATATCATTTGCTTTATGAACATAAGCGATTAGATAGAACCTTGGAGGCCTGTTCAAATCATCAATGCAATTTGGTCTAACATTTGTCAAGGCAATGATATCTCCAACCTGTGGCTCATACATCGGTCCTTTGTGATTCTCATCAGTTTCTGTATCTCTATTATAATCACGTTATATCGTGGAAACAAGTCACCAGGAGGTCCAGCTGAATGTTCGATTGTCAGAATTTCACAAGTAGGTGCATGTGACAGAGTCTTCATATTCGATAGTAAATCAGCATGAGTTTCTTCAACAAGTGAAGGAATGAATGATTTCTTGTAACTCGTCAATGTCACAAATGTGTCGGGGATCCTCTGCACCTGTTAAGTGAACAAACGAAAGAAATATATTGACCAAAAGATAAGCACTTCAAAGTTCAAACTAATTCAGTCAATCCAATGCCACTAGTGGATTGACTCAAAACGCAGAGCCAATGCGATTGGAAGTGCTATCAGTGCAGAATCAAACTTACCTTACTATAAATGCAGAGCCAATATAATGCAGAGCTAATAAACTATTTTTATTAGGGAAATCCGAAAATTACTTTGCAATATCAATTTGACCTTTTCTTCAACCATTTTGATTATAGACTTCAACTCAATCTGACTAATAGAGAGAGAGATGAAAGTTTTCACACATATTCTCTTTTACAATAATGGAAGCACACATTTGCAATACAGAACAAACAAAAGAACTCAAATTTTAACCCAAGCTAGGATACCATGAAAGGAGGAGGAAAGAATTAGCTTAGTATTTGTAGTTTCTCAGTAGTTGATGCTAAACAGGTTAAGAAAAGATACTTTTCTTTTGAGAACTGGGCCTTAAGCAAGAAGAAGTGCTTGTAAAATGTAATAAAGACATGAAAGAAATTACCCAGACAAACCTGATTTCTGTAAAGATTTTCATTGAGAACATCCGAAATAGACCAAGAGAATACCAAACCCACTAGGCTGCTAGTATCTGTAACTTGTTCCTGTTTCAGCTTACTCTTCTTCCCCATTGAGTACTCTTTAGTCTCTTACTCAATGACTCAATTCCTGATCCTTCTTGATCATGAAAACAAAACAAGATTGTCGTCTGCTCGATCAAGTAAGTCTTCAAGGGTTAAGATCAAGATGGCATTGGAAGATGAAGAGAGCACAGTCAAACTCCTTTTGCTTTTTCCATTTCGTAAAAGAGAATGCGTAAAACGAGGAGACGCATATATATAATATAACTAGAGAAAAAAAAAGACAAGGGCTCAGCTTATTAAGGAACCCAAAAACACGCTCGTCCAAATTAAATGAGAATTAAAGTCTTTATATTCTTTTTCGTTTCCTCTCCCGGGGTAAGAGGGTTTCCAATAAAAACAGATTCAAAAAGAGTAGTTGTAGTTGGACTTCCAAATTTGCTTTATATGGACCTCCCATCTTTTTCAATAGTTATTGGACTTTGTCAACTCATATGAAAAGATAGAAAAGAATACAGAGAGAGAAAGAGAAAAAAAAAATACTCTTCTTACCTCTTACGACAAACTAACGACATTTTTATTTTTATTTTAAATTATGTTCTCCCTTCAAACTCTCATGCTTGGATGCGAGATGATACATTTGTAGAAATTTTCATTTTCGATTAAAGTCCCATGTTTTGAAGATGGAATTAGATAAGTTTGGCCTTTATACTTGTAGCAAGCAAAAGTGCAAAACTACTCCTTATTTGTTTCAACTTTTAGGAAGGGATAGATGAATGCAAATAAGAATAAAAAATTTCTCAATTTGTTATGCTGCTTCCCTTTAACTTTTGCTTCAAAGCTTATATCTTCAATTCTCCATGGCTTACGACACACCAAAATGTTGGATTGATTCATAGAACTGGGGAACCAACATCAAAAGAATCTCGCTTTTAGGAAAGGCTCTTCTTTGAGTTCGAAGCGTTAATACCCGAGAGACTCCACGAAAGCAACGTTAATACCTGAAACTTGACTTACTTGACCAGTCCAAATATGCAATTTGGTCAAATATTTTTTTGAACTAATGAAATTTCATTTATAAGAACTCATGCCAAGAAAGCCATTACATACCCATCTCACGACACATTCCAATGGCTGCACAAGACTTCGTGGAGGAGCCACAGTGGTATATAGGATAGACCAACTATATTAGAACTTACCGCCACTTATCAAAGCGAGCCTATAACTATCCAAGACATTTTCATAGTTTATAGGCTAAACATTGATGTAGGACGAGAATGGACCCAGTTTAGCGAAAAACCATAAAAAGTAAAGAAGCGGTGTAGAATCAAGAAGAGTAATTGGAAAATAGGTAACTCACGCCAGAATGAGATTATTAGTCGCTGGAATATTCAAGAAGATTTGGTTTTGGACCTTTCGGGTTACTTTCATTACAAAAAGTCGTGGGTTTTGATTGTGAATCGATTTGATCAACTTTTGGCCGTAACGTCCGCTTTGAGACGCATGATACCTTTCCGTAATGGGAACGACGAGATCTTCAAGACTCACTTTTAGTGAGCCCTAACGGATTTAGGCCAAAATATGTCGTTTTAATTATCCGATTCGGGATTTAATATTTTTAGGCTAGTTTTGCATTCTTTTTATTTTAGGTTTTCTAGTTTATTTTTGAATTTGTTTTGTTTTTAACCCGTGGGCTTTAGGGATTCATTGTTAGTCGCCTCTAGGTTTCTTTTCTCATATATAAACAACCTTAAACGGCTGCATAACTATCTTTTTATCATATTATCAATCAAAATTGAGATTTTTCATTCTCTTTCTCCTCGTGGATTCGAATTATGTCTTTTAGGGTTTATCGCTTGTAAACCCCAAGCACTTCCGCCACGTCAAACATAAAAGAAAAACCCTATATCTTCTCCTTGCCCTTAGACTAGGGCTTGGAGGCTTACCCTCAATACAGAACACTCAGGACATCTTCAACAGGAATCTTTTTGCTTTGGGAGGATTTTTGTTCTTGGCACCCAATGGCCTCCCTCTCTTCTTCTTGCCTTCTCGTGAAGCTCTACTTTTACCGTTTAGGCATCATAACCTCCACAGTGCACTAGCAAAACCACCTGGGGTCTCCACTAATCCAAGAGATTTTGCATTAAACTTTGTAGGGAATTAGGCATCTTCACTTTCTTTGAGGGAGCAATAGGGCTAGTTTTACCCTCCACTCAAATCAGGCATCAAAATTGCAGCTTCTTTTGGTCAATTCATTCTACTTGTTCTTCTCTTAGTTGAATTAATAGAGATTTAAAAAAATGAACAAAAGATTGTTGAAGAATAAATTTAATTGTTCAAGAATATTTTGGTAAAATTAAGGAGGTGCACTTAGCTATTTAAGTATTTTAAAAAGTGAATTAGAGGTCCAATAAGTAGGGGAGGTCCAAATAGCAAATTTGGAGGTCCAACTAGAACTCCCTATTCAAAAAAGATGGTTTACTTTGTATTCTTTTTCTTTTTCTCTCTTAAGGTTTCTTATCGTGTAAAAGTTCCGATAAACATTAAAAAAACTTACCTCTCTAGGGGAGGAGGAAAAAAAACATTTTTTTAAGGGAGAGTTATTAGTATGAAAATTTTATGTGTTGCCATTCTCTTATAGTCTTAGGCCTAGATTAGAAGTTAGGAATATGTGAGTGTTTGAGGTGAAAACTAAAGCTATTAGAGTAACTCCAACAGCTTCCCTATAATTTCTGTTTAATAGGGAAGCAAAAGTTAAAGTTTTAGCATCTTTTTCTTCTCCAACTCCAACAGATTTTCTTATTTTACAGTAATCTCTAAAAATCTCCATATTCTTCCTTAAAATTTTAGAGATTGCTGTAAATATAGGAATTTGGTTTTCTCTTTCCTCACTTTCCTATAACTAAAATAAGGATAGTTATAGGTATCTCAAGTTGAAGAAAATAGGCTAATTTTTCCCTAAAGTAGAGAAAAATCAAAATATGGGGAAGCTGTTGGAGTTGCTCTTAGAACAATTCCAACAGTTTCCTATAATTTTTTATATTATTGGGAAGTAAAAGTCAAAGTTGCAGCCTTTTATTTCTCAAACTCCAACAGATTCCCTATTTTATAGCAATCTGTAAAATATCCATAATTCTTCATTAGAGAATTTGGTTTTCTCTTTTCTCATTATCTCTAAAATAGGGATAGTTATAGAGAATCTGTTGGAGCAAAAGATGTGTTTTTTTCCTAAAATAGGAAAAAAACTAAAATATAGAGAAGTTGTTGAAGTTGCTCTTAGAATACAAGATCAAGATCCAATTGATCTTTGTAAAGCTCTTAAAGGTAAATCATTCATTGGATATCATAGCATCTTTTATTTTTTATTTTTTTGAGGGAAATGGAATATATTCCAATGATCGAAAAGATCATAACGACCGCATTACATGGTCAATCTAGGGGATCCGGAGATCACCATTACATTCATTGCTCAACTAACTGCACAAGCGGTCAGGACTAAAACCCGAAGGGAATGCAAGAACTAAAACCAAGAAGGAAAATGCAAAACTAAAACCAAAAAGGAAAAAGCCAAAACTAACTAAATTTATTCTAACATAACCCTAGTTTCTCCGCAAGACCGCCTTGATTAGCTTAGGGCCTAAGACCATCTTGGTGTACCCTTCCACCCCGTCAATGCAGCTAACAACCTTGATATAGGGGTCATGTTGTTCCAGCCCAAACTCAAAAAGAAACTCCAGGTATCAAAAGGTCAGCCTCGACCCATCTTACGCCCAAATCGAAAGAGGAGGGAAAGTGGGCTTAAGTCCAAAAGCCCAGCCCAACTCCCACTCGCCTCACTCTGAAGTTTGGACCGAGAGCACCGGATCCACTCGCTAGGCTCGGCTGAGCCGCTACTAACCCGGAGCATACAACCACCCTCTCCGCCATTCCGGATTCTCCGGGCTGGGCCACCTCTCCCTTCAACCATTGGAAAACGCGACGAGCCTCGGTGTGGGTGGTCCCAAACCTCACCGAGAAATCAAGTCCGCCTTCCAAGCCTCGACTTCGATTTCAGCCCCAAAGGCCGCTGCGGATCCGATCACCCGTCGACCCTCGTCATGCGGCATCGCACTCAAACCAATCCAGAACCCGACGCGTCAATCACCCAACCACCCAGCGCGTCAAAAGCTCGCTTCTTAGATTCGCAAATCCAGATCCGACCCGCCTTGCCTTCAAAATCGACGCCGGAAGACGCCCTCTAGAGATAATGATCGAACCGGCGCGCCGTCTCTGCTGCACGCGGATCCGATCACCATCACTCTTGACCTTTGTTATAGGCATAATCGCATCCCCTCGATGTTTTAACCACTAGCTTTTGGCCTTTAGTCTAGTGATTTTGTCGAGTATTGGCCAAAATCAACTCACGACCTATACCTTATTGGATTTTTAGTTATACAATCTCATTTAAATATAAGAGCCGATTTTTCTTATTTTTCCTTGACCCCCACATTTTGAGTCTGTGCAAGATTAGCCTCGGACTCACATATATAGGCAAAAGATAATATCAAACCATACATATTTAAGCAACGAATCTTCACGATCAAGGACGTGAGAATTTAATAGGCAGCATTACATTATGTATCCGATTTTGTGACTTTGGATACTTTTAGTCACCCCTACATTTGTAGCCATCAAATGTCTCTTAAATCCTGACGCCTTTTGTTCAAAGAGCCAAATATGAATTCAAGCTTTACTCGAGGAACCTGAAAATCAAGTTAAGGGTTGGGTCATGATCATCTCAACTTTGGTGCTCGCCATGGTTGCAAAGGTTCCAAGGGTTTTGGGTCGCATACAGAGAAGGCGGGGTGGTTTACTACAAGACGTTGACGGACTGTAGTAGCAAAGCAATTCCCTCAAAGAAGAGCAATCTGCGGTTAGTCATGGGAGGTTTTTTTGTTGGTTTGATAGTCTCTGTGGGAGGTTAAGAAATTATTATTATTATTTTTTTTTGATCAAGAGAAATTAGTTTTTGAGTTGAAGAAGGAAAAAAAATTGAGTTAAAATGTGGAGAGATGAAATTATCCTTTTGGGAAATAGAGGTTTGACGCCGTTATAGACCATGGTACTAAAAGTGGTTTGAGTTTTAATGTTGGGTACCAATATGATAATTTTTGAAATTGATGTACCAAATTGATGAATGACTTTTTATTTGGAGTACTACGTAAAATTTTCTCTTTTGAAAATCCTGTCACATAATTGTACATCTGAAGGTTTGTGGGGTTATGGTTGGTTGGTTACAGCGCTATGTAACTTAGCTGAATTGTTCCTTCCCACCTGGCAGACCACCACTTTTAATTTCACCCATATTTGGGCTGCTGATCACTAAACAGATTTATGTGAAACCTTACATGTGTGCTAAGTATGTATTAATATTAGGCTAGCTCAAATTCTCTGATAATATTTATTAGGCCAGCTTTGAAGCAGATTCTTAATTACTGGAATTAACGAAACCCTTACATGTGTGCTAAGGATGTATGATTTGGTATTAATACAAACACAAGAAATTGAAGTCCACGAACCAGATTAAAAGAGACCTGAGGAATATTGAGTGTGGAGTATGGTCTATGGAATGACCGGGTGGCTACTTCTTCCTATATTGTTGGTTTTAGCTTTGAAGAACTGTTTCCTATCTATATTCCACTTCTAGTATCTTGCTGAATTTTTGTATTCATTGGTAATAGTCTAGTTGGTTTAGCATCCCATGCTCTTGAGAATCCTATCTATTTTCCTATTTACATTCCAGGGCTCTTGAGAATCCCATGCTCTTTGCTCAACTCATCCACAAACACATAGTAAGTGGGAGGAGTACTAATACTAGCAATAAAATAAAAGCGACCCAGGTATTGTGAACTAAAATCATCACGAAAACCAAAAACCAATAAGACTTCCCCAAAATCTCACAAATAAAAAGCACGAGTATAGTTTCCAACCTAATTTAGTAAATCCCATGATAATCAAATAAATCAGCGACGCGTGTCCCACACGCCAAAAGGATATTCTCAAATCCATCAACAAATATCACGAGAATTAATAGATGAATATAATTTCCTTGAAAATTCCATTTTCGAAAACCTTTCAAAAATCTCAAAATCGATGAATAAAATATAGAAAAAATAGTCCAAGCGATTATGCGGACTTTTCCGGACTATTAATTTTCATACTTATACTTCAAAAATATCAAAATGGTATCACAGGTGTTTGAGCCGACCCAATTTCCGTGCTTAGCAATAGTAAAAATCGTTAGCGGAGTTAACTTTTGAAGGATATTTTCGCCATTTTACTATTCATCTTCTCCGAAATCGGCGGGCCACCACTGCGTCTCCATCCTCTTCTTCTCCTCCACCAAACCATCACCAAAAGCGCCTCTTGGGCCACAGCTGCGTCCACATTGTCGCCGCACCGGCTTACATTCGCCACACGTGACCACGTAATTAGGAACTCCATAAATCAATCAACTTTGGCCGCTACCTAGGAGCAATCAACTTCTTCTTCTCTATTCATGACAATAAGATTCCATATTTCGATCAAAATTCTGATAGGTTCAATGGGTTCTCTTCCCAAAACCCGATTGAGACAACCCACAATGAGGGAAGAAGAAGCAGAGCAGCGGTCAAGGTAAAGAACTGCACCAACCTCACCGCCGGAGAATCAAGTCTCTAGCAAGCCATTCACTCCATCTCATCCCTCATCTCCCTCACCTACTCCATCAAAATCTTTGCCGAAAATGGAAAACCATAACAACCAAGCTCGAAGAACTCAACTCCCGCCTTGCCGCCGTCGAAAACTCGGCTGGAGATGAAAACCCGGTTCTCCCGGTGTTCTATCAAGACTTTAGCTACCATTAACGAAAGTGCCATGATCTTGCTTCGCCACAAGTCAATCTTTCCTACTCCAACAAGCTTGATGCAGAGCGACCTTGACAAGCTCGCCTCCAAGCTCGATCTCCACATTAGAAGCCTCTTGGAAATCTACAACCACAATGGTGTCTTTGAGTCACCACTTGCCATCGTGGTCTCATAGCTCCAATAATTCTATCCAAAGATTAATGTAGTCACATGGTTGGAAGTTAATCACGAATCTTAAAGTTTCATAATGACTTTTTTAAACCATATATCACTTGGAAAGGAATTGAGTTGGTGGAGGAAAAACATTGATAGCCAAGAGAGGTGTTGGTGATGGTTTTGGTGGAGGAGAGAAGAAGAGGATGGAGACGCAGTAGTGGCCCTCACGATTTCGAGAGAAGATGAATAGTAAAATGACAAAAATATCCTTCAAAAGTTAACTCATTTATTGATTTTCTTGTTGCTAGGTCACGTAAAATTGGGTCGAGGCTCAAACACTCAAATACCATTTTGATATTTTTTGAAGTATAAGTATGAAAATTAATAGTCTGAAAAGTCCAGACATTGTTTGGACGATTTTCCTCAAATATACTGTTTAATTCCAGGAAATCACCTCGAAAAATGACTCATTTAAAATCATTATAAATCATAAATCCAAATCGGGTATCGTAAAAAGCTCATATCCGAAAATCATGATGGAAAACCAATCAATGCCAAAATTATAGTCCAAAACCAAATAATGTGCCTCGATATATAAAAGCGATAAATGAATAAATCACCCATTTAGAAAATATTCGCATGAATCATTTTAAAATCAAAGGTCCACTCACCGGAATACGGCTAACGTGGCACCTGCGTATGGATCCTCGTCGAGGCCATGTGGCATTACGGTACCTGCCCCTGTACAAAATTATATTCCATAAACAACAATTTGACATCAATACAATTCTAAAAGCGAAACCCTAAAACCCTGCGTGAACCCGACATCTCCATTTCTTCTTGGATTCAACCCAAACTTCACCACTCAATATCAATCCATCAACTAAAGTATTCCATAAGCGAGAAACAAGGAAATTCAAGGTCGGATTCCCATATTCGATATCACGAAACTCCAAACTTTGAGAAATTCACAATCGATATCAAACTTCTCCAATTTCCACTAAAATCAGTTACAAGTTCTACAACATATATATGATTTAACTAGCTAAAAGCGAGGAAGCTAAAATAGGCCCTATGCCTCCACGGCGCCCAGCCGGTAACTCCCCATCGGGTTACCAAACTTTAGCAACATCATCATCTCAACATTTCCAATAACAACAAAGTCTGAAAATACCTTGGTTACTTGAGGAAATCAGCTCGATCGGAAAAAGGTCGATCTGCACAGTTCTTCAATTCTTGATTCTCCTTGCACACCTCAAATTGAATCATGAAACTTAGAGGGATTCATCATGAAGGATGAGTTTTCGATTAGGGACCGGTTTCGAGTATTGAGGTAGGAATCGAAAGAAATCACCCGAAAAACCCGATTTTCTATAGTCACCTTCTTGGCTTCAATTCTCCTTTCTCCTGGCCAAATAAATGCGTAAGCACCACCACCTTAGGCTTGCAGGTGGAGGAGAGAGGAAGCGGTTCGATGAAGACCGGAGAGAGAGCTACTTGAAAAACTAAAAACTTCAAGAGAGAGAGAGAAAGCGGCGTGGGAGAGAGAGAGAGTTACCATGGTGGGTTTTCGGAATTGGAAACCTACCACGATAAGAATTTCCCTATTTATACAAAATTACCATGAACAGTAACTTTAGTTTTTAGGTCCATAACTTTGGTATCACGAACTCCGATTTAAAGTGCCGCGTATGCACGAACTTCGGTTTAACATCCTCTACAACTTTCATGAAGAAAATTTTTCTCAAAAGCTGACCTGAACAAAAGTCAACTTTTTGGTCCACTAAAAATATCGAAACAAAGTAAAAAGTAAAAGTAATTGTCGTTTACCCGTCCAAAATGACTAGTAAATAGGTAAATTGAGATCACGAGATGTAACAATCTCTCCTCCTTATAAAAATTTTGTCCTCAAATTTACATGAACGAGTAAATGCTTAACTAAACCAACTCCATTGGCTCTGTCGTCCTCGGTGAAACATAACAAGAAAATAATTCAAAGGAAAGAATATTGTATGCAGTGAGGGAGTGCTCGGGAGGAACGCGATCCTTTCACCTGAATCATGGCATAATTAAAAGTCTTGTCTAAGTCATTTGGGCGTCCATGGGGACCACTACCGAGTGAAGTGCGCCTCGCAAAACTAGCATGAATGCCATTTGGATGTACCTCCCGATGCACATTTGGAACCACGATTGGCATCACGGCATAACACCTCGAAGTTGACATAAGGCAATTAGGCAAACCCTCCTATAATGACCAGGTCCACACCTTGATAGTAAGTCACATCCTTCGTGCGTACCGGGACGATCTCTCCAAGTAGGAAATCTCTTTGAAATACTTCTCTACGACTAGTACCGAATCAGCTGAATTGCCCTCCTCATTTGAATACCTCCCATATGAAGTCCTCCAAAGTTCGATAGAGTGGTCGAATCGAACCCGACCACGTCTACTACCTCCCCGAAGATCCCAACCGTATGGAAGTGGAAGCGGTTCTCTTGGATGGACCATGGTTGGGGCCACACGTATCCCGAGGTCTAATACTGCATAAAACATAGTTTCTACTTTCAAAGCGGTGTTAACTACCTCATCAAAAGTGTAGAATGCTATAGCCATTAATTGTAATCTATAATCCTTTCCAAGTCCATTAATAAATCTTGAAATCCTTTCCTCCTCAATGCTTACCAAAGTGTACGGTACATAATGGGATAGAGGGAGTAAAGTGTCTTTTCAACCTCTAAAATAGTCTTGTCTCCTTTCTCTAGATTCAGAACTCATTTTTCATCCCTCACGAATGGCCAGGACCAAAAATAATGCCTATTGAAATGCATCTTGGAACTGGTCCCAAGTCATTGGGCCAACATTCCGGGATCCTGAACGGTTTGGTGCCACCAATCAAAAGCAACACCATCAAGAAAACCCATTGCCAAGAGCCCACTCTTCAGGTCCTCGTGACATCTAATCTGAGTAAAAACTCTCTCCATCAGTTCAACCAATTACGGGCATCTAAAGGCTGCATAGCAGCGGAGAAACTATATTCTCCATGTCTCTTTGGCCGCTCCATGCCAAAATCGATCTTTGGAGCTGAGGGAATATTGCGGCAACCTAACTTTCTTTGAGAAAGAAACTTCGACATTTTTGACCGCCAAAACCTCAGAGCATCCCCATCTTAAGTGCGGGAGGAGTTTCCCCACGAAGTTCAGCGTCTAGGAGGCATAGCACCTCAAGAAGAGAAGGATAACAAAGCTCAAGGATTAGGACATTAACATATCTACTTTCCATACATCATGAACACACTAGCAATCAAGAGTATATGATGGGGATCTGCCATGGTCCGCCATCACCAAGGGTACGCGGCGTCATTAAGCATATAAAGTAGCAGGAAGGAAAGGAAGTCTCTGAGAACCAAACAACCTAATGCTCGATACAAAGTTAGCGAGGACACATACACGAATTCCATCCACGAAATCCATGGCCAGCAAAGGTTACACCTTAGGAATAACTCTACCGAAAATTCAGCAGAGTTACCCCTAAAATGGACTACCCAAAACCTGTATAAACACATCAACACTCCTACTAAACCAACCTCATTCTCCACAGGAGCCACCCCGCTCCCCCAAATAGCAAACAACTCCACAATAAACAACTTAAATCCAAAATACAACATATTCCAAATACACAAGTGTAACTCCCAAACTTTAAAACATTTGTCCCACAGTTATCGTGAGCAATATAAAGAGAGAAATAATTCATGATACAAGTAGGTTCAATAAATAACCTACAATGTATAAAATAACAGCAGAATCTTTGTGCCCAAGTTCCTATTGTGCAGGCCCGAACCAGCTACTTTGCAATCTGGGCATTTGAAATCTAAGGGCTCGGGGAAAGCACATAAAAACAATAGCGTGAGTGGACAAAATAAGTAATTGTAAAGAAAAAGATTTTTATACTTTCCTAACGTTGATTCCTTTAAAAACCTGATGCATGCAACAATTATAAAACACATTTCTTTAAGCTCGAAAATTCGTGAAAATATACTTGCTAGCCCCGGCTTGGTTAATAGACATCGACTAGCCCTCTAGTCAAGTAATAGTAGAGTATGGCTAAGAAGTTATCTCCGCATTTGCAGTAAGGGAGCCTCCCGTGCTCTTGAGCATCCCATGCTCTTTGCTCAACTCACCCACAAAACACATAGTAAGCGGGAGAGGAGTACTAATAGGCTAGCTAGCAATAAAATAAAACCGACTTCGGTATGGTGAACAAAATCATACGAAAACCAAAACCAATAAGACTTCCCGAGAATCTCATGAAATAAAGCACGGGTACAGTTTCCAACCGTACTCAATAAATCTCATGATAATCAAATAAATCAACGACGCGTGTCCCCACACGCCAAAAGGATATTCTCAAATCCATCAACAAATAATGAGAATTAATAGATGAATATAATTTCCTCGAAAATTCCATTTTTGAAAACCTTCTCAAAATCTCAAAATCACGAATAAAATATATTGTTTAATTCCGGAAATCACCTCAGAAAATGACTCATCGAAAATCATTATAAATCATAAATCCAAATCCGAGTATCGCATGAAACTCATATCCGAAAATCATGATGGAAAACCAATCAATGCCTAAATTATAGTCCAAAACCAAATAATGTGCTCGATAAATAAAACGATATATGAATAAATCACTCATTCAGAAAATATTCGCATGCATCGTTTAAAATCAAAAGATCCACTCACAGAATCACGGCTAATGTGGCACCTAAGCGTATGGATCCTTGTCGGCGATGAATGGGTCGCTACCTCATCCTGCATACAAAATTATATTCCGTAAACAACAATTGACACTTAAATATGATTCTAAAACATAACCCGAAAACCCCTAGTAACCCAACATCTCCATTTTTCTCGGATTCAACCCAAACTTCACCACTAATATCAATCCGTCGAGTAAAGTATTCCATAAGCGGAAACAAGGGAAATCTGAAGGTCGATTCCCATAAATCGACATCCAAACTCCAAACTTAGGAAATTCACAATCAATATCAAACTTCTCAATTTAAATGTAGCGCAAAAATTGATGTTGCCAAAATAGGCACTCAATTTAAAACCTTGTTATCATTACGTTAGTATATAAGCAAGTAGGGATCGCTCTCTAACCGGGATTGAGGGTACTCTTACAAAGATGGGTCAATTTAAATTAGTAATTATTAAAACAAGTATTAACGAGTATTTATCTACAAATTTACACACCTAAAACACGCCATAAAAAGGGGAATTCAACTTTTGGTTTCTAGGTTCCCTCTGAAATAAAACAAAGAGATAATTATATACATATGATCGACTTCTTCACACTCAAATCAGAATTTTCAAAACCATATCAACATGCAACGAAGTTGTTTCAATCTATACAACCTAAAAGTGCCAAGACTAAATATCATAAATAAATTCAAGTACAAGTCTAAAGAGATCGAAAGTACTACTTTTAATTCTTCTTTTAATCTCCTAAGTTAGGAAAAGTCAATAACTTAAAATATTTCATATAAAACATTACGCTAATACCTTTGAAAAGCATCCCTCAATGTTATATATGAATGCGTTAATTGCAATTAGAATTCTGAATTCAAACATGTATGCATCCATAAAAGTTACAAACGCACAAAACATGTAGCATATAATCTCGACCATTGTTCATAGTCTTTACCACCTTAATTTCTGCCCTAAAGCGATTAGGTGAATTAGAACACAAATTTGGCTTTATTAACCTGCAGATTAATATCATTGTTCAACCAAAATCATATGCTTAAAGATATAAAAGGATGACACAAAATCATATTGTAAAGATATCATAAACAACTTAAGAACATAAAGAAAGAAAAGAATCTGAAAATTACTAACATAAACTGGATTTCTTAACAAAACCCAACTCCAATAACAAAGTTCATAATCGAAATCTGAAATTCAATACTAAAAAGTAACGAAAACAGAAATAAGGGCCATGTATTACACTTTTAATCTTCAAGGAAGTTTGGAGAACGTCAAGAGAACACACAGCTAGGCCTTCATGAACCACGAACAGCCTCGAGAGAAGTCCTAAAAGCTCTTCATGGCAAGAGGCTTTTTCTGAATTTTGGAGAGGGTTTTAGAGAGAAGAGAGCTTGGCTAATGAACTGAATTTTGCGTCAAGAAGTGATGGTTTTGGAGTCAAAATTGCTGCTATTTATAGAGGATTCCTCCTCTCTTGTGATGCGATCTTGGCCATTCATCTAGAGGTGAATTCTCCTCCAAGTTTTCTTGATTTTCTCATGATAAAGTCTTGAATTTTTTTCTAATCTCTTTTCCCCTTAATGACCCGATGGTATATTTCTTGGATATCTCTAGAGTTAATCATGCAATGCTCCTTCTCTTTCCCTTGAACAGTGACTAGATACATCCCTTATTCTCTCTAGTATTTTCTAATTTTATTCCATAAGGAGTACACGACATATCCTCTTAAATTCCCTAGAATTTTGCACAACATGACTCCACCTTTCCCTCCTTTGAATTGCATTAATTTCTTCTTCCAAGAGTTGTGCACACAACTAACTCCTATAATGAAGGAAAATCAGAAATTAATTAGAGTCTATAATAAGTAGGAAATAAGATAAATATGAATAAATATTAAATATAAACACTCCCCTATTATCTCCATGAAATAAAGAGAATTTATGTGAATAAAACTCCTTGAATTCCTCCTTATTTATGTAAGTCTTCTTCTCTCCTTCAAGTTTCCTTGATTTCATCACTCAAGAGTCCTCAATGGGATGAACTCCTAAATTCTCTCTCTTTAAAACAGGAAAATCAGAAATAGGAAAGTTCAAAGGAAGAAAGTTCCCTAAAACAAAGCAGGAAATATTTCCTAAAATGAAAGAAAAAGTTTCTAAAATGACTTATCCTTCATTTACGCTCATTTTGCTTTTTTGACTCTTTTCTCCATTTCCGACCTTGAAGTATCTAAAAACAGAAACTCTGTTAGAGTTAGTTGATGGATTCCGCCCAGATTTCACCCTGAAATCCGAGGTGGTGGCTTGAGGGCCCACCTTAGAGATAACTCTACCGAGAATTGGCCGAGTCACCCCTAAAGTGAACTACCCAAAACTATTAACTCACAATATATACTCGAGCCAAAGCGAAGAAGTGCGGAAGCTATTTGTCAACTATGCCTCGAACCACGTGCGGACCTCAACTAATAATCTCCCGCAAGTGGGCATTAGAAACCGAAGGCCCAGGGAAAGTAGGACGAAAAACGTTAAGCGTGAGTGGGCAAAAATAAACAATTTAAAAGAAAAAGGGTTTCATACTTTCCCACATTTATTTCATTAAAACCATGCATGCAACAATTAGAAAAACACATTTAGCTTTAAATCCAAGAATTCCAAAGCGATAAATCGACTAGCCTCGCTAGTCACCACATTCAAAACTATATCGTAAAACGAAATCTCGTTTCTCAAGAAGATAAGACCAGCCCCATCTGGCTACAAGTGAAAATCGGACTAGCCCCGCTTAGTCAAGCAACGATAAAATATGGGGAAGAAGTTTCACCATCTACGAAAGAAGAAGGAGCCTCCTGTGCTCGGCCTGAGTCGGAGTGTCCCACACTCTGGAGCATCCCATGCTCTGCTCTTACTCACCCACAAACACATAGTAAGCGAGGAGGGAGTACTAATAGGCTAGCTAGCAATAAATATGACGACCCGTGTATGGTGGGTTAAAATCATACCTAAAATCGAAAATCAGTAAGGCTTCCCCATAAGTCCCTTGAATAAAAGAAAACACGGGTACAATTCCCAACCGTGCCCGGAAATTCTCATAGTAAGTCACAAAAATCAACAGCGTGTCCCACACGCTAAAAAGAATAATTAAATTAATCGCTTCCTCGATTTAAAATTCCATTTTAAAATCCAAAACAATTCATTCCCAAATCACTTTTATAATATTTCATAAATCTCAAAACCCAAACAAATCCCAAATCACTTCCGATAGCAAATCATCATACTTTATTTCAAAATTGCAATATCCTTTTTAAAACTTAGAGCCAAAATCATTCTAAAATTATAAATCTAGATAAATCAATTTATATTCTCAAATAAATAAATAAGCGTAATAATTAATTACGAAACAATATTGCATGCATCACTTAAAATCAAAGTCCACTTTCGCAGTACTATTGGGCGACCACGCATAAACGAAGTTCCTTCATCAAGCGGTAGCTCACAACATTGCCCGTATACACAATTATATTTACAGTAGCGGCAATCCGATAAAAAAATCACTAACCTAAAGCGAAACCCGAAAATCCCTATCTCCATTACTTCTCAAATTTCACCCAAACCTCTTCCACAACATCAATTCCTCAATTTACATATTCCACAATGAAAGCGAGGGAAATCCGCCGTCGGATTTCCCACAATTCCATCACAAAACTTCAAACTTCGGAAATTCACAAATAATTCCAAACTCCTCCATAATTCACCAAACTTCACATACTAGCTCTACAACATATATACAATTTAATGGGCTAAAACTGAAATTAAAACACTGCCCTATATGCCTCCACGCGCCACTCAACTGGCAGTACAGCGTGGCCCCACGCCTACGCAGGCCGCCACACCTCCTCATGGCCACACCAAATTTTGGCGGCACCACCTACTCAATGAGACCCAACATTTTTCACAACTACAACTAGTTCCAATTTTACCTTGAAGGGCTCCAATATGGCGGTGAAAAATTTCCGAGAAAACTCCAAGAACCCTAGAAAGAGAAAAATTCGCCACCGTCCCCTATCTTTAAGCGCCAATTTGATACGAACTCTCAAAAGTATCGGGTGGATACCCAAACACGTATATTTTGACATCAACGTGATACTTCGTTAAAAATTCCTAACGGACCGTCGTTTCTTGGCGAGCAAAGTCACGTGGACCCCAAAAAATGTAAAATGACCAATTTACCCTTTTTAATTCATTTTTTTCCTTTTCATTTCTTTTTCTTCTTTCTCTTCTCCTTCTTCTTCTTCTTCTTCTTCTTTTTCATTTCTTTTTGTTCTTTCTCTTCTTCTTCTTCTTCTTACGGGATTTCCCTCTCTAGCCAAACCCGCAACTTCCGCCTTCAGCCACCACCACATTTCCTTACTTACACGAAATCGTCATGACCTGACCACCCACCCCAATTTAATGATTTTAATCATCAATAATACAATACAAGCCAATACAATTCGATAGCTCGTCAATCTAATCACTGAAATTGCTTACTAAGCAATGGCAAGGTATAACCAACAAGCCCAGGTCAACCAAGCTCCCATGTTCATGTGCTTCTTTAAAATCTTCTTCTCCTCCTCATTTCCTCATCCTTTGAGATATTAAATGCCAAACTCAATTTCTATAATCTGCTTCTCTCGGCATCAGACAACTATCTTCTCTCCAACATCAATCTTCTTCGCATGCTTGCCAACTCTCTCTCTCTCTCTCTTCTCATTTTCCAGACTATGATGTTCCTCTCTTGCTTTTTGCTTTTTGCTTTGTTTTAAGTCTCTGACTTTTGTCAATGTCGAACTACTCATCATCTCTTTTTATCAATTTGATCATCTTTCTTGTTTTTTTTTTTTATAGTTATTCCCTCCTTTTTCTTCTCCCCACATCTTCCCCATTGTCTGCCACATCTTCCCTTTTCTTTGTTTACAATTTCTTTTTGCATGCTTGCACACTCTTCCTCTTTTCCTTGTCTGGTGTATCACCTTCCTGTCATGCTTTTTATGTTATTTTTTAGTCTCTCTTTTCCTTCCTCTTGCATTTGTTCCTCCACTTTTTAACGATCAAGCTCTTCTTTTTTTCCGTCAAGGCTCCAAGCACTCTCCATGTTCCAGAGAACGATCTTCTTCTACCTTGTCTCCGATCTTGTCTCTGCCGCCTTCTCCGAGCCTCCCGGCGGCTGGTCCTCCCCTCCACAAGCTCGCCGTTCTGCTTCTCTTCAATGTGAACACACCCAATCACAATCACAAACCCAATAACCATAACATCAACCATCCTCAATATCACACACCCAGAATTTACCACAAAAAAATCTAATCTTTACCCAAGCCGTCGATGAACGCACGGCCACCGCCACCATCAAGGCCGCTCGGCCACCGCCACCATCAAGGCTGCTTCTCTTCAATGTTAACAAAGAAAAAATAGTACAAATCTTTGAAAATGGATTGAGGAGGAGGGGAGGAGGTCCTTGAGGGAGGTGTAGGACTCCGGAGCTCTTGAGGGGAGAAGCTCCAGGTCGAGCTGCGGCAGCCGATGGCGCGGCGTCACGGCGCCGTTTGGGGTTGGGAAGCTGCAGCTATGGCGGGGCTTACTGGTGGGAGTGGTGGAGGAGGGATAAGGAGGAGAAGAGGTGGCTGAGCTTGGTGGGGACGACGACGGAGGTGGAGATGGAGTTGCGAACCGGTCTCCCAGTTGGTTGCGCCGGACATCAGAGCCTCCTCCTTGTCGCCGACGATCCCCGCTGCTCCGACTGTTCTTCATAAGCCACAAACGCTTTCGATTAAAAAAAAAATTCTCCATTTCGGCTGCTCTTTGTAAACCCACAAATCCATTCCCAGAAAAAACCAATTGTGATAGAAAGGAGAGAGGATCAGATTGGCAAAGGAAGAGAGAGACAGAGCTCGATCTCATTTTTTTCTTTTTTCTTTTTAATTTTTAAATTGTTTTCTTTTTTTTTTAAATTTTTTTTATAATTAATTAGTTGAGAAAGACAATTTTACCCTTACCACATCGAAAGACGGCCAGATAGTTAGAATTTTGGGCCGGAAGTATCACGTTGATATCAAAAATAGGTCTTTGGGTATCACATTTGATACTTTTTGAGAGTTCAGTATCAAATTGGCCTTAGCGGCATAGTTTGGGGGCGGTGGTAGATTTTCTCCCCTAGAAATTGCAAAATCGTTAATTAGACCTCTACACCGCAAATTGAAATGAAAGACCTTAGGGGAAATGATCTATGTCAAAAACCTAACCTCAGACGCCAATTTGGTGGCCAGGAGAGCCAGCCGAGGAATCAGGGAAATCATTTGAAATCCGATGCACCGCTTTCATGTAACCTTCCACTCCAAATCGAGGCTCTTAGGCCAAATCGGCCGCAAAACACCACCACAGACGTGACAAGGGTGAAGAAGCGAGCCGGTGATGCACGGATTCCATCGTGGGTGGCTCTGAGGAGGAAGAATCGGGCAAAAGAGGAAGAAAAGGTCGGGAGAAGAGAGAGAAAAGGCCAGTAGGTTTCCAAAAATGGAAATTTACCACAGTAACTTGGCTATTTATAGGGAAACTTACCACATGAGCGGTAACTTTAGTAATTCACTTATAACTTCTGCATACGAGCTCCCGATTTTTTACGTACTACATATATGCAGCGCTTTCGGTTTAACGCGTCCTTCTACAACTTTCATGAAGAACATTTCCTCAAATTTTGACCCGAATAAAAAGTCAACTTTTAGGGCCACTAAAAGTACTAAAACGGCCGACAAAAGTGAAAGTAAAGGTGGTTTACCGTCAAATGACTAGTAAACCGGTAAATTCAGGTTAGGGACGTTACATTAGTAATTTCAAGAGAATAACTTAGCCAAATGAGGAAAAATACATATTAAAAGCGTCACACTTTCTCTTCCTCTATCAAATTCCCACACTTAACTTTAGCTAGTCCCTTAGCAAAATCAAAACAAAAAGACTCAACAAAACAAACAAGTCACTACTAGACTCTACACAAGTGACACATAAAGACTATAGGATTAATTTCAGTTTACTCCCCGAGGGTTTGGGGGTGTCATCATTTTCACCTCACGGACTCTCAATTTCACTTTTTACCCCATGAACTTTCAGTTTTTGTCTTCCGTGCCCAATGTCTCATCTTCCGTCCAAATTGGATGTTAAGTCCAATAATGGCCCACTTTGAGAGCTAAAATGGTCATTTCAAAGCAAAAAAATATGATTAATTTCAGTTTACCCCTCGAGGGTTTGGGGGTGTCATCATTTCACCCCCATCAATTTCACTTTTTACCCCTAAGCTTTCCAATTTTTGTCTTTAAATTGCCCAATCTCTGATGCTCCGTCCAAATTAAGGACTAAAGAATCGAAAAATCAGCCAAATATTGGCAAAATTTTCATTTTTTAAGAGTCCGATATTATCTTTACTAAGCTGTCTAAATTTCGCTGATAGTTTCTAAATATTGCGATATTTCCCGAAATCAACATTAATGATAATTTTGTGAAATTCCAGACAAAATGGAGCCACGCGCTGCAGAGAATTTCTTACATGCAGAGCCCACTTGCCACTGACCTTTGAAATTGTAAACAAAATACAACCACAGAAATAAGAAGTTTCAACCTTGATTGCTCAATGAGAATCAAAGGGACTTGTCCACTTGCAGCTGCAATAATAGCTTTTGCTAATATATTGTACATTTTATTATATATATACACATAATAGCTAAAGTAATTTTATTTTTATTTTTAGGATTTGTGTTGGAGGTCCGGAGCACCGTTGGTGGGGTGGCGTATGGAGGTGAAGCAAACGTGTTGGTGCAGTGGCTTAATTGGACTGAGAGGGAGGGATCCGAATACCTTGAGGGTTTGGTTTCTTGGGCTTGGATATTGATAGTAGGCCCAACTGGGTTGGCGATTAGGTCTGGATGTTGATATTAAGCCACTTTTGGCCTGTTTGTACTATTATTGTTTTCTTTTGCTATTTTTGTTTAGTTAATTGTGGCTATAAGCCGGTAATAAATCCCTCTGAGTTGGGGTTAGGGGAAGGAGGCTGTGTCCCGAGCTGCACATCTTGTGTGCCTTGCACACTCTGGGTAGGCGCCGAAGTTCCTTACTTCGTTAAATGGTCGCTTCCTCCTAGTGGCAGGTGAAACCAAGTGTCGTCAGGGTTTATCCTCCGGCGCAACATAGTAGAGGAAAAGCTATGTGTTTATGGTAATTATGCTATGTTATAATGGAGTTACATATCGAAGTTATCTTCTATTATGCTACACCGCTATGTCAAAGCAAATAGAGTAGCGAGTTGAGCACTCTTTTGCTAGTTGGTGCCTAATTGAATACATTTATTTGATAGAGACTCTCGATAGTATTTTAGGGCGTTCTCTAGATGCTTATTGTAATTAGGGGTTCGGGCTCATTTGTCCCCCTTGTATTCATTAGTTTCATTAATCAAGGCTTGAGAGGGCAGCCGCACTCAACCCTTTATTTGAAAAAGGAAAAAAAAATGATAAATTTGGATTCATCAATCAAATTTCATAGGAGTTTTGCATATGCGAAATCCATGTCGACTTGCATCTACTAAATTTTCCTTTTGAGCCTTCCATATGTCATTTGGTAGATGAGCCTGAGTGTTTGTTTGTTTGTTTTTTATTTTTATTTTTTTTGTGAGGAAGAGAAAAGTAAGTTACGTACAAAGAAAAAGCCTTTAGGGCAACAGTTTAGAAGAGCCAAATTAAAAGGCTGAAGAAGCTATGCTTGGAATATTCTCGACCCAAATAACGCATAACAGTTTAGAAGAGCCAAATTAAAGGCTGAAGAAGGCTGTGCTTGGAATATTCTCGACCCAAATAACGCGAAAAGAGAGACCATGACAAGTAGAGCTTGAGTTATTAATGCATTCAATGTTATCACTTCACAATCTCCATACTATTCAAAGATGCTGCCCAAAGTAATAAATTCCTTCCAATTTTTCGTTAAATAATGATGCATCTGCCCTGAACACTACATATGGTGGTCAAGTTTTTGGTCCAGAATTTCTGACCGGGGACAAATACATATTTTCCCCTCTTGTTTCCATTCGAAACTCTAGTACGTTGTACGTTGAGGTTTAGTGGGGACATTAATTGAGCTAAGGAGTGGATTGAGATTGAGAAAACACCCCTACGTACATAAATCAAGAAGTTGGCATTGCGAACAAAAGTGAAATTTGACAGAAATGACCCATGGGATGGTTTTGCAATCTACCCTAGTTAAGGTCTGAGTGCCACTGTTATCTCTACACCACAAATAAATTAGAAATACAAAAACTTCATACACAAGAAACTTCATTAAACGTTTTACACAGCTTGAAGTTTTGGATTAAACAGTTCACAATTTCCTAGTCAAAATAGAAAACGTCTCTCTATATACTAGCAAACACACAAACAAATATGGATATTTAGCCATGACTTGAGTCTCCAACTCGGCAACTCCCATGTTTAGCTTCCTCGATACCATGATACTGCCAGAACACTTTCACCAAGCGAATGTTCCTACCAGGAAGAATTTGTTCTTTTTATTAACAATTCTAACCAGCTTCTCGTCATAGGATAGATCTTTTGTGAATTTTCAAATCTTTCCTATCCAAAACAAGTGAAGCATCTTCATGGTTTTCTTCAAAACAGAGATATGGAATACATCACGGACACCGTAGTTTAGGTGGAAGTGATACTCGATAAGAATGTTCACCAACTACCTCCCAACCCTCAAAAGGACCAGTAAACCGTGGAGTGAGTTTTACGCCTCTGGAATACCTTTTAATTTCCACAACAAAGGTCAAATCTTAAGGACTTTTTGTTTTGATGATGATCTCCTTCTTCGATTCGCATTGCTTTTGAACGACTTTGAGGAGTACTGGAAAGGCATGATCCAATCGCTGTGGATCTAGCACCAAAATAGAATAAAGAAAATGAAACATCATCCTTCAAACCTCAGATATAAATCAAAAGTGACATCAACCAAATTGTATGTCTACAAATAAACCTAATCGGCAAAAATAACAGTGAAACATATAAGTTTAAATTTATTAAAATCCCCAACCATATGTGATATAGCAGTTCGCTTATCACCTATTCCCTAAAAACTTGAGCTGTGTTAGGATATAGGCTAACAATTGTCTATGAATTTTAACTATGAATTTTAACATGTTTCACTTAAAAAAAAAAGTGCTGGTTCAAGTTCAGAAGACCTCAGGATTACTAATTACGTACATTGAACAAGTCACAAAGCAGAGAATCAATTGTCAGTTGATGCTTCTAAAAATGTAGGCCTACAATATTGAAAGAAAATGCGATTGATGCCTTTGAAAATCTCCTGTTTTCACATTTAAAATAGCTCAATTAGGATCGCATATTGTGGACGAGAGTGAAAGTAGTATCACAATTTCACAACATACCTAACAGGGAAGGAACAATTGGAAGTAACAACATAGAAATTGGAAGTAACGGCATATATGCAAGATTAAATGGTTTGAAATTACTAGCCACCTAAAAAGTTAAAGCAAATGCATTTTGTTGCTAAGAAAATATACATAACACAAAATAATTGACTCATATTTGACGAGACCAATTACAACTTATAGCACCCAGTTATTTCATATACGTTTATTTTTTCTTAAAAGTGATTATGTGCAGACTAACAGACTTCCTAAATGCATGTCAGGATAGATAGTTATCACTCACATGTCAGCGGAAGTAGATGCTTCTGGCTTATCTACTAGATTTAGTGATGATAATGGTTTTGAAAAAGAACTCCACAGGGTCAGCTTCAGTGCTGAAATCCTTCACTTTGTCTTCAGCCTTTATTTTCCATAACCATCCTTCTTTTTATTGACATTGCTTTTCGGACGGATAATCGGTGTTACTGCTTTTGCTGTCTCCCTATTAAAGCAAGTGGTACATTAGCTCAGATATATATATATAGTGAGAGATCATTTTTTTGGAAACTTAAGGGATCGTTTATTAGACATACTTTTTTCAATCACATATCCATATCTCAACCGTTCAGTTTTAGGTCCTAGTATATAGATCACGTCTGCAAATTTTCAGCCAAATTGATGATCGTTAATGTATTAAGCTAGATAAAATCAATGGACGAACCGAATCTCTAAAATTTGAACCATTCATGTTGTTTTATAATTGTAAATCACAATTATAAATGTCTTAACTTTTATCAATTTGACTGAAAACTTGCAAATGTGATCTACTTATATATATATATATATATATATATATATATACAGTCCGGTTATTACTAAGGATGTCCTTATTTTTTCTAGGAATACGAATTTCGTTTTCACCCACTCTTCGACAAATTTTCACATCTTAGCTGTTCAGTTTTTAGGTCCTAATGTATAGATCACCTCTGCAAAATTTCAGCCAAATTGAGTGATCATTAAAGGCATCCAAAACTGCAAATTACAACAATGTAAACGAACGTTCGGTTCGACCCGGATTGATTCGTTAGGTGTAAATTGCAGTTTTGGGCGCCTTTTAACGATCACCAAATTGGCTGAAATTTTGCAGAGGTGATCCATACATTAGGACCTAAAAACTAAAACGGTTAAGATGTGAAAAATGTGATCGGAAAGTTGGTGAAACAGTAAACTGCTCCATAAGAAAAACTAAGGACATCCTTACCTGAAAAAAATCCTATATATATATATATATATATATATGTATATATATATATATGCATAATATATCAAGTAATGAATAAGAATATATCAAGTAATGCATAATCTATCGAAAACAAATTCCTGTTCTTGGGACATGAACTTCAACAACACTTGTTGACATGAACAAGTGAAAGTGGATGATATGTATGACCAAAAGCATGACTTACATGGTGACATGATGCTTCCAGCATTAGACATTTGGAGTTTAAGTTTATGATTATTACAAATTAAATTAAGGCCTAATAAACTTCAGCATCACTAAGCGACATGAGACTTACAATAAAGACGAGGAAAAAGATTTCATGCTCAGAATTATTCATCCATCCTTCTACATGGTAGTTGATTCTATTTGCCAAAACCAGTATTTATAGCAAATAGAGTTATGTACATTTAGTTCAAATTTACTTTTTATTCGATTATTCAAAAAACAATTTGACTTCCAAAAAAAAAAAAAAAAAAAAAATGGAATATATGCTCACCCATATGTTGAAGTTGCTGTTTCTCGATTAGTTGTTATGCTGAAAGAAGACAATGGTTTTGAAAGGAACTCCTCATGATCAGCTATAGGAAAATTTCACAAAACCACTGGCCATCTCATTTGGAACAACAGTATCCCTAAAGAAAATGATACATGATTTAAACAAAGGACAAAAGGTAGTTTTAGTACACTCATATATGCTCCATCTATACAACTCAAATTTCTCTTACCCAGATTGATGGAATAAAAAGTTCCATGGAATAACAAATGAATGAAAAAGAAAAAATTTAAAACATCGATCACATACCTGTCAATGCATTTGTGCCTGCAGCGGTTCATCTTATCCACTGTAAAATTTCCAAAAACAATGTCAAAGACGCTTTGCTAGTTCTGGTATATGAGAAAATGGCAAAATATCCCAAAACTTCATAACTTGGACGTAATGTGCATTCTCCTGGAGAATATCTACAGTCCAAATGAGATTCAAGCGCCCTTTGATTTTATACTTTTCTAACAGTTGAGCAGAAGTCCCATCATACACTAAATTTCCTTTATCCTTGTGAGGTCGGGCGCCCATCCACTTTCGAAAAGCTTGGTTAATAACGCTTGAGAGTACTTCCCGGAAGAATCACAGTGTCTTTAATTTTAGTTATGGAGTTCGGAAGTCATCAGTGAAGCAAACCTATAGGGAAAGAAAGGAGAAAATAATTATATGTCGTGCAACTATAGAAGAGGAATATATTTATTTTTTGGCAATCTGATGAGGAATATTTCAGCAACTGAACAGCATACTACATTTTATTAGAAGAGAATACACTGATGAATTCCATTTAGTTATGTAACTCCCCATTAATCTATCCTGTTTACTCAACGATTTTCTCCCTCAATAAAAGTTCTGATTGTTGTATCCTATGACAATGTCAAGTTTACAATAGGGATAGATTTGTGAAACTAGCAGCATACCTTCCATATAGCGTTTTTGAACAGCATAGAGTCGATATTAAGCAGAGAATGAAGTTGGTCAAGCTCCAGCAGGGCAGCTGTAATAGCCTGGGCCAAGTTGCTGTCTTCATCAGCATTATAAAAACAGTTCCGTTTCTTGGCATCAAGGACTAGCTTCTTCCAAACAGTGTCACTAGCAATCAAAGTTGACGCATTCCCCAATACCCAAAAGGCAATACCTACATAGAAACAATTGCAGAGATCAGACATGTCGGAGATGTATCATATAGGATAACTACAATGAAATTTTACAGATAGTACCTAGCACGTGTTAAGGCAACATTTGCTCTTTGCCGGTTCGACAAGAAACCAACTGACCCCTTCCCATTACATCGGACAGTAGATATAATTATCACATCTTCTTCACCACCTTGGAACCCATCAACAGATCGCACACTTACGGAGAATCCAGTATCACAAGTTTCAGTATATTTTCTGAGTATGTCTTGAATTTCATAAACTTGAGCCTTGTATGGTGATATGACCCCAATACTAACTTTCTTCTTTGTTCCAATAAATTCTGTGGCAAAAAGAAAAAGTAAAACCCAGTTTTAGGTCTTTGCAATGTATCACATAAATATAAGCATCGACCAACTTACTACAATAATTACCTTTATAAAGGCTTGCTACTATCCCAGAGACTACAGCAACCTCCACCATATTTTTCCGACTAAATCTGTGATCAAATTCTTCATTTCCATCGGCTACATTTATGAAGGAATAGGATTGGTACATTTTCCCTTGAGGAAGCACCTCTCATAGCTTCTTTCTTTGACATTTGGACCATCTACTACCTGGTTGCTGTAGAACTCCCTTTTTGGAAATAAACTGATGGATGGATGCATCCTGTACTGGACATTGAGTAGGTGCTTCTTGTGTCCCAACTTTGCCAGCCTTCCAAACAAACTTCTTCCAAAATCAGCACTAGCTGCAATCTAGTAATTTATCACATTTATTAAGATGCTGTCAATGTAAACACCTATCATACTTTGAAAAGAATGGAAATATGCAAAGGATAAAAGAAAACCTTGCTTTGGACCATGGCAGGGAGTTGCCTCTCATCTCCTACAAGGATAGCATGGCGGAGACCAGATAGTTGTAAAGGAATTGCTGATTCACATTCTTTAAGCTGAGCAGCTTCATCAATGACCAACAATTCCAAAGGTCTTGTTCCTGCTACATCATGCAATTTGGAAGAAGTTGATGCAGTACAGAATATTAAGCAAGCATTTTCTAGGCAGAAGTTCATTAATGCATATTTGTTAATAGGAACAGAGAATTCCATTGGAAGTGACTTTAATGTGTTTGTACACTCTGTTCTCAACTGCGGAAGGCAACCAACAATGCTTCCTGGAACTTTGGAATCTTTGAGGACTAACTTCAACCCTTCATTAGCAACAACAGTAGTATGCAATGAAGATTTAATAGACTTAAGCAAACCCAAAGCTCTGACCATGTCCTTCACCACTTTAAGTGAAATGCAAGAAGTTGGTAAGTGGGTGTACAAATCTACCATACAAATCTTTAGCTCCTGACTGATTGAATCAAATTCATTCTTTACAAACTCCTCATATGTCAAAGGATAATCCTCATCTCCATTATGTTTTCGATTATCCTCCTCATTTTTTGTGCATTCTGTTTCTGCTTTTCAGCTCTCTTTTCCAAATACAAAGAATATTGTTCCTCAGGATCATCAAGTAAATGTATCATTGATTCTAACAAATGTTTCCACCCAGATAAAGGGACCAAACACTTGATGAGAATTTTAACACGATGATCAAGAAATATATCACGAAGATCATCATTATTGTCAATCTTCATTCGCTTCTTGTTACCAAAGAGAACTATATCTCCTAGTCCATACCTGCCATACTCGAGTGACTGGTTAACCAATCTCCGGAGTCTTGCTGCTACTTCTAGCACCGCAATATTGGTGGGAGTACATGTGAGAGTTCTGCACTTTAACTGAAAGAGAGCAAGAGTGTCAGACTCATTGTCTTCGTCTTGCCAGTACCAGGAGGACCCCATATTAATTTTACGGAATTCTGGTGACGGCATTGAATCAAACTGATACAGTTCAAAACTGCAGCTTCTTGGGATTCATTTAGATTTTGAGAGCAAATTGTAGGCCATATAGCAGAAATGCCAGCATTGCATTTTTCTTTGGAGAAGCAAACTGAACAAGAATCCCCATCCTGCAAGGGAAAAAAAAAAAAAAAAGATAAATATATTGACAGTGCGAAAAGTATAGACAAATTAATTGTCGAGGGAAATTTAGATGAGTCTCCAAATATAAATATATACATCTGACTTGGGTTGCAGAACTTTGTTAATGATATTTGTATTTCCCTCTGATTTCAAAGCCTTCCATACACGGAGATTTGTTGTCAAGTTCATAAGATTGACAGCAAAAGTGTTTCTCTCTTGCTCTCATGCATGTCTGGTTCTCCATAGTTGATAGGCTTCGATGATAGTATTTTTGAACTGGAGATCATCAGGAAATTCATCAATATCATTTGCTTTATGAACATAAGCGATTAGATAGAACCCTTGGAGGCCTGTTCAAATCATCAATGCATTTTGGTCTAACATTAGTCAAGGCAATGATATCTCCAACCTGTGGTTCATACATCAGTCCTTTGTGATTCTCATCAGTTTCTGTATCTCTCTGATATGTTACGTCGTAAAACAAGTCACCAGGAGGTCCAGCTGAATCTTCGATTGTCAGAATTTCACAAGTAGGTGCATGTGAAAGATTCAACATATTCGATAGTAAATCAGCATGAGTTTCCTCAACAAGTGGAGGAATGAATGACTTCTTGTAACTCGTCAATGACCCAAATGTCTCGGGGATCCTCTGCACCTGTTAAGTGAACAAAGGGAAAGAAATAAATTGACCAAAACATAAGCACTTCAAAGTTCAAAGTTCAAACTAATTCCAGTCAATCCAATGCCACTAGTGGATATATTGACTCAAAATGCAGAGCCAATATTATTGGAAGGTGTTATCAATGCAGAATCAATTTTGCCTTACTATAAATACAGAGCCAATATAATGCATGCTAATAAACTTTTATTAGGGAGATCTGAAAAATTACTTTGCAATATCAATATGACCTTTTCGGCAACCATTTTGATTGTAGAGTTCAACCAAAAACTAACAGAAAGAGAGACAAAAAAAAAAAAAAACTGAAAATTTTGACACATTCTCCTGTACAATAATGAAAGCACACATTTCCAATACAGAACAAACAAAGAACTCAAATTTTAACCCAAGCTAGGATACCATGAAAGGAGGGAAAAGAATTAGCACTAGTATTTGTAGTTTCTCAGTAGTGGATGCCGAACAAGTTAAGACAGCTACTTTTCTTCTTGAGAACTGAAGAAGTACTTTTTTGGAAATGAAAACGAAAAAAAAAAGTACTTCTTGCTTAAGGCCCAGTTCTCAAGAAGAAGTACTTGTAAACTGTAATAAAGACATGAAGGAAATTACGCAGACAAACCTGGTTTCTGTAAAGGTTTTCATTGAGAACATCCCTTATAGACCAAGAGAATACCAAACCCACAAGGCTTCTTGTATCTGCAACTTGTTCCTGTTTCAGCTTACTCTTCATCCCATTACTACTCTTTTTAGTCTCTTACTCAATGACTCACTTCTTGATCCTACTTGATCATGAAGACAAAACAAGATTGTCGCCCGCTCGATGAACCCTTTTCATTCAAGTCTTCAAGGGCTAAGATCAAGAAGGCATTGGAAGATGAAGAGAGCACAGTGAAACTCCTTTTGCTTTTTCCATTTCGTAAAGAGAATGTGTAAAACGAAGAGACGCACTTATATAACAAAAGAATAAAACGACAAAGGCTCAGCTTATTAAGAAAACCCAAAAACACGCTCATCCGAATTAAATGAGAAGTCACAGATTCAAAAAGATGGTTTATAATTTTATATTCCTTTTGTTTTCCTCTCTCAAGGGGTAAGAGGGTTTCTTATAGAGTAAGAGTTCCAATAAAAACAGATTCACAAAAGATGGTGTACTTTATATTCTTTTTTCGATTCTTTTTTTTCTCTCTCAAGGTTTTTTTTTTTGTTTTAAATTACCCTTTTAGAGAGGGAAAAAAAACACTATCTTTTTGAAGGGAGAGTTGTTAGTATAAGAATTTTATGTGTTGCCATTCTCTTAGAGCAAGTTCACCCGTTGGGTCATCGGTCACATACTATTCACTACTTTTTAATGTATATTTTCATTCTCCTGGGTCACAAAATACACTGCTCGTGACCCAGTGGTACGAAATACACGCGGCAGGCCACCATGGTGACTCCAAAACATCAGACAGTGGTGAACCAGGCACTTAAATACAACGCGGCTCGTGACCCGTGAGTGGGTGAAATTAACACTAAAAAGTAGTGAATAATGGGTGACCCGGTGACCCAACGGGTGAACTTGCTCTTATAGTCTTAGGCCTAGATTAGAAGTTAGGAATATGTGAGTTTGAGGTGAAAACTAAATCTATTAGAATACAAGATCAAGATCCAATATTTGATCTTTCTAAAGCTCTTAAAGGTAAATCATTCATTGGATATCATAGCATCTTTATTTCTTGATTGTATGTTTGGGGATTAATATCCCTGTTTCAATCTTGAATATATCTGACTGGTGTCAATGCATAATTATTGTCAAATTTCTAGGGAGGGTCTTGGTAATCAAGACTACCACTTACTAATAATTTTTGGGTGGCATATTAACTGTCTTTAATTAAGTAACATGCATATTCTTTTTATTAGGATAATATCAGTTTTTATATATATTATATTCAAGGAAAAATATTTTTCTAATAGAATTCATTTAGAACTTTAATCATTCTTGGTTTTCCAGGTCTAGTAGTGCGCATACATATAGAAGGAAAATAACATTTTTCATGTTGTGCTTCCATAGAATATTTTAGCACAGTTTTTGTTGGAGAGAGTTTCCTATTGCATAGAAATCCTAGAGCTTAAATTGAGAATGTTTATTTACTTGTTCCATCTTGAGTTAAATTAGTAAGTCACACATACACTTGCATCTCTTTCATAGCATAGCATAGTGCATGTCGCGAGTATCCCATGAGGTCAGTGGGTATTAGTGGTATATGAAGCATGTAATAGCCGAAGTTAGCGCTATTCATTAAAAAAAGCGAAGGGAGGCAATTCAAAAGGAGAAGAACAACAAGGTGGTGATTGTACAAGTGTCTAGAGTAGTCTAGCGAGGAAATAGCTGAGGTCGAGCTATTCACTTTGGTTGTAAGTCCATATATGCTTGTTCAGATTCACTTAGTGTGTTACATTTCATTTGGCCTTGAGAAGTTAAGGCCCGTAGTTATTTACCTCGATATGAGGATTTTATTAGCGCCAACAAACATCTTGTTTACTGAAGTTCTTTATTTCTCGCTGTGTTTTGTTGAATGTGTGTTGCTTTCTTCAAGATTAATTTTGAAAAAGGAAAATCGTTCAAAGCGATTAATGCGAACTTTTCCGGACTATTAATTTTCATACCTATACTTTAAAAACCTCAAAATGGTACCTGAAAGTTTTGGCCCCCACCCGATTTCCCGCATTACCCTAGCAACAGAAATTATTACCGTGAGTTAACTTTTGAAGGGTATTTTTGTCCTTTCACTATTCATCTTCTTCTGGTTCGTGTTCTTCCTCTCGACGCCAAATCCTCCTCATCTTTCTACCACCACAACCCGAATCGAAACCCTCTTCTTCTTCTTACTAAGCTCCTTCTTGAACTCCTCCTTCCGCGGAAAATACAATGACTCTCTCTCTCTCATCTTTTCTTTGTTCTCTGTTCTCTCTGCCATCTCTCTCGTCTTCATTCAACGCTTCATCAACAACTCCTCCCAATTGGAAACAACAATTGGAAACAACGAAAAATCAATTTGGCTCTATATCTTTATGATATGACACAAGACAACGATAAATTGGAAACAAAATCAAACAATTTTAAACCCAATTTCCTTCTCTTTTGCTCTATTCCCGAGAAAATCTGCACAATTTCACGCATTTTGGGTTTATGCAAGAAGATTATAGTAAAGGCTAAAGCTACCCAATTTCTTTACCACTACTACTGCACAAAAAGAGATAAGATCAGATTGGTAAAGGACTGTAATGGAGTGGATCGGGAGTGAGATTAAGAAAGAGAGGCCTAATATCGAATGGGTTTCTTCTCAGAGCACCAGCGGTGAGCCTAAGAAGCTCGGGAAGAAATTGGAATGGTGGGTATCTTTGGATGAAGAGGTGGACTTTCTCAGCGGCGTCATCTTCATCAAAGCTCGGAGCGGACCTCGAGGTGGAAGAGGTGGGAGAGGAAGAAGAAAAAGCGGTAGAGATGATTGAGGAGCTTGCGGATTTGGTTGGTGCGGGCCGGAGATCAACCGCTTGTTGCCGCCATGCTGGCCGTCCTCTTACTCAAAAGATGATGCCGGGGGCCGGCCGTACGCACGCTTCTTTCGCTTTGTGGCGATGCTTTCTTGCCGGAGACTAAGCGCCGGGCCGGCAAGGATGGTCTGAGGTCGTATTTGGCCCCGGGTCAGATGCAGGGAAGGACTCCGGGTTGGAATCGCTGCGTCGGCGAGGCGAGCTGCGGCAGATTGGATGTAGTGGTGGAGCCGGAGGGTGCGGAGAAGGTGGAGGCGCAACGCCACTAGAGGAGGAACATTTTGGATTTGGGGTGTGAGTAGGACCGGGAGTGGGAGATAAATGTCAAATGGGGTTTAAGAGGGTAAAACCCTTTTTCTATATGAAAAATGAAAATTGCGGATGTTAATAGCGTAGTATAGGAAGAAAGATGAGGAGGATTTGAGGTGGGAGAGGAAGAACACCTAACCGAGGAAGAAGATGAATAATGAAAGGACCAAAATACCCTTCAAAAAGTTAACTCTGTTAAGAATTTTACTGTTGCTAGATACGGAAATTGGGTCGGGACCAAAACTTCAGGTACCATTTTGAGGTTTTTAAAGTATAGGTATGAAAATTAATAGTGCGGAAAAGTTCGACTGCTTTTTTGGACGATTTTCCTTTGAAAATACTAAATCGTGTCTTAAAGATTGATAGACATTTACAACCCTCTTATTGCAGTTTGATTTTTCTAATTAAGTTTAAATTAGCATAATTTCCATCTTAAGCGATTCAAAACCACCCCCTTCTAAATGATATCCATCCTAGTAAAAACATTTGACATCAACAAATGTGTCGACTTTTACTAATTCACAAGGAGAGTTGGACTCTAGTAGCATGGAGACACAAGCTATATATGAAACAAGGTATTGGAGACGAGATTACAAACAAATGTTCCTTGAAATATGTTTCAAGCATGTTCTTTTAATGAAGCCAATTTTGTTATGACACGATTACACAATTTAGGGCACCGTATTTCCTAACCCAACTATCTGGATCAAGAAGTTGACCCTGCCTGCACTCACTACCTTTAATTTCGATCAATTCAGTTTTTGGGTACATTGTAATAGTTTCCAATTGTAATTTTTCTTTTTCTTTTCAAAAGAAAAAATGACAGATCTATTTTTGTTTAAAGACGCACCAAATGCTAAAATATCCCTAGATGCATTTCATTCCTCAAAGCAAGTTCAACTCTCGTAACAACGTCCACGATCCCCTTTTTCAAAAAGGGGTGCGGTTATTGCCACCGCACCATCTACTTAGTTCACCCTACAAGAAAAATAAATCTGAATATTCAAATTAGACCCTTTTTTAAGAATGAATGCTGAAAACAAGAATAAATCATAAGAAAGTAAAATCCAAAAAATAGAATCACCAATATCCATCATTGTTTTGCTGCCATCACTGCACTTTTTCTTTTTCTTCTTTTTATTGTTTCTTTTGTTGTTAGATGTGGCTTTCCATTCCACAACTGATTGATCTCTAGAGCTCTTTTTACCTTTCTTCTTTCTTTCTTTTTTGAAAGGTTTACCTTTTGCTTCAATACTAATCAATTCCTCATTAGTTATCCATACTTATTATTTATTCAATAAATTATGAAGAGCAATTTGAAAATCTGGTATTTCTTATCTCTATAAATAGGCTTTGTATCAAGAGCTAGCTTTAGAGCATCTTTAGCAATGCTGGCCATTTTTGAGTCAAATTTTAGTCAAAGTAGCTAAATAATCATTTTAGCTAGCCACTTTAGAAATCGTCTGCATGGGTGCTCTCTATTTTAGCTTGTTTTGAATTTATATTATTTTTTAAATGAATACTAAATAGTTTAAATGTATATATAAATTACATAAAATAACTTAAAATGAATGTTTTAAATTATTGGGAGCATCTTTTAGCAGACTCTCTATTTTGGCTCTTTAGCTAGTTTAGAGAGCGTGTTTAGCTTTTATGTATTTTAGTAGCTGCACTGTGACTTATAAGTGGCTCTCCATTATAACTTTTAGCTATCTCGCTTCCTAAATATAGAGAGTGAGATGAGACTCTCTATAATTTTTAAAAACATTCATTTTGAGTTATTTTATGTAATTTATAATTACATTTAAACTAATCTTCATTTAAAAAATAATATAAATTCAAAATTAGTTAAAGTAGAGAGCATCGATACATGCACGTATTTCTCAAGTAGCTAGCATAAATGACTTTTACCTATTTTGGCTAAAATTTGACTTAAAAATGGCTATCATTGCTAAAAGATGTTTTGAGAGCCTCATCCCTTTCTCTATATTTAGGAGTGAGATAGCTAAAAGTTACAATGGAGAGCCACTTAAGAGTATGATGCAACTGCTAAAATAGATAAAAAGCTGAACATGCTCTCCAAAAATAGCTAAGAAGCCAAAATAGAGAGTCTACTAAAGATGCTCTCCTCTAATTGAACATTATTAATTGCTTGTAATGCCTTTTTTTAATGGTCAGAAATAATCTTGCAATTGTTTGTAATGCCGACTCTCGAGTTTTAAAACCTGCAATATTAATTATGATTCCCCATGTTATTATCATCATTAGAATATATGCAGGTAGCAAAGATTATTTTTTCTTCCATTTTTATGTTTTTGTTTTATATGTCTAATTTTTTTCAATCTTATTTGAGGGAAAAATTGAAAATTTCAGTGTAAAATATTATATGTAGGGTCAATAAATAGATTGTAGGGTGGCAATAGCTACACCCTAAACCCATATGCCTACAAAATACATCAATAAGAAATCTGGGGGGGGGGGACTATCAATTGAAAGGCTTTTTATTTTTTATTTTTTCAGCTTAGTTGTATCAAGAGTAAAATAATATTGTGAAATGTTCAAAAATTGATGGAGGTCCAACTACGATTTTGGAGGTATATGAATAGAACACTCTAAAAAAGGTTTTTGTTGATATTATTGGATGATGGGTATTATGGGAAAATTAGGGAGGTGTAGATAGCATATATATTGGTTATTTGTAAAATTAAGTTGGAGGTCTATTAAGTGGGGAGGTCTAAATACCAATTTTGGAGGTATGAATAGAAGCTCCCTTCAATACCTACTCTTGTATTTTAAAATAAAAAATAACATCATGAAAATTCAGAAGTACACCAATTTTGGCAATAGCACATTTGAGTAGGGATATTGTAGTTTAAAATTTTCTTAATAAATGCTGAGAAAGGAGAAGGAAAAATCAATCCCATAGGGTTTGAAATGAATGATCTTTCCCCATATTTTCCCCTCACAGAGGAAAATACTTCCAAAATTTGTGTCTACAAAGAAAGAAATGACTTTCCTTTCTTAATTCCTTTGATCCGTTAACCAAACATGGCCTTAGTGCAGATAGAAGTAAGTCCAAAATAATATAGATACAAAATAAAACTTCAAATAATAAGTTCAAGCGACATATGACATTCCATAACAAAGGGTTCTCACACCTGCTTTCCCTTCAGCTTTGTGGTAAAGGCTTTGGCTTCTTGCTCATAAATTGGAGAGGTTCAAAAGCTAGCTGGTATCTGGTAGTGGTGAACAATGTATTTGCTCTCAAACTCCTGAAGAAAAAAAACAAGTGCACACATTTTCACACAGATATTAGAAAATTCTAATTCCTTTCAAAAAAAAAATAGAAAAGTCTAATTTTTCTCTAAAATTGGTGTGTTATAGCACATGGGGTTTTACCATTAGGCATACTTCTCACACACTGAGTTCCATATCACATTTACCTCCTAAGTGCCTTGGCAAAGTTCAGCAGCTCATTATATATATATCTGAAGGAAGGTTTTCCTTATGAATAGTGAATTGGCGACTTTGCCCCTGCTTCCTCTCTATTCTTACAAATTGCCCTTCCTTCCTCTTTATTCTTAGAAGTTATCAAAAAAAAGACTCATTGACTGCTGCTATTCATCAGTTACGTTCTTACCTATCTCATAGTTAGAACAGAGAAAATTGAATTCGATAGAAAAGAGAGTCCGTTCGATCTTCTCGTTGTTGGTTGCTTATCAAAGGATTGTTGAGGCTTGTAACACTGACCCCAACCCGGTCTAATAGAAAATAAGTCCGGATTTTAAAGGGAATAGAACATGAAAACACCTAATTGGAGTCAATTCATAATTTTTTTCTCAAAGCGAAATTTGTATGAAGAGTCATTAATTTTACCTTGACTTGGGGAAATCTAACTGTTGGATTCACGAAATTTGACAGCGGTTTAGAAGACTTAATTCTGAACAACTTTCATGAAGAAGTCATGATCATCCGAGTATCCGAAGATGCACCGTTAATTTAGTTGTCGAAGTCGACTAACGAGCAAAGTTCCGTAAAATTAATTCAAAGCTTAGCAATCTGGGTGACATCGAAAAGTGGCGTAAGTCGGAAGGTGATAAGGTTTTGGGTGAGAGGTATCACGCTCCATAAACCTCATTGTCACCTCCATCCCTCCCCTAAACAAATGAAGATGAGAGTTTGAAAAGCAGAAAGCTAGATCACTTTCGTGATGAAAAGAGAGATAGAGATATCCAAAAGAGTCACCCTAGTTGTAAAACCTTTTGATTGTTTTCTGGACTTTATTATGTGGGTTGTTGTGCGATTAGTTGTTACGTGGGTAAAAGTGAAAGTGTTTTGGACGAATAATTACTTTCGAACGCGTTTTATTTTTGAGGGGTCAAAATGTTGACTTTTTATTCTTTGAGTTTTTCCAAAAACTTCCTTCATGAAATTTGTAGAGCACGTCGTCACGAAGTTCGTGGACACCTTGCACGCTAAAATCGGAGATCGTATGAAGAAGTTATGTGTGACGAAGTTATTTCCATTTTTTAAAATTTTAGTATAAATAGGATTTTTCAGAAAATATTTCATAATTTCCTTTTTGGGAAATTTTCCTAAAGATTTCTCTCTCAAATTTACCCTCGACCCCGACCCAATTCTACATTCCATTTCCGCGTCCTCCTGCGACAAGACCGCACTAACCGCTTAGATTTTCCTCCTCTTCTTCCCCTAGCCTTTGGTTTTGCTCCGAGGTGCCTGCAGAGTGGCGGATTCCATAGTGGTCTTGACAGAACCTAGCTTCCTCCTCCAACCACGCAAGGGCGGCCGAAACCGGGTCATGTTTTGAAGCTCTCTTCCTCCCGGTTTTGATCCATGTAAGCCTTGAAGATCGATTTGAAGTGTGGAGGGAGAAATCAGCTTTGAAGTTCAGCGGTTAGGATTTTTCGTGCTCGATTTAGGCCAAATCGGCCTTAGTGCCGCTTATGAAAGTTGTTCCCGGTGTTGTGATCTTTAAGTTGGGTGGAGTTGATCTTCAAGGTTTTAAAGTCGCCCTACAGCACGCGGGCTTCACGCCCGTGAGCCCTGGCGGGCGCTGGTGGTGCGCGTCTGTCCATTCCAGGCAGCTCTTTTGCTCCTTAGTCTCCTTTCATCGATACAAATATGTGGGTATGTTTACTTTTTGTGTTTGCTTTACTTTTTGGTTGAGTTGGATTATTTGTGGTTTCAGTTCGCTTGGTTTTCAATCCGCGTGAGGATCCGACCGCTGAATCGTCCTCTTGTTTAGGTGGTTTGATCCTAGAAGTGTTTTGGAGGCCTTAGGAGGTCTCCAATGAGGTTTCATCTTGATTGACGTATCTTTCAAATTTATAGTTCTCGTGTTTTGAACTTTAAAAGCGATTGTGTGCTTTGTGTTGTATTGAGTGTGATCTTGATGTGATTAGGTGTTTGATGGGATTGTGTGAGCGGAGTTTGATGATATTGTGCTTGTCTCAGTTTTTTGTGTGAAGTCGCACTTGAGATAGTGAGGTGAGTAAATCTCACATGATGTTTGATTGTTAAATTAGTTATGTTTTAATTTAGTAGATTTTAATTGTTAGCATGCTTAAATCATATTTATTTATCAAAATAAATATTTGTTTTGAAATATATGAACTTGATCGCCAACGGTTCATGGGTAAGTTAAAACAATGTTTTGTTATAAAATGATTTTCGAGTAGGTTAATTTGTAAAACTATTGTTGGTATTAGTGGCATCCCTGAGTGGATGACTACGTGTGTGTGTGTGTGTGTATATATATATATATTATATATATATATATATATATATATATATATATATATATATATTTACGGAAATATATATATCTTGGTGGAATTGTGTGTGTAGTTTACTATTGTTGTAAAATGTGATGTTGAGGAAAATAAATGATTATGGAAAGAAAAGACGGTTTAAATTAAAACGGGCTTAGAGTTTTGAAATAAGTAGGTATGATTTTGGTGAAGGCCTGCTCACCTAAGAGAGTTTTGAAGGGACTGTATGGACAAGTGAATTTGATGGCTGAAAATAAATGCACAGTTTTAAGTTGTTATAATTTATGCTTTTATATTTAATACATGTGGTTGAGATGCATTTGTCCCTCACAGTCCCTCAAAACTGTCCCTTAGGTGAGCAAATCTGATTTTGGTGATTGTTTTTAGTTGAGAAAACAATATTTGGGAAATGATTTTGGTATTGTTTTGAGGTTGTTGGAGATGAGGAAACAATATTTGGAAAATGATTTCATTATTGTTTTGAGGCTGTTGGAGATGAGGAAATGATATTATGTGACAAGTAGTGTGGTGGATCTCATTGATGATTTTGTGTAAATGATTTGGGTTGTTGTTGAGTGATTGATGTTGGGATTCTTGATATAGTGATTGGTGTGATGAGTAGATGAATTGATTTCTAGTTTATTCTGGTATTAAATTGCTTGATTTTAATGTAATCTCCTGAACTAAACTTTTTACGCAGGATCACTATAATTTTGAATTGATTGTTTTAATGTAATCACCTGAACTAAATTATAATAGGGATTATTGCTTTTTGAATTGATTGTTTTAATGTAATTTCCTTAATTAAACTCTATGCAGTGATTACTATGATTTCTATCGATTGTTTTAAATGTGATCTCCTGAACTAAGTTTCTATGCAGGGATTACTGATTTTGCTTAATTCATATTGTGAGTGCAATTGTGGTTTGAGATCTATAGAGAGTTGAGAAATGAGTTGTGATGTCATAATTTTCACAAATGCTTTATGTTGAGAGGAAAGAAGTGTGATTTCTTGGGTGTGTTGTTGTGACTAAAAAATCATTTGAGACGCCATCGAGGTGACAACTACTTTTGTTGAGACAAATGAAGGTTGGTTTTGTAGATTGTTGTGTTTTTAAAATGTTTAAAAGCGTCACTTGAGTTTGATTGTTTAGTTGAAGTATTGTGAAATTGGATGCATGAGTGAGAGTCGAGCATGTGAATTTTTTTATATGAGTTAACTTACGTGAGCATGATATTGTAGGATGTGAACTTGATGTTTTAGTTATGATATTCGCATATCGATTTTGTTAGGTTGAGATGGTTTAATTAAGCATGTGTTTCTATTTTGTTGTTTTGAGTTTACTCTCACACGAGCTTGCAAAAGCTTATCGGGTTTGTTGTTTCAACCTGGTACACTATTCCATGGTGTAGGGGTTTATCCTGCAGTTAGAATTGAACGTGATAGGAGCCTGAGAGGTATCTTGCTTTGTGCAGTTATAGGTTTAGAAACTTGTTAGTCTTCCATTGTGTAGTGAGTGTGGTGAGTTTGTTTACTTATTGAATTGTAGATTCAATTTAATTTGTAAACTTAGTGTAATGTAATATATGACTCAAAAGAATGAGTCCTGTATTGACATTGTGGGTTAATGACATCTTTCTTTGCTTGTTCTTTAAAGAAAAATAAATTCAGGTATATTGTATTGATGTTTTGAACCATCATGCCCGAGTATTTATGTTTGTTTATTTGTTTATTAATTGTGCTTGAAAATCAGGGTGTAACATGCATCCTCTAGAGGAGAGAAAAAGAAAATGGTCCCAAGGGTTCCGGATACCACAGAGAAAGATGGAGGCGGTCATAGATTGAGTTGTTTCTCTGTAGTTCTAGAATCTCCTATCTCACATCTATTTCTCAATCCTCCCCAAAGATTCTCGACCCTTCCCTTTTTCTCTAGATTTCATTATTTGCTTTCTTCTTTATTTTGTTCCATTTGTCATCTACATTTTGCTACATGTCAATAGGAAAATAATAGGCTTAGAGGCCTAACCATATAGCATATATGAAGATAGAATTCAATTAGATTTCTTTGAATATACATTGCTTCAAATCAAGAGTAGTCAATTTCTTTTATTTACTAAAAGTAATTAATTTAAACACTTGATTCTTTTATTCATTTTTGAGTACCGGGTGTTACAAGGCTGGTCTCTCACTGTGATTATTCTTCTTGCTTAGAGGGAGGTTGTTGATCGGCATAGACAGGTCGGAATTTCCGTCTATTCCCATTTTGGCTGCATAAAAGGTAAGTTCTTTATGTCAATTTTGCAGCCAATTTTGTTGGGTTCTGCCCTTTGAGATTATTCATTAAAGGTTTTGTATAAAATTTCATCACCATTAGTTTTGTTCCTCACATTGTATCTGAATTGCAAAGCTCTGATTTTTGGTGTGGGTGAAGGCTTTTAATTGGTTTTTTGTTCAAGTAAATCTAGAATATGCATGTGTCTGGCCCAAACTCTAAGTTACTTGACCTAGTTGTAATAGGGTTTTGAATTAGAGATATTCTCGAAGATATCCGATTAATTGTATGATTATCTTTCCTTGTACAACTCTAATTCTATGTCTTGTAATCCTCTATATAAAGAGGCCTTATTATCAATGAAAGCAAGACTCAATTCTCTCCCAATTCAGTTTTCCTTAAACACGTTATCAAGACGCGAAGTCATAACCCCGAAATCCCAAAACTAAAAACCAAAAAATCAGGAAAAACCTCAACCTTGCTACCACCGTTCCTACCCCGTGCAGCCACACAATAGCCTCCTGCGACCCCCTGCTACCCAGTGATTGCCCAGCCCCTCCACTGCACCCCATTAGTTAGCTAGTTAGCCTTTGCCAGCGAAACCAAAGAAGAAAAAGAAACAGAAAGAGGGAGCGGGCCCAGAAGAAGAAGGAAAAAAATGCCTGTGCTGCCCACGTGCCCAGAAGAAGGAAAAGAAAGAGAGGAAGAAGAAAAGAAAGAAAAGAAAAAGGAGGCGGCCCCGCAGAGAGAAAAAAAAGGGAAAAGGAAGGGCCCCGCGGCCCAAGTCAGAAGAAAAGAAAGAAAGAAAGAAAAATGGGGCCCTACAGCCCACATTTTGGTCAAAAGGCAGAAGTAAAAAAAGGCAAAAGGAAAGAGGAAGGACAACCCAAACAATTCCGCAACCAAATTCCGGCGACATTTTCCGGCAAATTTTTGACACTTTTTGAGGGGAGACCTAATTAAGCTCAGATCACTGTGGGGGTTCGTACTCACTCCAAGCTTGGAGCTTGTTGAGATCTCCAAACTTAGAGTTTGTAGAGAATTTATGATCGACCACAAACATCATTGTTTCGATCTAATCCAATACCTCTTGGAATTGAATTTCTTGGAAGTGATTATGCTTAGAAATTCCTAATTTTTGGAAGTAATTACGGCTCAGAAATTTTATATGTTTTAATGGTAGCTTTTTCCTCTCGAAACTAACCCTAATTTCTTGTTCTCTTCGTGATGAGTAACTGAACAAACTGGACTTCGCTCAATTGAGAACAACTGACTCTAGATATCACAAGTGGGTTCGTGATGTCCGCCAAAGATCTCAAGGCCGATGGAATCATCGATACGCATTCTCGAGCCTATCCAAGACGTGTTAACTGTTGAGCAAGTTCAAGCTTTGGAAGCAAATAGAGCGACCTTAGAGGCAAATAAGGCGAAAGCCATTATCCTAATGACTCGCCATATGGATGATTCGCCCAAAGACGAAAGTGTATGAATGAAGAAGACCCTAGACGGCCGGCTGTGGGTTTCACTCGAAGAAAGATTTGGCAACGCGTCAGTGACTCCTGCTTCCCGACCTAGAAGTGAGATGGCATAGCCTCCGCTTATGTGATTTCAAGTCAATTCTTAACTACAACTTGGAAGCACTTCGCATTAAATCCTTAATGGAATTCTGTGGTAAAGAGATCACAGATGCGATGTTGATTAAGAAGACTCTATCTACCTTCCTCGCCTCTGCATTGATGGTTACTAAGAACTATCGAATCGATGTCAACCGCAGGGATCTAATTACAAGGTTTCATGAGCTCATTGGAGCTATGAATGTTGCTGAAAAGCTTGACAACATCCTTGTGAAGAACTATAATTCGAGATCCGTGAAAACAAAGCATATTCCCGAGTCCAATTATAGTCGTGCACCTAAGGGAGGGCGCTAAGAGCAAAAACCTAATCTTAGGGATACTTCTAGACGTTCGTCTATATATAATCGCTTCTACTTGGGAAGGTAAATCAGCCAAAATAGGCCAACACGGAACCGAAGAGGTCAATGTGGAAAGAGAGAGGGAGGCAACGACTCTGGCCATGTTGGTGGCGCCACCAACACTAAGAGCCATTTAAATGACGCTTTCAAAGCGCCTCAATCAATGGAGTCCGAAAGTATAGAGATGTATGTTCTCAATGTGGATTATCCGGTCATTGGGCACACATTTGTAGAGCTTCGTGAAGAAATTGTCACTGCCTTACAAAGCATATTGTGAAGCTAAAGAGAAGTTCACTATGTGGAACAAGAAGATCAAGAAGATGATCTAGGAGTGAAGGGTTGAAGATTACAAATCACTGGCCGATAAATAGATCGCCAATTCTGTTTAAGTCTTTATTTTTCCAAGAGATGTAATAGGCAATTGCCATATACTTTGTAGTAAATGCCATTGGTTTAGTTTTTCTTAACATAGGCTCATCCAAAATAAGTGTGATGTCTAGGAAGGTTTTGAGATAAGTGGTACTTAAGCGAGCTTTGCTCCACCGACATCTCTCTACTCACTTGGTCATATTTATTTTGGAGTTACGAAAGAAGTCAAACGACTACCTTTGTTTTGCATTAGCTAGCATTTGAATTAGATTCTCCTAATGGTTAAGAGACAATGATGTACTCCGCTGGCTTCCTCGAATAATAAAATTTCTAGTTCTTTTCATTTGACTCCATTTTGATTCTCGAAAGCATATTACTTTGTGACTATGATGGCTGGGTCATCAAGATAATTCAAGGACATGGAATAGCCCAAGTTCCCCTTGCAAAATGGCATCTTGATTACCGGCCACGAAACTCTCTCTCGATCCTAGGGCAAATTGCACCTATGAATAACCAACGGATTCCATGTGAAAATGCATGTAGAGAATGGAAATGACTTCATTTGAAATACCTCTAATGATTGGCAACAAAGGCATATTAGAGAAGTTTATGTGTATCTCTAGTGGACTCTATATCACTATTCGAGCTATTAAATCCAATAAAGTTATGAGAGAAAATCACATGAATTTAGGCACATATTGGCTTTGTCACGATAGAATAGGTCATCTTGGTCATGATATGATAATTCATCTACTAAAGACTTCACACGGACATCCATTTTCTCAAGCGAAGCGAAGCATGAATCAAAAGTTGATTCTTGGACAAGTATGATGACCGCCACTTCTTTGCCTCACGAAGCGCTGCCGCCAATCCACCACCAGCCTAGGGCTGGCATACAGTCCCTATACATGACACCATGGATGGCGCCCATCATGGACAATCACCAACTTTGCTTCAAATAGCGTTTGTGACGCCAAAGCCCAACCACAATCCTCATTAGTTGCTTGAGGCCTATCGGCTCAATTTACAAAGCCTATTCCTTAGGGAAGTTAGGATTGAGACGTCCTATGCAAAGAAAATGAACACACTCATTCTATTCTTACATAGAATCCGTGGCGGTCACGTGGACTGATTCAACCAACTTGCGAGCGCTTAAATATATCATGATGTTGGTTGACAAACAAACACGCTTGGTCATGTGTTGTGCCATTGTCCACTTTTTGTAAATGCTGCTTATACTACACTCCTAAAACATATCATATGACAACGGCTCACTCCCTTGATCATCCTATTCAATCAATTAGACTTGAAAATGCCGGAGAGTTTACATCGAAGACTTTCGATGGTTATCGTGCATATCATTGGGGACTGATGTTGGACATCATATTCCCATGTACACACCCAAATGGTCTCACGGAAACGACTACAATGGTAGCCCGGATATTGATAATGCGCACCAATCTCTTTATATATCCGCTGGGTGATGCAATATCGCATGCAGCTATGCTAATTCGGCCTATGACCCACCGCCACTCAATCTACCTCTCTGCGTTATAGCTAGTGATTGGGTACCATCTTGTACTTATGCAAATTTGAGTGTGCCATTTATGTGTCAATTCGCGCGCCACAAATACGGTACTATGATGGAGTCCTTCATGGCATTTAATGGGGAATTACGCTGGATTTGAGACTCCAACAACCGTCCGCCACTTAATGCCCTTGCAAGGCGATCTTCTTACCGCTAGATTTATGGGTTGTCACTTTGATGAGATAGTCTTCCCGTCGTTAGGGGAGATAAGAACATGAATGTTCAACAGGAACGCCAAAGGAAATTTGTCGTGGTTAGTGCCCTCCCACTATGTCTCATCTCGATCCTCAAGTAAAGTGACGAGATTACACATCCGGCCGCAAATATGCTTTGCAAGGAAGGACGCCCTTACGTAGGAGGGCGTAACGCCACCCTACATGGAGGTAGTGGCATAGCACCAACGCCAAAGAGAGTGGCACTCTGGCGTTATAGGCCATGGCCCCAAATAAGATGACAGACCCAGCCCGGATTTCACCTGAAACCCGAGATAGGCCTGCTTGAGGCCCACCTTAGAATGAATTCTACCAAGAATTTCGCAGAACTTCCCCAGAAAGTGGACTACCCACAACCTCGTGAAAACGCACAAAACACTTCAAGCAAAACCAACCTTATACTCACGGAGCCACCACGCTCCCTATTTACCATCATCAACTCCACTTTCACAAAACACAAAACTCAACTTAACAATACTAATCCCAAAGGTTATCGAGCAATACTAATACACAAGGATATAAAAGAAGAGTAAAGGATCAAGGGATCCTACAATGCGGAAGTAGTGACAATTATGCCTCAAATGCCATGTATGCCCCACCTCCACTGAATTAAGCACATAAGCGGGCATTTGAAACCGAAGGGCCAGGGGAAAGTAATTTAAAACACGTTAGAGTGAGTGGACAAAAATAAATAAATAAGATAATTCAAATGAAAGTAAAGCTTTAATACTTTCTCATATGTTCATCTTTTAAAAACCTTGATGCATGCAACGTGGATAAAACATATTTCTCGCAACATGAAAATTCGTGAAAACATTCCAGTCCAGCTGGTCAAAAGAAATCGAAGCTAGCCCCGCTAGCTGAAGGTATCAATCAAATATGGGGAAGAAGTTGTCACCATACAAATAAGGGAGCCTCCTGTGCTCGGGTCGAGTGTCCCACACTCCTGGAGCATCCCATGCTCTGCTCTACTCACCTACCTAACACATAGTAAGCGAGGAGGAGTACTAATAGGCTAGCTAGCAATAAATATGACGACCCAAGTATGGTAGATTAAAATCATCACGAAAACTTCGAAAATCAGTAAAGGCTTCCCCAATATCTCACGAGAAAATACATATTCCAAATGACGCGTGGCCCGCACACCAAAATATTCTCAAATTAATAAATAAATAGGCGTAGAAATAATAGATAATTAAAAATCCTCTCGGAAATCCCATTTCCAAACACAATTAAGGAAATAAGTCATAGTTAATCTCCTAAAAATTAAATCATATTTCCGAAAATAAATCATAACCCCAAATCCGAGCATAATAAATTCGTGATCCAAAATTTATATGGAAAAACAATGCCAAAATTATAATCCAAACCAAAATATTATGCTCGATGAGTAAAATGATAATTAAATTATTATTTCGAAAGAAAAATAAATGCATGCATCCCCTTATTTAAAAACAAAAGTCCACTCACAGTATTATTCAGGCCGATCACGCGATACGAGTTCCTTCTGCAAATTAGAGTAATAGCTCGGTACATGCGTCCTGCATACACAATTATATTCCGTGAGTAACTATTCAACAATTTAATACGATTTCTAAAATCAAATCCTCATAATCACATCTCCACTTCTTCTCGGATTCAACCCAAATTATACCACTAATATCAATCCATCGATTAAAGTATTCCATAGCGGAAACAAAGGGAAATCCGAAGGTCGGATTCCCATAAATCGACCTCCGAAACCCCAAACCCGAAATTTACAATTGATAACAAACTCCTCCAAAATTCACACCAAAAATTCACCAAAATTCATATATATAATCTCTATGATAATTATAGAATTTAACTAGCCTTAAATTGAAATTAAAAAGCTGTCCTAGCCGCCGCCACATACCAACTTCAATGGCCACCAAAAATTTGGCAGTAGCACCTCCCTCAACACACCCATTAATTTTCTCAACTGTGACAAAGTCAGAAAATGAGTAGAAATACCTCAACAATTAAGGGAAGGTTGAACCCGAATTGTGAATAGTAACCTCAAACTTCAAACCGCCGATTCTTCCTTCACGCTTCAAATCGGCTGTAAAAGGTTTAGGGAGCATCATCTACGCCTCAAGGCGCTTCCAATGGACTAAGGTTTATCGCCGGAGGTATATGGCGTTGACTCAAAACTGCTACAGTGACCGTCCCTCTTCTTCTCGTTAAGCTGCACTCTCCACAGTCCAGAATCAATCACCAAACCACCATAGAAATGAAGAGAAGGAAGAGAGCTTTCCAACGCGACACCTTATAAGGCCAAAAACTGGCCGCCGGATGGAGGAGTTATGGCCGGAAGAAGGTGTAGAGGTCGGAGAGGGAGAGAGAATCGGGGGTAGGGGGTAGGTTTCCCGAAATGGAAACTTACCCGGGTATATAGAAAGTTACCGTAAACAGTAACTTTAGTATTTTGGCCATAACTTTTTGCATACCTAACTCCGATTTTTACGCACCATATATGCACGCTACGGTTTTAATGTCATCTACAACTTTCATGAAGGAAATTTTCTCAAATTTTGACCCAAACAAAAAGTCAACTTTTAGGGTCACTAAAAGTTCAAACAAAGTAAAAGATGAAAGTGGTTGTCGTTTACCGTCAAATGATTAATAAACGGATAAATTCAAGATACGGGACGTTACATAAGATCGTGCGCGGGAGGCCCGTGGGTTTGAAGGATACTTTGGCACATTCCAATCCTTTGATCATCAAGACTCAAAATCCGTCTCATGAGAATCTTCCCCGATTATGGTTATCGTTGGGGGCCTCAACGCCGTAACCTATTCCCCGGAGAATATAGAGCTCTATGAAAATTACACTAGTGTACATGAGACGTGGGATAGAAACTCCATAATAATTGATGATGTAGTTGCGCATTTTAGATTTGTGCATAAGTTTGTTGAGTCCGATGATATCGAACTACGCTCCGCTGATGAATGAATGCCAACGTAGAGAGATTTGGCCTAAATGGAAGGATGCGATCTAGGTTAAGTTGGATTCTCTATCAAGATGAAGGTTTTGATCCAAAGGATACCAACACCGCCGACATAAAACCCGCTTGACTAATGGGTCTTCGTTAGAAAGTGTGATGAGAAAAAGAGATGGTAATCTTGCCTTTATGGCGCTAAGGCTTCTCACAAAATGCCCCGGAATCGACTCACGATGAGACATATTCTCTCGTAATGGATGTCATTGCACTCCACTACCCTATCAGCTTGGTAGTTTCAATAAGCGAAACATGCGTGCTTACAAATGTGGTCACTACGTATCTCTATAGGGATCTAGATACAGAATGTACATGAAGGTTCATGGTGAACTTCATTTACCCAAGTCAAGTGGCTCTAGACCACGAAAACGCCGTTTGCAATGAAGTTGAAACGCCACTAAAGTGACTACTTGATTGGGAAGGGATATGCCCGTCGTTTCCATAACAAGTTTCAGATTCTATTGCGGTTCATGTTGGACATGATCTTCATTGGAAGCCCTTAAAGAGTTAAGGGAAACCACCAACACTTGAAATCCGAAGTTTGAGATGAAGGATTTTTGGGAGAACACGCATTATGTCTCCGGTTTAGAACTTGAGCATCGTGATGATAAATGCTTAGGCATTTTGACAAGGTCAAGCCTTCAAGCACGCCAATGATCGTCAAGTAGTCTTGATCCTAAAAGATCCTCTTAGCCCAAAGGATGATAACGAAGATGTGTTAGAAGCGTAAATGCCTTACTTAAGTACAATAGACGCATTATTATACTTAGCTCAATGCACAAGACCTAACATCTCATTTTGCAAAGTGAACTTGTTAGCTAGATATAGCTTTGGCGCCAACGCTGACGCCATTGGATTGGTGTAAAAGATATCTTTCGGTACTTGAGATGTAACGAATGATATGGGCTTGTTCTATCCCTATAAAGAGATTATGGATTTGGACCCATCACACACACAGAACGCCGCCAACATCGCTTGGCGCCCTCTCTATCCCCCATCCCAAAACAACATGTGGTTTTGGAAGGTTTTCTTGATGTTGGGTATCTCTCGACCCACACAAAAGTCTTCCCAAAGCTGGTTAAGTGTTCACCATGGGTAAAGACTGCGTGATATCTTGGAGGTCTGAGTAACAGACCCTAGTCGCTATATCTTGAACAATGCAGATTATTGCTCTTCACGCATGTGGTTCGTGAATGTATATATAATTATGCATGTTCGAACAATTGTGGTTTGAAGTCTACCATAGATGAGCCTACAAACATTTAGGATAATGCTGCTTGTTTTGGACAAATGAAGCAATGCTACATCAAAAGGGACAACACCAAGGATAATAAGTAACAATGCAGGACTCTCCCTCAAGATCAAAGTGAACTAGGTTCGACCGAGGGGACGATTAATGGCAGTAACTTGCTCACTAAGTCAATGCCTAAATTCCACTTTCGAGAAACATGTTAGTAGCATACATCTTTTCCGTAGTTATCCGAACTCCCATGACCGTTGTCATCAGGGAGATGCGGAACATCGTGGGAGATGTCTACATGTATGACCTAGAAACGCGTGAAGGGGTGTGTTGTGCTCTTTTCCCCTTCGACCGCAGGTTATTTTGTTACTTTCGGCAAGGTTTTTAATGAGGCAACGAGAGGAGCACCACATTTGGGCTTACACAAGAGGGAGTGTTCAAGTAAATCCGTAATATGTGTCCGCCCAAACTCTAAGTTACTTGACCTAGTTGTAATAGGGTTTTGAATTAGAGATATTCTCGAGATATCCGATTAATTGTAATGCGATTATCTTTCCTTGTATAACTCCTCGATTCTATGTATTGTAATATTCTATATAAAAGAGGTCCCTATTATTAATGAAAGCACGACTCAATTCTCTCCCAATTCAGTTTTCCTTAAAACAGTTTTTTTTTTTTTTTTTTTCAGTTCTTTCTTTGTTAAAGGACCACCAAATTTCATATATACAGATCTGCATATATGAATCCGTCATAACATCATAAATGGAGCCAAGGGAAAGAGGAGCATTTGGGTCTAGGTTTTGATCTGGTAGCAACGATACTTATTTAATTGGGTGTGATTTTTTTCCCCTGTCCTTGCAGAACTGGACAATAACTTCATAGGATGCAGAACTAGAGCCAAGGGAAGAGGAGCATTTGGGTCTAGGTTTTGATCAGGTAGCAACAATACTTATCTAATTGGGTGTTATTTTGCTATGCATATATTATAGACATATAAGTGGAACAAGTATAGATGTAGATCGAATTTGAAATTTAGGAACATGATAGATTGGGGTTGCTATAATCTGTTAGTAGTAGTGACTTCTAGAATATTGATATATGGTGTCCGTAACCATTTCTGTCCAATCTGCTTCCTTTATCGTGTCTGCTTATATGGCCTTCTTTCAAGTTCTTCATTGTTCTTTCTACTGTATAACTTTTATAATCGGTCCTATTTTTGTTTCAAAGAGCAGATGAAAATTCTTGGGGATATGATGTAAGATACATGGGTCATGTTTCTTCTGGAATTGAGAGCTATTGTTCAATTACATGATGGTCATTGTTATCTAATGTTGGTGTTTCTTTATCTCGAAAACTGTTATAAACAGAACATGTTAAAGCCGAATAACATTCAGTGGCATTGAGTTGATTCGGCAGTCTCATTTTCATGGTGACAAGCTAATTCATATCAATGCAGTACTAGCCTCGACTTCTCTTCAATATTAAGCAATAATCGTGATGCATGCTTATAAATAATTTCCTGTTTCACTTTATTACGTATATCTTTCAGTTTATTTAAGCATAACTTTTTTGACAAAGTGAACCAAACTTGCATTAAAGAAAAAGGAATATTACAACAGAAGCCCAAGAAAGGGCTGAAAAACACAAAAGAAAACAACAAGAAATTAACAAGGCCCACTCCAAGAACAAGCTCCAGTCCAGAAGCCTCCATGTCGGTAGACACCGCCACAAGAGGAACACAACCCCGCAGAAGCAGGTAGCAGAGCCAGCCAATCCATCAAAAAGGAACACGCCGATAAGACCAGGATCCAACACCGAGAGGCACCTAACTCGTCCCTCCTGACTATCACTGGGTAGTCCGAAGTAAAACAAGCACCGAAAAAGAACACAAAGAACCACAGAAAGGTAGTATAAGCAGGAACCACAAGGGTAAACTGTTCGGGAAAACTGGCGGAACAAAGCCGCTAAGGGTAACGCTACCAAGAGCGAAGCAGTGATAGTGATTGAAGACTAAGATACATCGGGTGGAATCGGGTGGTACTTGTAGAAACAGGTAAATGGATGGATGGTGGACAAGAGACAGAGAAGAGATGAAGAAGATGGAGAATAAGTGGAGGAACAACAAGAGAGAAAGGAACTGGGAAGAGTGAAGGAAGGGTGGAGAGTGATGGAAAGAAAGATAGGGAGGGTAGCGGACAAGGAGGAAAGAAGACAGAGGGACCATAACAAAGACAGCAAGAGGAAACAAAACAACACACAGAAGAAAAACTAGCCGAAAGAGGCAAGAAGCTCCTCAGATCTGGGATAGATCCCAGGGAAAATTGCCCATGGCGGGCAGGAGGAAAGGCCACCGACTCTCAACGCTGTAGAGAGGGAAACCCAGAGCGAGGGAAATGACACACCCTCTTTTGGTCGGTTATTTAAGCATAACTTAGTTATTTTTGTTAAGAAGAACTTTCTGCCCCTGCAGCATCGTGCTGTTATTTTGTTAGTAAATATCTAAAGAAAAAAAGAGTGCCTAATTAGCAACAGTACGTAATAATAATACAAGTAAGAATGAGTGATTATACAAGTTCAAATCGCAACTTATACACAACAATAAAAGAAAACTAATAAATAGCCACTAAATATAAATGTTGAACAATCAAATTAAGCACAGAAGATGCTAAAAACATTGTTTGGGGGAGGGATTGGGATTACAATGAAATGCTAAACAACAACAAAAAGTAGCAGAGAAAAGTTGCTGAGGTATCATGAATTTTGTTTCATAGGGTTCATCTAGCAATTCACTATAATATGTACACATACTCAGCGCTTTCTGATAGGGGCATAGGTTTTTTTTTATACTAAAAGACTATAATTAAATTTGAAGCCTCTAGGGCATCCACAATTTACATTGTTGATAGGCATAGGTTGCAAAGGAGGACCTAATCAACGAATTGGCCGGGAAGCATAATTGAATCGAACTTCATGTTTTTTGTTACTCTCAAGAACCAAGTTTTGGTTTATAAACAAAAAGAAGAAGAAAACATTAGAAAATAAATCAGACAGTTGAATGTACTTCCAAAGGAGAAATAATCAGATTCACCAAAATTCTCAGTCTCACAATGTCAACATAGTACCAGAGTCGACACGTATATCAGAACCTATAATAAACTTATACATTTTCTCATCCACACACACATAGAAATTCAAGTAAAACACAAATTATGAAAGTGAACTCAAAGAGAATGAGCACCTGATAGCACTTGATCAATACATGAGCAAAATCTCACTCCCGCCTCTTTTTCCAGCTGAGCTTAGTATCTTTTTAAGACCTCTTTCACTTAAGAGCAATGTTTTAAAAAGGCTAAAGCGAAAGCAGGCGCTTTTGAGAGAGAGCCTCAGTAAGGCCGCTTTGAGGCGTAAAGGCTTAAGCCTTACGTATAAAGAGCTATATTACATTGTTGCCTGCACAAAACATAGCATCCTATCAATTACATATAAACATAACAATCTGGGCATAACAATATGCCAATATTCAAAACATACCTATTAATTACATATAAACATAACAATCTGGGCATAACAATCTGCCAAGAATCCAAAATATACCTATCAATTACATATAAACATAACAATCTGGGCATAACAATATGCCAATATTCAAAACATACCTATCAATTACATATAAACATAACAATCTGGGTATAACAATCTGCCAAGAATCAAAATATACCTATCAATTACATATAAGCATAACAATCTGGGCATAATGTACACTCTGCCAAGAATCAAAACATAACAATCTAGGCAGCATATCAATTAACAAACTGCGCAGCATAACAATCAGTTGATTCAACTATTGTATGTAAATTGACCAAAGACCGAAGACTTCTTTTTCTCATTAACCAAAGACTAGCACATTCGTCCTCTGCTGAGTTTATTTCTGATGAACTCAATCTTTAATAAACCCCAAAACAGTTGCTCAGTCTGGATAACCTTTTATATACTTTGACCATAAAACATGGGTGGGACTAGTTCTATCATGACAAGAAAAACAAAGTTGGATCGCAACATTGAATTGATAAACATTCATACCTTTAAAGGCTTAAACTCTTCAAATCAAATCAACTCTGAAAGTGAAAATTTCTTGCTCCAATTCTGCAAACAGCCTCCTTTAGAGCGAAATGCAAAATCCTTGAGAAAACCAATGGGCTCTTGATCATTTTATCAAATTTGCTGCTTGGGAATTGAGATTTGGAAGTGAAGGAGTAGGAGTTTTGATGAAGGAGGCTGAAGCAACTCGAAAAATGACTGCAGCTCGAGACCTAAGGGAGTTTTAATTCTTAACAACACCAAAACGACGTCGTTTTGGTGTTAAAAAATTCTGAGCGTCCGCGTTGAACGCCTCTGGACGCGTTTTTGGCGCCTTTGCCGCCTTGATCTGCGCCTCACCAGCAAAGCACACTCATTTTTCTCATGCGCCTCGCGCCTTTTCACCTCAAGGCGCCTCACGAAGGCGCCGCTTTTAATACCTTGCTTAAGAGGATAAAGAATATTACAATACTGATTTGCTCATCTAAGGGCGAGCTTTTAAGGATCGTGAGGGACAAATGCATCTTAACCACATGTATTACAATACTCATATTGAAGCAAAGACATTCCCATTATGAAGTCCAAGTTCCCTACAATGCAAGTCCTCTACTACCAAGTCCAAACCAATCATCAACACATATAACCCAAGATAAAGACAAGTTTAAACCTTTTCGTGAGTTGAGGAGGACTTCCTAGAGGTTTGGCATTGGGTGGCGGCAGAGGGACACAAGTGATCGCTCTCCGATTGGACTGGAAAATGCAATGCTCATGATAATAGTGAGAACGGGGCAAGTGGATAACCATTTGATCAATAGTGAGATCCTCAAAACAAATAACACATGGATCTTCAAAAGGCAACGTGAAGTTCACTCTCTCGTGGCTTCAATCGATGACCTTGTCGCTGGGACGCAGATTGGGCTCATACGCTTCCATGGATTCGTGATATGAGATCGCCGACGCATTCTCAAAATCATGTCGCATATGTCCACCACAATAGGCATTTCGGTGGATACTGGCCAGTAAAAACGCGTCCATTCAAAGAACTTGTCGATAGCAATGGGATGTTCATCCTGGACACGCATGCTTGATGATTTTCTCTCGAAAGTGCTTGTATGCACCTAGTCCATTAGCGGTTTGAAACATTCGACAAGCTCGGAGGTGGACCCAAAATTGTCTGCAGTGAGATAGGAGCGTTGGATCCTCCCAAATAAGTGGGCAATCAAAAGCAACCTTGCTCCCAATTGCAGTGGAATACAATAATTTCATTCCCACCCGTGAGTGAAATTTCACCGTAATATAATCCTCTGCGCCTCTCTATTTGAGAATGGTGTATTTTCGTGATTCACTCTGGTGTTTAAACTAAGCACCTCCATCGCCTTCAACACTTTGGGAATGAATTGGGGATTATTGATCCCATCGCTGCCAAGGATTTATATTTATATATAGGCCATAAATTCCATAATTCACCAGCAAAAGATCTTTTACAACGATAAGGAAACATATTCTCATACAACACGCATTACAATAAGGAAACGCATTCTCATATAACCAAAAAAATAAAAGTGTGGTTCTAGTTGGACATTCAAATTTAATATTTAGACCTTCATTGTTTTTCAGTTGATATGAAAAGACAAGTAAAGACCAAGAGAAAAAAATTTGAAATAGAAATTGGTGTCATTAAAATCAATGGCTAGCAAATGTACCAATAGCTAGAGTCAAGTCAATGCACTTACAACAGGATAGCCAGCAAGCAAACCAAAAACCCCTCGCTCTAAGCAAAACAAACTCCATACAAGTCTATGATGAGCTCGCTTTTAATAAGTTTAACTTATAAACAAAAGAAACTCCATGTCTTCTAGGGCAAAATCATTTTCTAACATCCATTAGCCAACACGCAATTATCGTACCAATAGAAAGCCACTTCCTATCCAGCAAATAGGAGCAATTTCTTACTCATAAGTTGCATGGAAGCCAATCTTGTTTCAAGTACTTACCAACTCCCCGTGAGAAGTCATGGAACTCAAAGCGATTGGACGTGCACCATAAATCGACCCAAAAATCCAAGAAGCAAGATCTCACCTCTTTTCCAAATTTGAACTTAGTATCTTGAAGACCCCTTTCACTTGAGAGGATAAAGAATATTACATTACTCAAATCGAAGCAAAGACATTAAGAAGAATCCCATTATGAAGTCCAAGTTCCCTATAATGCAAGTCCTCTACTACCAAGTCCAAAAACAATCATCAACATATTTGACCCAAGATAAAAGCAGGATGATTAGGCCTCACATCAAACTTAAACTAACTGGTAATTCATATATGGATCCCTAATGACCAATTAAATCAAGACTTACTAATGAAAGTACTGCAATGATCGCTTTAAACATCTCAACCAAGATAGCCAACCCTATATCACCACTAATTAAACAAACAGAGAAAGCAAAGAGAAAATGGACCTAAAGCTACTTGACTCTCCCTTCATTTATAATGGCAAGATTCTCTAAGTATATGCAGGCCAATTACAACTCTGAGTAATGCATGTTGTCCTTAGCAAGTTGTACAAGCCTCAAGCGATTTATTCATGAGCCAATTGCAAAGAAAAGGTTTATACCTTTTCGCATGAGGTAATCTTGGGTTGCCCTGTCCTCAACACACCGTGAAATGTTGACACATAAATACAAGGTCCAAGAATATAGCTATCTGAAAAATATGTAAAAAAGGAAATCAAATGAAAAGAAAATTGCAGGTTTGACAAAGCTACAAAAGATGCAAACTGCAGTACCTAACCACACAAAGCAACAACAATTCTATCTACAAAAGGTTTTATAATCTTGTATATTGGGTCAAAGAAAATCACATCTCCAAAAACTTTGTAGTTTACCAACATCATAGTGTCGTGCAAGAATACATTTCTTGTCATCATTAAGTTGCATACCATAAGAGAAGAGAGTTTCCTCAAGAGAGTCTTTATACCCTACAATGCTGATCGCAGATGTTTGCTTGCTAAAATAATATATTTATATATCTGCCTTCAAATACAATAAAAATTACATGCCTAGTTGCACAAAGGTATTGCATTGTGTTAGGGGTCAAGATTGTAATGCCGCAAGCAACCTTGTCCAGGGTCATTAGTTAAGCCTTTGGTTGGTTTGCTTTATGCGTGCATAGGGTTGTTTTGGTAATTTACAAATTATGTAATTTATTTTATTTAGCAATTAGTCTCCTCGGCCTTTTTCATGTTTCCTCCCCGCCAGTTCATGTAAGGTAGGATATGCTCTATAGGGAGGGTTCCTAGCTCGGCATAGTTTGGACTACTGGGAATCCAGTATAGGTAAGCACATGTACTTTTGCCTCCCTTACCGCCTTACCATCAATAAAAGAGGAATTATTCAATCATCTCAGGCCCCGCGTGAGATTGCTCTTTGATCTTTCCTTTCGATTATTCATTGTTCTTCGTGGTTGCCCCAACATTCATATAATTGTGTTCTTGCTTGTCACTAGCACTATTTTAACATCGCGGTGGCTTTCATTGTTCCTTGCAAGGTACTCACTTGGTGACTTGCTTGCTAGCAAGTGCCGCGCCGCAGTTCGCTTTGGCGCATTGCAAAGTTCGCCCGGCGATGCTTGGTATCGTGAGCCAACTCCTACCAAGAAGCTCACTACGCATGGCGGGAAGATGACAAACCAACAAAGATTTCGATTGGTATGACCAACAACTTCGGAGAACTTGCGGGAGTGCCGGATAGGTTGATTGATATCACTAATGTGTTGGACCGCCAGTCGACCTAGATGAGTTGGCGGTAGCGGATGATAGAGGTGGAGAGCCTGAAGGACGAAGTTGTGGCCCTTGAAAATTGGAAAGCTCGAGGTAAGCGGAAGGAGAGAAATGAGGAAGAAGCTCCCCGTCTCAATCCAGCAAATGGGGGCGATGAGTGATGCCGCTGACACACACTCGGTGGCCGTGGACAATATGGCGAGAAGATGTCCGAAGTCACCATTGATGCTTTTTAGAAACGAAATGCCGGTGGAGATGAATACCAAGCTCAACCTAACCATCCGCGTCGCGATGGGAAACCAACCTCGCGGACGGACTCACGGGGAAGGTAAAGATACCGTAACCTCAAGCTTTTGGAGGCGCGAGATGCCAAGGAGCTTGAGAATTACTTATTTGATATGGAACAATACTTCCGAGGCGGTGAAGCCGGACTTCGGAAGAGGTGAAAGGTGAACATGGCGCACAATGTATTTGTCGGGAGATGCTAAACTATGGTGGAGGACCAAGTATAATGACATACAAAGAGGGGTATGCACCATTGACACCTGGGAGGATCTTAAGAAGGAGCTCAAAGCTCAATTCTTCCCGAGAATGTAGAGTACATTGCTAGAAGGCAACTAAGGGAGCTCAAGCACACCAACAACATCCGAGACTTTGTAAACAAGTTCTCGGTGCTCATGCTTGACATCCCTACATGTCGTAGAAGGATCGGCTGTTTTATTTCCTAGAAGGCTTAAAGCCATGGGCTTAGGACCGAACTTCAGCGGCAGAGAGTCAAGATTTGGCCTCCGCAGTACAGCTGCCGCCAAGGTTGACGGACTACACATTCAAGAGAACTCTACTAAGAAGACTTCGGCCGTTTTTGAATGTGAATGTTAACTGTAAATGTAAGGCCCGGACCGAGTAGTAGAAGTGGGGGCCGGAGTCCAAGTTTTCCAACTCGGGAGGAGGGACAGAGAGTAGTGAATCACGAGGACCGCGGCAACGCCCAAGCACATTTGCCTCGGCAGTGGTCTTCACCCTCGACCCTTTAATCCCTCGAGCTATGCTCCAAAGCCACTAGCATGCTTCTTATGCAGAGGACCAAGATAGAGTGAATGAGTGCCCTCATAAGACCGCCCTCTACGCCTCTACGTGCTCATATTCACTTTCGAAAGAAATGGAAGATCAGCCAAGAGCAGGAGGAGGAACACGGTCACATGGGAGCTCTAAGATTCTTGGAGTGCGGTGGAGAAGTGACCACAATCACCTAAGAAGTCCTGTGCTAAAGGCTTGATGTTCATAGATGGTAGTATTAATGGAAAGGTAGCCAAGAGCGTGATGGTTGACACAGGGGGCCACTCACAACTTTGTGTGAGGAACCTCAAGCACCTGAGGTTGGGGCTGAAGTTGGAGAAGGATGTTGGCCGCATGAAAGCTGTGGAACTCTAAGGCCTCACCTACAACTGGACTATCTCGAGGGTATCACTCAAGTTGGGTCAGCGGCAGGAAGATCGACCTGCGTAGTTGTCCGCCAGATGGACGATTTTGATGTCATATTGGGGATGGAGTTCTTGTTGGCGAACAAAGCTATTCCCATTCCTAGTGCCCAACACTTACTTATTATGGGAGAAAGGCCGTGTGTGGTTCCGCAAGAATCGAAAGCAAATCCAAGTGAACCCGCCTCTTGTCCGCCCTCCGTTCAAGAAAGGCGGAAGCGTCATGAGCCTACCTATGTAGCAGCTTCCTTTGATAAAGGATGAGACTAAAGGAGAAGTGATTCAGAAGGAGATTGAAGGGGTATTGGAGAGCTATGTAGATGTGATGCCTCCTGAACTTCCCAAAGAATTACCTCCAAGGAGGAGTGTGGACCATGAGATCGGGACCGCTTCGGGGCCAAACCACACAGCAAAGGCACCTTACGTAATGGCGCCCCCGTAATCGGGCGGAACTTCAAAGCGGTACCAAGACCTCGCCAAGGCGGGATTCATTAGGCCATCTAAAGCCCCCTTTGGTGCACTTGTGCTGTTTCAAAGGAAGCACGATGGAAGTTGGAGATCGCATTGTGTGGACTATCGAAGCTCTCAACAAAGTCACGGTCTTGCGCAACAAGTACCCGATCCCTCGATTGCAGATCTGTTTGACCAACTTCGGTGGTGCCAAATATTTCACAAAGCTAGACCTCCGCTCGGGGTACTATCAAGTTCGCATTGCAAAAGGAGATGAACCCAAGACAACGCGGCGTCACCCGTTATGGCGCCTTTGAGTTCCCCGGTGATGCCGTTGGGTTGACCAATCGCCCGGCCACATTCTCGCACTTTGATGAATCCAAGTCTTCCACGAAAGTACTTAGATAAGTTAGGTGGTAGTGTACTGGATGACATAGTGGTGTATAGCTCTACCCTAGAAGAACACGTAGAGCACTTGAAGTTGGTGTTCCAGCGGTTCATGGACAACCCGGTTGTATGTCAAGCAGCGAAAAGTGCTCCTTCGCAAGTGACCATCAAGTTTTTAGGTCACATTATTGAAAGGGTCAAATCGGGATGGATATGGAGAAAGTAGAAGCCATAAAGGAGTGGAGAAACCCCAAGAATGTGAAAGAGCTACGTTCTTTTCTTGGGGCTGGCCAATTACTACCGACGCTTCATTGAGAATTACTCAAAGAAGACGACCCCTTAACTGAACTCTTGAAGAAAGGAGTGACATGGGAATTTGGAGTAGTAATTGTGAGAAGGTCTTTCAAGATTTGAAGAAGGCCGTGATGGAAGATCCTGGTCCTTTCCTTACCCGACTGAACCAGCCATTTGAAGTCAGACGCATGCTTGACTTCGCCTTAGGAGGAGTCCTGCTGCAACAGGGGCACCACATTTGCGTATGAAAGAATCATAAACTCCTCGGGTCGGTAGGAGGTACGGCGGCTCGGAGAAGGAGTTGCTAGCCGTAATTCAACTGTTTGAGGGCGTGGCGACACTATTTCTTTGGGGTCAAAGTTCCTTGTGAAGACAGTATTCTCAAATTCGCCGTCACCACTTCCCCGACCCAGCGAAGTTAACTCCAAAGCAAGCCTCGATGGCAAGAGTTTCTCGCCGAAGTTCGACTTCCATTTCAACACAAGGTCAAGTAATACACAAACCAAGTTGCCGATGCTCTAAGTCGCAAGGTCGACCTTGCCACCCTCAAGGTGTTGGCCACTTTGTCGAAAGCGACATCATTGCCCGCACATCAAGCAACGTGATCAAGGAGAGTCCGGAGAAGGATTCCGTGGGCGCAATCCCTCATGAAAATGGTGAATGAAGGGAAGAGCCGTCGATTTTGGATGGAGGATGGCATATTGATGGCCAAAGGAGGACGAAAGTGTTTGTTCGCGAAATGACGGACCGCGAAGAATGCTTATGAGGGAGTGTCACGACACCACGTGGGCAGGTCACCCCGGATGGCAGAGGACCCATGCACTCCTCAAGCGGGGGTACTCATCGCCCTAGATGCGAGGCGATGTCACGCGGAATACACCAAGACTTGCCCGACATGCCAGCCAAGACAAGATTGAGCGCCAAAAGACTCGGTACATTTGGAACCACTGTCTATTCCTACTCGCCCGTGGGAGAGTGTCTCCCTTGACTTTATTACTAACCTCCGAAGGTGGGAGACTTATCGTGCATCCCGGGTTGTGGTTGATGTGTTTTCAAAGTATGCCACCTTTGTGCCAACCCCAAAGTATCGCTCGTGAGGAAGACACGGCCGCCTCTTCTTCAAGCATGTTGTAAAGTATTGGGGTGTGCCTCGTAACATAGTCGGTCGAGACACTAGGTTCACGGGAACATTACGGACCGAGCTATTCAAGTTGCTCGTCCGAGCTCAACATATCTTCAAGTTATCACCCATGCAGGTCGATGGGCAAACGAGAAAGGTTCAACGGGATGTTGGAGGAGTACTTCAGCCATTTCGCTCATGCCAACCAAGCGAGATTGGGCAATTGCCGGATGTTGCACAATTTTGTTTCAACTCAAGAAGAGCTCATCCACCAACAAGAGTGCTTTTGAAATTGTCATCCTTTGGCCAACAAATTCTCTTGCACGCGCTCTGATTGCAAGAAGTCTACAAAGGGGCTTAATCCGCGTGCTTTCAACTTCACAAAGAGTGGAAGACTAATGCCGAGATCGCCAAGCCTATCTAGAGAAAGCGGGCGAAGAATGAAGAAGTGGGCGATCAAGGCCGCAAGCCCAGTGGAGTTTCAGGCGAGGGGACATGGTCCTTGTCAAGCCGCTTCCGGAACAACTTCGTGTTCCTGCGCTCGAGACAAAGCGACTATTCGGGAAGTATGAAGGACCGCCTCCCCATCATTGCTAAAGTGGGGAAGTGCTCCTACAAAGTCGATATTCCCGCTGGATGAGAGTTCACCCCGTCTTCCACGCCGGCGAACCTCAAGCCGCACCGGCCCGGTTGTGAAGATCAAGCACGCAACCAGCACTGCTCGGGAGCACGCGTCGACATCGCACCCACCAAAGCCGAAAAGAAGTGGAGGAGATCCTAGCGAGAGAGAGTGATCCGAGTGTCAAGGCGCCCATGCCGCTGTAGCCAGTTCCCGGGTCAAGTGGAAGGGTCTTGGAGATGAAGAAACCCGGTTGGGAGAATGCCGGCGTCACGAAGAAGAAGTTCCAGCAGTAAGATTGAAGACTTCAAGATCACAAGGCGTCGCCGAGAGCGCCATGCCTTAAGTGGGGGGAGGATGTTAGGGGCGCGACTTGTAATGCCGCATAAAGCAACCTTGTCCAGGGTCATTAGTTAAGCCTTTCACTAGGCCAATAACCTTAATATACAACACTTTTTACACAACGAAAAATTAGATTTGTGTGATGTGGGAAAGTGAATCACACAACATGTTTACTAAACTTACGCTTGTATAAGGTGGTTAAAATTCTGAATTTTTTTAGAAGGTCATTGCACAACGGGTTACAAGAATAATCTGTTGTGTGAATCAAAAAAATGCGGCGGATTTCCTCCTAGATGGACTCAAATTTGGCTCCAAATTGTACCCTAGATGCCACTAAATTGTACAACAGTTTAGTTACTTGTGTTGTAGGAGTGTACTTGCAAATTATCATACAATGGTTTTAATGTGCCGTTGTGCAGTAAGTGAGTGGCAAAATTTGGAGAAGTCTCCAAAATGGCATTCATTCTCTCCCCAAAACGAGTAAATTTGGCTTCAATGGTTTGTTATGCTTGCAAGTTCCTACAACACAAGGAATTATTTCTGTTGTGTGATTGAGAAATGTCTAATCTCAGCCAAAACTGAAATTTTGATTGCACAGCGGGAAATTTCCATCTTTGTTCCTCAGCTTTGCTACACTTCAAACAACATATATAACTCTATATATGTTATGCGAGTAATTAAAAAATAAAAAAATTAATGCGAGGTGCCTTTTATACACACTACTAGAAAAATGCCCTTAGACATCATCACTATTAAATCGGTCGGAATTGCACGCGATGTAAAAAGGATCTAACATCGGTTCATCAAATAATCGATTTCTATTGTCATTATAAACATCGGTTATCAAATTAGCCGATGTGTAAAAGTTTCGCTCGAAAATTTTGAAAACGCTGAGGGAGGACCAAGTTAAAAACATTTTAGAGACGCGGGGACCAAATTTTCGCTCCTCCAACACTTAGTACTTTTCGGACAAAAACTCTCCAACCCTAGCTAATTATAACGACTCCCACCTTGACTTCACAAGCAGCCTCTTTCATCTTGCTCCACCTCACTCTCCCCGACCTCACTCTCCCGACCTGCGTTCTCCACGACTGGGCCCGTTTCTAACCCGACCTCGAGCTCCTTCAAGCGACCAGAGCCGCCTCAAGCTCCTTCACCCGACCCAAAGTAGCCTCGACTTCCTTCTTCGACCTGACCACTAATTCATTCTCCGACCGAACTGCGTCATTGTCCGGCTGACAATTGCCGCTCTCCACCGAGCCGCTCGGGGGTACTTCTCCTCGGACCGCCACCATCGTGAGGTTCGCTTCTCTCTCTTCTCTTCCCCACCAATGCTGATTTTGTGGCTGGTTTTGATCTAAAGTTTCAGTCTTTTTTGTTTTAATTCTTGTGTATTTGAGTTGGGTTTGCTTTCAATGGCTTAAAGCTCCCATCTTTTGAGAGTGGTACATGTCGATTCTATTTGATTTTTGAAAATTTTAGTTCTTGGTTTCGCCTCCACGAACTTGGGTTTTCTATTGAAACCTGTGTGGTGCTTAGATTGCTTGGTTTGGTCTCATGAATTTGGGTTTACATTGAAACTATGAACTATGGTGCTTAGATTGCTTGGTTTGGTCTCATGAATTTGGGTTTTCTCTCGTGAAACTATGGTGCTTAGATTACGTTAATTTGGTCTCATGAATTTGGGTTATGTTGGAACTATGGTGCTTAGATTAATCTCAGTTAATCCGCTTTTTATTCTTTTGCTTTTTCCGGTCGACATCATAAAATGTCTTTGATTGTTCAATTTTTGTGGTTTTCTTTGTACTTGTTTCATTATCCAAGCTTACTATCCTTATCCGCCGCTTGTGTGGATGTTAAGCTAGTTATCTTGCTTACACATGTTATTTTGATTTCGTGGATCCGGCTATTGTCGTCTTCAATAAACCCCCTGGATTGCCCGTTCGTGTAGCTACCGATACTTAATTGATGAATTTGTTGTACTTTTGGTTTCTTGGTAGCTTTATTTGATTCTCGTGTTGAAATATATGGTGTTTGTACAGGGGTGGTATTGGAATCAAAAGGAGTTTAGATGAACTGGCTGCCACTTGTTTAAGTTCTGACTTTTCGTAACCCCTCGTCGGTGAGTTTGTGTAACTTCTAACTTAAGCGGGAGCAGGATTCATTATCTATAGCTGCAAGACTATAATCTAGAGTGCAAATGGAAATGAAAGAGGCATATTCATCGCATGTCTATTACACTATTTCAATTATGGCTCTATTGAAGAGTTCTAGCTAAATCATTGATTAACACCTTTTTTTCTGTTTGTTTGTTTGTTCTTTTTTTTCTTTCTTTTTTCAAATTTTGAATTTTCAACAAGGCTGTGCAAGTTGTTAGCTATATTCATTCATCACCGAGGTTACAATTTCAGACCCACCTTTGTTGGATAAAAAGTTGTGTCATTATAGTCTAGAAAGAATGCAAATGTAAGGAATGGATATCATTTCTTGTTTTGTTAGTGTCGAGTTTTGATGTCTTGAACAAACAGTGGACCTTTCCATGTCCTTTTTGACTGTTTTTGTGTTTTTTGGAAGACCAATTACCTGCATTCACAATATCAAAGTTTTTAACTTTTAATTTCTAGTTATCTTTTCCCAGTTATCAAAACAATTTCCTTTTCTTTCTCTGATCTATTAAACTACTCTCCCATCTATGCATTTGTTTTATGCAGCTCAAAAGAGAGAAGATAAGTGAAGCTAATCAAGGTATGCTTTGGATCTACATATATATGTGATTAATCCGGAGGTTGCTTGGGCTCCATTTTGTTTAAGGAAAAGAGACTTTGTGTGGGACACTAATTTTATACTTTTTGTTCTTTTGGAAAAGTCTCTTTTGATATTGAAATGTTGACGTGTTGTTGTGGAGGAACAAAAAGATATCAGCAAGTGTTTTAACTGCTGCAACTTTTGTTTGGGTGCTCTTTGAATGGCTGAATTATCATTTCTTGACTCTTGTGGGTTTTGCTTTGGTTCTAGGTATGCTTGCTCAATTTCTCTGGTCAAATTTTTGGGGATTCGCTTGGGAGGTGATTCCAAATGCTCCGGCTTTGAGACTTATTCGCCAACGCGTTGCCATCTCAATTGGTGAAATTAATAGAGGGCTGGAGCTTATTCAGATGTTATTGCTTGTGGAGGAAATCTCAAGCAATTTCTTGTGGTATGTTGAACAATTACTTTTTCTCCTTTCTATAGAAATGTGCATATTTTATATGTACAGTGTGTTCATTTTATATGTACGTATGTGTTCTAAGTTGAGGAAATATCATGGAAGATTTCCATGTCAGTTGGTAGATTAGATATGAATGATTAATATCTCAAGATTGTAATGAACTCTAGAGACATCTTCCCAGTTTGCTGCAAGCTTGTGGGCTGATTAACTCTGATTAATTAAACATTCATACTTGGAAGACCACGGACCAAAATCTTACTTCTTTTGCTTTCTTATGTCGGCAACTCTTCAAAATTTCTTGCAACAAAATTGGTTTAGAACTTGTTGCATCCTCTTGGAATAAATTTAAATTGGCTTTTCAATATATGCCTTGGATGATGTTGCACTTCAACACACCCTTTGTCGATGGTGTGTCAAATTTCTTTATGCACTTGATTAAAGTTTCAAGATGGTGTGACTTTCAACTTCTTCTTTTTGGTTCTGCATTTCATTTGCATCATGACACATTGCACCCAAGAAATTTACTTGTCATTCTTTTAGACCGCTCTCTTTATCTTGGAGTTGGCTGCTACCCAGTTGTATTTAATCTTGACAAACTTGTTTGCTTTGCAGGCTCCAAAAAAGGACAGCAGCTGCAAAGGTTTTCGTAAATGCCATAGTTCCTGGAGTTTTAAATCGAGGGTGAGTCCCCTCGCTTATTTCTTTTTAGTTTCTTTTGCACTGGTTGTGCTTTTCTTTTCTTTTTCTTTTGAATTGGTACTCTGTCAACTCCCGAAACATTTAGTTCACAAAATGCTTTTGATTTGTTTGTGAACGTAACCATACAAAGTACCAAAAGTCAATGACCGAACTCTCTTGTGCAGGTTTAAAGCGTAATGCCAGCAGCTACAGTCATGTTTATGCCTTCTTTCATTGCTTGATTATATATAATTGAAATGATGAATAATCAATCAATGTATCCAAAGATTGATTGGAATACTATTGCAGTTGAGATTATTGATTTGTCGGGTATTTGAAAAACAGAGAGATAAAGTCATTTATATGAGATATTGAAAGCTTGGATGAAGTGAAGAAGAGGTTCAAGGAAGAGTAGCTGTTCAGCCTTTATTGATATTGTTCTCAATGTTGTTCTTGTGTTTTAATGTATGAATGATTGAGAAATATTATGTTTATGGTATATTTGATGCTTTAATGTATGGATTGGAGTACTTGAATTGATGAATTGCATTCAGATTTCTTTCTAATATGGATCGATAATATTATTTAGATAACAATGGAGTATTAATCATGCAAAATTCGGATTATTACATAATAATCAAGCAACAATTCACACAACAGACTTCTTATAACACACCAAAATTTAGTTGTGTGAAATTAAATCATACAACGATCATAGTCTAAAACTGAAGTGGGAGGAGCAATCACACAACAGTGATAAAATTCAAAAGGCATGTTGTTCCGACGAGCTTAACCAACAACAGTTTGAAAACAAGTTTTGTTGTTCGAAGCATGCACTGTTAATGCATAGCATGGTCAGCAGCCAGCGGCCTCACGCCTAGCATCCTGGCCGAGGGAAGGCACAACACTTATAACAAAAATATGTTGACTGTTTTATGTCATACAACGGTGCAGCACCGCTAGGTGATTTTTCATCACACAACGCCCGATACACAACGGAGATCGTCCAAATCACACAACCATTTTGGTCCGCTGTCCGTTAGCTTTTTGGCCTAGTGTTTGGTTGGTTTGCTTGCGTGCTAGGGTTGTTTTGGTAATTTACAAATTATGTAATTTATTTTATTTAGCAATTAGTCTCCCTACTTTTCATGTTTCCTCACCCGAGTTCATGTAAGGTCGATATGCTCTATAGGAGGGGTTCCTTAGTCGGCATAGTTTGGACTACGGAACTAGTATAGGTAAGCACATGTACTTTTGCCTCCCTTACCATCTTACCATCAATAAAAGAGGAATTATTCAATCATCTCGTGCCCGTGAGATTGCTCTTTGATCTTTCCTTTCGATTATTCATTGTTCTTCGTGGTTGCCCCAACATTCATATAATTGTGTTCTTGCTTGTCACTAGCACTATTTTAACATCGCGGTGGCTTTCATTGTTCCTTGCAAGGTACTCACTTGGTCGACTTGCTTGTTAGCAAAGTGCCGCGACGGTCCGCTTTGGCGCATTGCAAAGTTCGCCCGTGACACATTGGTACTACATATGTACACAAGTCAATTTGAGGAGAGACTTCAAGAAAAATGGCGTGTCCGCTCGATTGAAACCAAAAGCAGCTTTGAACTCACGGGTCCCCATTTCAGCTTCGAATGGATGTGCTTATACATAAGTAGTTAGATTGTCGAGAAAGCCATGCCATCTAGATGGAATTAAAAAAAAACAGTTCAATTATAATTTGAAACAAGATGTGAAACCTCAAGAGGCAATGACCAGTTGTAAAGCATTCCCTATATAATACAAGTGTACAAAAGATTATAATTTCAAAGCAAATTGAATGTAAAGACTGATCAGGTGACAATAGAAGAAACTAAACTAGCAATGCAAATAAATGAAGAGGCTTACCGGGCTCAACAGGTTGAGGAGGAGGCACTTCCTCCACCGAGAGTTGGCATTGGGTACTCGGCAAGAGGGGACACAAGTGACTGATCTCCAAAGGACCGGACAATGCAATGTTCATGATCGTGCACGGAACCAGTGAATTAAATTTGAGGTGTGCAAAATTTACCTTATGCTGGCAAGAAAAATTATTCTTAAAAATTTGGCAGATTCTACTTCGTTTTGATAGTATATCTCAATTGCATAACACTTGTCAAATGATCTAAGAGCTTTAGAAGCACCCAAACCTCTCCACGTATTTTTCCATTGAGTCCATTATCGATCATGTTTTTCAAGACTGAACTAGTTGAGTTGTAGCAATTTCATCAAGTTCTTGATAGAATAATACCTTGAACTCCACTCGAGTAGCTCCAAATTTTGCAAATTGCATGTCCGGTTAGCTCACTTTCCAGCTTCAAGTTCCCCAACAGCAATTGTTCCACAACTTCAACTTCTTGAATAGATTTTAACCTCGAAACATGCTTAGAAGATGAGTCAACAATATTAATGATCCCTTACATCAACAAAGCTAGAAATACCCAAATTCTAACCTAAATCACATTCTAATTTCATCAGAAAATTCATACCACAATAAAGTGGAGAGAATGAGAGCAGAGTGCTTGAGGGAGAGGAGTGAGTGACTTGGTAGAGAGAGGTGAGAGACCGACGCTGATGTGCAGAGAGAGAGGTGAGGAGAGGACGACAAAAAGAGGAGAAAAAAGGGAGAAAAGACAGAAAGGAGGAGAAAATGGGAGAAAAGGTGAGGAGGGGAGTCACATAAGAGGGGAGAAAAGACAGAAAAGAGGAGAGAAGGGGAGAAAAGGTGAGGAGGGGACAACAGACGAGGAGAAAAGGGGAGAAAAAAGAGAGTTGTTGGCTTGTTGCAGCATATATATATATATATACGATTTGCTTTCACCTAAGTAGCATGCTTTTAAGTGATCTGAAAAGAAATCTTATCTAACCACACGTATTAAATATAAAAGCTTAAATTATAATAACTTAAAATCACTGCATTTATTTTCAAATTGGCCGATTCACTTCATTCCTTTAAAAATCGGCCCCTTAAAAGCGGTGCCTTTATATATATAATCATTTTTTCTCCAAAATGTTGAGGTGTGCTGCAGCATACCTCAGCCCACCCTGGTTCCGTGCCTGTTCATGATAATAGTGCGAACAGGGCAAGTGGATAAACCATTTGATCAACACTGAAATCCTCCAAACAAATTACACATGGATCTTCAAAAGCCAACGTATGATCGAGGTTCACTCTCTCCAGGGCTTCAATCGATGACCTTGTTGCGGGAACGAGATTGGGCTTATACATGTCCATGGATTCAGATACGGCATCGCTGCCGAATCGCAAAGTCATATCCCATATGGCCACGTCAATAGGCAGCTCGGTGGAGACTGTGGCGTCAAGCGCCTCCAGTAACTTGTTGATAGCATTGGGATGTTCCTCCTCGGGGACACGCATGAGTGACAGAGATTCTGCGATTGATTGTGTGCACCTAGTCCTGTAGGGGATGAAACATTCTGGACAGATCGGAGGTTGACCCAAAATTGTCTCTGAATCTAGGAGCGCTCCTCCCAAATAAGTGGGTAATCAAGGCTACTGCGGCTCCCAATTGCCCTCGAAAACCTTACTTTCAAATCCTCGCCTCACCTCCCCCCGATCTGGGTATGGTATGGTCTACTTTCTTGTTTCACTTTGGTGGATAAACCGAAGCACCACCATCTCCTCCATCAGCTTCAACAACTTCGTCTCCTTGATCTATCTAGGGTAGATACGAGGATTTTTATTTATACGCCATAATTCGACCACAAAAAGGTCTTCCCACACCCATAAGGAAACATATTCTCATGTAAACCGGGACAAAAAATAAAAAATAAAAATATTCCAGGAAAAACAAAAATAATTATATGAAAAACACTTCGACAGTAAATCTCTTATAAATTAATATTATTGAGAGTACAAAATTTATTATTTTATAGAGATTATTATAAATGAGTAACTAAAGGTGGATGACAATAAAATTCTTATTTACAAATGAACGTGTGAACATTATTCATGAACAATTTATTAATTAATCTAATAAATAAATATTTATTAATTTATAAAGAGTTTATGCTTTTCTTAGTTGAATTACATAACCTAATCTAGTTTGATTAGGTATTCCATTTCTAGTTGGATTATGTTCCTAATCCTAATAAACTTATATTTACCATCCATAAATTTTAGTGTACGCTTATAGAAATGTGACATAAATTGAGCACCTTTTAAATTATCTTCAAGAAAATGATAGTGATAGAATCGCCTATCATCGAAGGGTAATGAATACGTCTATTTAGAGAGTTTGAGTATGAAGTTTGGTTGTCAAAGGATGTTAAGCTAGTAGCCCTTTTTTCTCTTGTTAGGATCTTTGTGTTGTGTCAGAAATACATGCATATTATCAGGCTGGATGTTGTTCTATGGTCACTTCATTTCTCAAAAACTCAAGATTTTTTCAGAGAATGTATACTCATCAGACATAAAATCTGAATCTGTGTAAGAACGGGACACCGAGAGAAAATATCTCCTCCGATTGCTCTGAAATTGGAGGAAGCTTCTCAAACTAAGAGATTCTGTTAGACACCTTCATCACCCTTCCCACTGGTTTTCAGAGGCATAGATGTTTGAAAGAAGAACATATATGCATGCTACTGAAGTATGTCTCACAATAGGAGTAGGATATCTATCTGTTAACTTACCTGGTTAACATGAAGTATATGTGCTAAGCTTTAAATCTTTCTAACTGATAAAAACTGATCTTGGACTCCTTAATGGGATGAGAACAAGCCAAGTTTTTGGCCACTATATAAACAGGAGAAAGTTCATGTGCTCGATCACTACTGTATTGCAAAGCGTTCAGCCCTGTTCCTGAAGAAAGCAAGTATTGAAGTGCAGAAGGCTATCTCCCTGAGTTGCTGATCATCAATGGTTCAAAATATGGATGCAGGTCATCTCCTATTCCTACTAGGATGGCGTGTGTGTGTGTATATATATATATATATATGTTACGGGGATTCTGAATCGTCCGCGATTCTCGCTAAAGTGTGGACGCCGCGCCGCAGCCCCAGCTTCAGCGCTTCGGGCGCGCGACCGGGCCTCTGAAGGAGGCCGGAAGCATCCAAGACGGCTTATGGGCACCGCTCGAGGTCGGAGGAGGTGGAGTTGCCGGTTTTGGCAGCCACCTCACCGCGAACCGCAGGTTTCTGTGGCAGCACCGAAAACCTGTCGCCGGCGACTCCACTCGACCGCTGCAGACCCCTCCGCGACGCACTCGGCCTCCTCTCCGCAAGCCGCGCACCGCCGTGGCCCTGAATTGGTCTGCAGTAGCACCGCCATCCGTGACTTTAGCTTAAAGTGCGGACGCCCTCTTTGAACGTGTCCGTATATATATATATATATATATATATATGTATATATCCATGTGAATATGTAATTTTGTATGTATCTATGCTTTTGTGAATTGATCTTGATGTATGCTGTGTTGCATCATGGTTTACAACAAAGCACTCAACCATTGCTCTTCCAAATTCAAGATCTCCATGAATTCTAGACGCATTGAGCAATGCAATCAACACTTATGAGTCTGATTCAATGGGAATCTCTCTCACAACCTTCTTTTGCCTCTTCTAGCTTCCCAGCTCTCCACATTAATCGACCCTAGTGCTAGACCCTGGCTGTACGTATTCCCAAAAATATTCCCTCATACTTTCAAGAATTTGCAATACCTCATGCACCAACCCCACTCAACTACATGATCTCAAAACGCATACAAGTGTAACTTCAGTATGCATAACTCCTTCATTCTTCATTCTTGCAAACATTGAAATGGCAGTTCCATTTCACCATTATTTGCAACGCCCAAGTTCGAACAAGTAAAAGTAAAGACATTACTATTTGGCATCTCATCAAATACAACACAAAGAGTTCTGAAAACAGCAGTGCCCAGCACTGTATCTAATCTCATCATCTTCCTATTGGCATACACATGTATCCACCTTCCTGATCCACTGCACCGAAGTGCAAGAAGTGAGTACACCCACCATAACTGCATGGTTAGGAAAAATACCATTAGTCTGTATAACAGCAAAAAGCTCCAAGACCTCTCTGAACAGCCCAACTGGCACATACCCCATAATCATAGTGCTCCAAGAAACAGCATTCTTTTCAGGCTGATAAAAAGCTCAGCAGAAATCTCAATTTCACCAGACTTCATATAACCATGAATTAATGCAGTCCATATAAGTCACAGATCAGATGCTAATGAATTGATAAAGTCTTAGACCACACTGGTAATCTCATGTCAGAAACAGTGTATGAGCTGGGTGTTGCCAACCGAACCTATTGGGATGATTATGGAGCACCAAACCAAAAGAGCAACAGGGAAGGTCAGCAAGCTCTGAGAAGGAAACTAGGAAAGAGAAGGTGTAATTGTTAGGCATGAAGCCACTTTAAATCATATCAGTGTATAGAGATATTGTTAGAACATGCATACAGAATCATAAAACAAGAACCTATACTAGATCAGATCATGTTAACAGAATCACTGCAATATTAACAGAATGTAATTTATGCTTAGGATTGATGGTGTTGTATCAACCCTAAGTCTGCAAAAATCAAGAACATCTGAACTTAAATACAGAAAACTCACTTGATGCACTTGCATTGTCCATGACAGTCTTCTCCTGAATCCAAATTGATTTTCTCTTAGTAATGGGACTAATATTGAGAAAAGAACTCATGTTTGAAGGGACCAGTCTGACATTCATATAGAAGCCTTACATGACAGTTTCATCCATAAAGAAAAATGTCATTGCTTAACTTTTTCATCAAACCATCAACTGCAATACAATTTTGAATTCAAATAATGTATAGCCTTATCTAGAGAATTAATTCAAAGCTTATACATATGTGCTTTAAACTCAGACCACACTTTATGTACTTACTTGTACTGCATTTACACAAACATATAATTTCTAAGTGCTGTCAAGTTCCATAAGCTGCAATGCTTACAGATATAACTCTCATGGACTCACTTTGCTCAGTAAAAGTTCAAATCAACTTCTTTCTTTTTATGTTCTAACAGCAGAATCTGAGTAGTGAGATTTCTGGGCTTAGGACTAGGTTGGTCCTTGAGTTTCATGTTCTTGTATGCAATTTTATAAGTACAATCCAAACACCAAGGGTGTCAAAAATCTAGTTTGGGGGCAAAGTTGATAAAACTCCCATTTACCCTAAAAAAAAAATGTTATCAACATTCTGATGTCTCATGAGGCGTGACTTTGGTTTACTATCAGACCAAAAGGAAAAAAAAACAGACTTTGGTTTATTATGGGGCCACCTATTCTTACAGGATTCAAGAATGATGGTTGCAGACAGTTACCAAAGAAAATCTAAATGCATCGATCTGTGGTTGATAAGGGAAGCACTTTCTTCGGAAAGTGACAAGTTCTAACAACGTACCTGATGTTTCTTGAGCCTTTAAACGATTAATATATATATCATGAGCACATCCCAAGCGTTCAGAGAGCCCAGACATTGAAAATCACTAGTATTTAGGGATGAATATGTTTTCAGTGAAATAGAAACCACAGTGAGATAAGACAAGGTTTCATTTCAGAAATAATGAGTCAATGATAAAATCTGAGGAATTAGGACAACGGAGAAGAAAAGAAAAAGCTGCAGAAGGATTTTCTTGATCTTTGGATATTCCAAAGGGGATTAATTTGATTTTGACAAATAGAAGCCCTTGAGAGATGGTCATTGTACCAAATATCTTGCCAAAGTCGAATTGTCCTATTCCCAATGTGATTAATGGATATATCAAACAGTAGAAGTTACTTTTAGTTAAATTTAGCTAAAGTTAAGAAATATAGCTATTGATTTAACAATGATTAAATACCGCTTGGTCATTGAGCTTTGACCAAAAACACTTCCAGTCCCCTGACCTTTTTAATTTCACACGCTTAGTCCTTGTACTCTTAGAATTTGGACCAATAGGTGCATTCCGTTACTCTCCGGCCCAAAAACTCCATTATGTTAAGCTAACATGGCAATCCATCGACATCAAAAAGTCTATTATACCCTCACATTCTTTTTTTTCCCTTAATTTTTTTTTTTTAATTTTAAATTTTTTCTTTCACTAACTCAATAAGTTGGACTTCTTTCTCTCAACCCCTCAAATCTCTCCACCATCAAACCTCGCCACCACAAACTCTAGGCCACCATGGGTAGTAGGGAGGTGAAATAGAGCTAGACCTTATCTCCATCGATCTCACACCTCCCCTCGAAGCTTCCAAGGAACCTACCTAGCTTCAACTTATCTTTATTGATCCCACCTCCTTCAAGCTCAACCTCCGGCTCCTCGGACGACGCCAAGAACTTCAATTGGTGAGACAAAGAACATGGATGCAAGGAAAGGTCGAGAAGCTCTAAAAATTACCGTGAGATTGCCAAATTTTTGGAATTTGTAGACTTGGTGTTTTTGCCGTACACTTTCGAAGATCGAGACCCATATCAATCTTCTTGATCAAAGACCCAATTGAAACCCAGCCGGCCGGACTTGATGGCTTGTGCTCGATCGAGTCCTGGAAATACGCGCGTTTTGCTTCTTGATTTGCGATGAACGCCTCCGCGAAGTTCTTCGAGGTCGGGCGACGATTCCTCACCCCAAGAACGCCCACGCTTCGCGAACTACACCAAAGCCGCAACCTCACAGCCAACAAATTGGCCGGATGATTATGAGGATTTTGGAATTTGGGATGGGAAATTTTTATTCAAGACTTTGAGCGTGAAATCCAAGCTTCCATTTGTGGACATGATAGTTTCGCTAGCGAATTCACTGTTGTTGTTCGTCCGATACGGCTACTCTCTCAAGTATAATGGACATATTCAGTAAAGGTATATTGTAATACCCCGGAAATTCATTATTAATTTTAATGATTTTCCAGAAATTATTAAGTTGATTGCGTAGACGCATTTTCTTGGTTCGAGGGTGGAGCGAAAGTGTTTCGGACGAATAATTACTCTCAAACGCTTTATTTTGGAGGGTCAAGGGTTGACTTTTTTATATGTTAGGATTCCGTGAAAACTTCCTTCACAGAAATTGTAGAGTGTGTCGAGCACGAGTTCGCGGGACATAAGGAACGGAAAATCAGAGTTCAGATGAAGAAGTTATGGGCATCGAAAAATGTTTCCATTTTGGTCAAATATGAAAAAATCCGAAATTTCAGAAAATACCGGTTTCCATTTTTGGAAACTTTTCTCTCTCTTCTCTCGAGCCGTTATCGGGGCATATTTTCGTCCGTGATTTCTCCCTCCTCTAGCCACCAATCGACGCGTGCCACTTGTTCCATTCTCTTCACCTCACTTCCCTCTCCAAATCCGCGCCGTTCACCGGGTTCAAGCCGTGTGGGCCAGTAGCAAGGGTGGAAAGAGGAGGTGGCTTGCAATCTGGGATCAACTTGGTACTCTCTAATTCGGGCCACCTCGGTGAGGAGTTTCTTGGGGGCTTTTGGAGCCCAAAGGGCGTGAGAAGCTTTCCCCATGGTGGCTTTGCAAACGATTCAAAGTGTGGAGGCCTAATTTTTGAAGATTGGGATTTTAGGGTTCATCGAAGTTTGAGAGATTTCGAGGTAAATTCCGGTCATATGGCTTCGATTCGTAGTTTGTGCTAGTTATGAATGTTGATGTACATGTTGAGAGGAAGAGTTTGACATAGGTCTTGCATGATTCGGAGGAGGTTGATGGTATGATTTACTTATTATTCTCAATGAATTGATAAATTGTGAATCATTTTCGAAATGAATATTTGTTTTAAATGAAATAACCTCGATCGACTACCAGTTCCATAGGACTACGGTTCTGCGTGTATGGAAAATGAGTTTTAATTATAAAAATGATTTTCACAAGTTTTTGCAATTGTGAACTATAGTTGGTATTAGTGACATTCCCCGAAAGTGAATGACTACGCGTGTGTGTGTGTGTGTATGGAGGCGTTCCAAAGAGGGGACGTCCGCACTTTCGCTAAAGTCGCGGACGCCGTCGTACTGCGACTTTGCTCGAAGCCAGGGAGCGGTGCGCTTTGCCGGACGGACCATACCGGCAGCCGGGTGGAGTCGGTGGCGACGCGAGGTTGCAGCCGATGCCTGCGGGGGTGCGAGGTCGTCGCTGCCCGTAACTCCTCAGAACCTCGATCACCTCACCTAGATCGGCCGCCTGTAACGGTTGCAGGATGCCTTCGGCCTCCGTCCGGCAAGCCCCGAAAGCCTTGCGCCTCCCTCGAAGCGCCCGCGTAACCGGCCGGCGTCTCGTAACTCCGCGATATATATATATTTACGTGAAATATATATGTATGGGTGGAATTAGTTGGATGCAAGCAATATTTGTATGCGTGAGTTCTTATTATTGTTTAGGGAATGACTTTTAGGGAAACAATATGTTGTGGGAAATGGTATTTCTATTGTTTTGAATAGTGATTGAAGATTTGGGAGTCACGTGTTGTGATTTCTCCGCTTTTGGGGATTTGGATAACATTTTGGGTCCAGTGGGAGAACTCTCGTTGAAAGGTTTTATCTAAGGGTCGTTGGCCTAAGGATCCACAGGTTGTAGGTCGTGAAATCTTGCAAGTGTGAATATCGGGATTTCACATCTTTGGCTCCGGGTGAGTGGATATGATCTGGTTAGAGCTCTAGTGCATGCATGCGTTTTATTGTCATGGGGCATAACTTTGTGTTATGGCACTTATGGGTATATGTTTTCAAAAGAGAGTTTCAGGTGTACTTTCTTTTATTGTCCAAAGTTGGACCGAGTTTTTCATATTGATTTATCAAAGTTAACATTTTTTATGTTTTGATCCACGATGTGACTTGTGTTGTTTCTTTGGGAAAAGAATATTGGATTTTAAGGAATTGGGGTGTGTGTTTTTTCCCTTACGTTGAAAGGTTTTCCTTGGAATTTGTGTGCGTTGCTTCCTTAAATCGAATTGGTGGACTCTTCGTGATTTTGGTGTGAGTTATTTTGTGGGAGTTGAAAGGGTGGTTTCTTGGCTTTAGTGTGAGTTGTTTTAATTTCCTTATTTATTTTATTTTTCATTTCTATTGTTTGATTTTAATATAATCTTCTGAACTAATTAAAATTTGTATGCACGGGGATTACTATGGTTTTGAATTGTGTGCTTTTTGGTGATCTCCTGAACTAATTTTCTATGCAGGGATTACTGGTCTTATTTAATTTATTGTGAGGGCAATTGTGGTTATTTAGGTTTACTCACATGAGCTTGCAAAAGCTTACCGATTGTTGTTTCAACCCGATTGCACTATTCCATGGTGTAAGGGTTATTGTGTAGGTCGGGGTAAACGAAAGTAAGCTGTCATTGAGCTGAGGTTTTGTTGCTTTTATGCGTAGCTTGGATGTAGAAGTACTTTTGGTTTTAGTCTTTTTGCTTTGTGTAGTGAGTGTGGTGGAGTGTGTTTACTTATTGAATTGTTATTTAGTTTAATTTGTAAACTCTTTTTGTAAAAGTAATATGTGACTCTAAAGAACAATTCGGTATTGACATTGTGAGCTCGGTTGGTTATGTTGCATAGTTCAAATGAAATATTTTCTAAGTGTTCTCTTTGAGCTTGTTAGGTTATCACTAGCGTTTGGATTCAAATTTCTTTATTCGAAATTCGGGCGTGACATATATCTACTTGTGCAATGTGTGATTTGAGTGGTCAAGTTTTTGATCTTGGTTAGAAGTTGGGTTTTTTGATCAATTCTGGAATTAGAATTTTTAGTTCGTTGATTTTGGAAGTTTAATTTGAAGTATGGACTGGTTTTGCAGGTCACCATTGGAGAAATGGGGATTTTCATTTCAGATGTGGTTTTGGGCTTAATGGAGCAAAGTAGCATTGGGGATGTAAAATTTCTGGGTTTTGAGGGTTAAGAGGTGGTGGTTGGCAGAGAGAAGAGATTGGGGTTTTGGAGAGAGAGGATAAGTAGAAAATAAAAAGATATAAAATTAAAAATAAAAAAAAACAGAGAAAAAAGAAATTAAGGAAAAAAAAAAAAGGAATGTGAGGGTATAATAGACTTTTTAATGCAGACGGATTGCCACGCCAAGAACATAACAAAAGTTTTTGGATCTAAGAGTAATCGGAATGGACCTATTGGTCCAAATTACGAGGGTACAAGGACTAAACGTGTGAAACTAGAAGGTCGTGGACTCAAGTGTTTTTTGGTCAAAAGCTCAAGGATTAAACAGTATTTAATCCATTTAACAATGTTGCTCTAGTAGTAGTAGCTATTTGTAAGTGATATACTATATTTTATCAAATTGTAAATTGACATGAGAACAAAAAGAGGAGAGAGAAATATAATTTTTGCTTTAGCTATTCTTGATTGTCTAGCTAAATATAGCTATTAACTTAGCTATAGCTAGTCTGTTGGAGTTGATTTTTCTATCAAAATAGTTATATATAGCTAAAAATTGAATTTAGCTATTCTCATTGAAGATGCCCTATTTGCGGTGAAGTTGAATCACAGGGTAAAAACTATTAGCACTTATCGTGTTCTTATCAACGCTACAATTAGATTACAATTCAAATTTCTTTAGACCGATATGAGAAATTCAATATCTTCCGTGTAGCTCAACAATCAAATGTCATTCTATTGTACATTTAACTCAACTTATAAGAGCACTTCTAGAAATGAAATATAGCAGTAATATACTAGTCATTTTCAAGAAGGTTTTCAATGTTCAAGCAACTAAATTTAACTTCTTATTTTGATTTGGAAATATCAGCGGGAGCATTCGAAATTCACTATAATTAATTATCACTTGAATGCATCAAAACATTCCTGAATAAATCTACACATGTAAAAGTCCAAAGAGTTAAAGTATCACGCCATTTGAAATTGACAAGTCATGAGAGAGGTTTGAAGAGGAGGAGATCAGCCGACACGCTGAAGTCCGGACCGAGGTGCGAGGTCGGAGAAGATCTGCTGGAGTTCGCATTTGGATTGCCGGGTTGAAGCTTTTGGTTCATGCTTGAAGGATCAGCCTTGTGCAACCAGTCGCGGCCGCTTGTACTGGCTTGGTTTTGGGCGGCGTGGATGGTTGCCATGGTCTCCTCGGGAGGCTGCGGATTAATTAGGTGGTGGTGGGAGGCTTCTAAGGTCCAGATTCAGCCAGCCGGGTGTCGGGGAGTAGGGTGGCCTTGGGCCTCTGTCTTCCCCGGGCTGCAAAGATGCAATCTAGAGAATTGGGCCTAGATTAGCCAATACTATTCTCTCACACTTAGGTCGGGTTTGGGTTTTTGGGGTGGTCTGTCCTGCACTATGTCCTACAACTGTTCCTAGAATATTGCTGTGGGTGTGTTAGAATATTTGCGACATACACCAAGAGGGTCTTAAGGCGCCAAGATATTCAGGACATTGGTTCCATTTTAGGACAGTGTAAGATTAGGGAGTTTTTAAATTCTGCATTTTCTTTTTCAGCGGTTCCTTTAGGTTTTTAGTCTTGTTGAAGTATGGACTTTAGTTTTTTGGATTTAGTATTTTTCGTGAGCTTGCATTTGTAATATGAGGGGTGTTCTGTACCTTTCATGCTTGACGAAAGTGAGATTGTATGATTTATCATCAATGGATTAGTCTTTCGTTGCCTCAAAAAAATTCAATAGATCGTGCAGTTGTTTCCAAAGCCTTCTTCAATCTATAGAAATTCAAAAGAAAAAAAAATCCACACTCCAATTTTCCGACATAATAAGATGCAAAAAAATCCACACTCCAATTTTCCGACATAATAAGATGCAATTAGAAGTGTACTTTAGGTAGTTTAACATTTCAGAATCTTAGATTCAAAAGAAATTAAAACCTCCACTAATCATGCAAGAAAAATCTTAGACTCAAGAGTTTCGGCAGAATAAAATGCAGTTTTTTTTTTTGAATCAAGCCCGAGGGCTTAAAAATATATTCATCACAAGCCGAGAATAAGCTGCTATATACCCTTCCGGCTTTGCCATTTATAGACAGGACAAGAAGATAGTGGTAGTACCCAAAGTGATACATAGGAAATAGACCTACTCATTGTACAATCAAATACGTAGATAGCGGAATCCTCCTTTGGTACTTTACGCATGGAGGTGCTAGGAAGAACTAAACCTAAAAATAGAAAGACCCAACCCTCCCAACCTAACTCTCAAAAACAATAAATCTAGTCAGCCTAGAGACCTCAATTGGTGTACAACTAGAGACACCGGTAGAATTAAGCCGACAAAGACAAAGACCAAATGTTAAACTAGGTAGGAAAAAAATCCACTAGACTGCCAAAAAATCCACTAGATTGCCAAGAAAGGCCTAAAAAGAGACTAGAAAATAAAAAGACTAGAAGAAAAAGGACAAAAACTAACAAGACCATAGGTCCAAGAGCAAGACCCATAAACCAAGCCCAACCACTGAGCGAAGCGAAAGGAATCCCGACAATAGTAGAGTAGTTCCGGTAGCGCGCACTCTCCCCTCGGTCACATCTAGTAACAAATGAAGTTACCAACGCCCAATGACCAAATCTGGTAAATTCACTCGCGAGTGCCCACCATCATCGGTCAATCCAAAGCAAAGTGATGAAATCACCATCACTCCGGATCCGGGAGCAATTGGCTACCTCACTACAACCACCTCTACGGCCAGCGTTCAATAGCGAATCATGTCGCCAGCTCCACCTTCATCTAACCCAAGCGATACTGCTCTCCTTGACCCAATGAAGCTGCATCAGCGGCCATGGGAGACCATTTCCAGCCAAGTCTAAAGATCCATAGAAGCATGCACCGCTTCTAGGAACAGTTGTAAGACATCAAGGGACGCCCTTAGATGCCCGCGTCCCGACGACAACATCCCAAGGACGCCTCTACCGGATGAACAAGAATTCTCTAAGGGTTGAAAGCTTGTTGGGAGGCCGTGGAGGCTAGGGTTTTTGGTTAGGACTAATCATGACGATGTAATAAAAGTTAAGCTTACTTTGGGTAGTTTAACATGTCAGAATCTTAGACTTGAAATTATGACCTCCACAAATCATATAAGGATGGAACTGATTAGTTTACTTATCATTTACCAAAGAAAAGCATGGAATACTATTCATTATTATGAATTTCATGCTTGATATATTGCTAAAATAACTGTACCAATTGTAAGAACATTTGATCAGTATTTTCGTCTAAAATCAGAGGGAAATAGACACCTAGCAACAGTCACAATATAGTCTGCATAAGTGAAAAGGGCCTCCACATAACCACAAAATCAAATAACTCGTATCTGAATTTCAAATATAAAACCAGCCCAACTGAAATAGAAACAAATAAACCAGCCCAACTGAAATTACAAGCAACAGAGTAGCATAAGTGTGAGAGGAATAGAAACAATTGGGACGCTGAAGAGGAGTGAGCTTGAAAGAAAATATTAATCGAACTTGACCCAGAATGAAATTTGTTATTCTGGAGCAGTTTGAGATTTGCCATATCCAAAACAACAAACGTGAGCAGTTATAGATTTCCTATTCACAGGGAGTGTCACATGACTTCCCTTGCTAAGCACACCTGGATATTGACATGGGAATGCTCTTTCTTGATCATACCCCGGACTATGTTTGTGGGTTTTCCAGTCTACTGAGGTTTGCAAGGATGCTAGAAAACAACTTCAAGTGATTATATTAAGCATGGCATACATTAGAAGTGGTAGGAGTTTCTAATCCATAACACGGGCAGCAATGAAGAAAGGATCAAAGACAAGTTACCTGTACCACCAATTTGTGACAGCCATATAGTAAATCCTGATAGACAGGAGTTCTCTGTTGGCCTCCTAGTACGTGTGGAAATTACTGCCCTAACATGTAAGACCAACATTACTTACCTGAAGAGCTTGTTCTTTAGCAACAAGAACATTGGCTTTACCCAAAGTTTTACGACCAGCCAAACGACTGGAACTGAAAAGATTGCCAGGTGAAAGAGTGGATATGTAATGAATTCAACAGACTATATACAGGGAATGCTCCAATCCTGCGCAACCTGTGCATTCGATCCAGAGGGCTTGAAAGTCTAATGAACACAATCCGCCTCTAACAGTAGTAGTAAAACTAGAACTCAGAATCACAAAAAGGACTCCTTTGCTGCCGAAAATGAGGTTACTATGCTCTAACCATAAGGAATAGACTGTGACAGACCAGCAGATTTTTCTTTTCCGGAGAGGAGGGAGACTTACCCTTTCCAACGGCAAGCAGCCCAATCCATAACGGAGGGCCAGTAGGCCAAGGATTGTTTCTGTAATGTTCATATGGTTTCAGAGTGCAATAAATCCATGCATACATGATACATGATCTGTGTATTGAGTTACTATAAGATCAGTTAATAGGTAATGTATTATATGTATAAAACTATAAACTTACGGTTGACAAAGGTAGAGTTCTGGGAAGAACAGAATGTAAAAGAATTTATCTATAGAAAAAATGAAGACTACTTGGGAAGAGAGATACAGACAGTTCATTAAGAATTGAATGTTCTCTTGATAGCATTTGTGTATGAACCGACTCTCAGCTACAACTAAACAGTTTAGTCTTCATCACAATCAAACCAAAATGACTTCAAATGCTTGGCAGTTGCAAATGATAACAACAAGATTTCCTGCATAAGCACATGCGACCTGTATCCAATTAAGCTACATCCCGAAACCTTTCTCACCCTTTTCTCCTCCACTCCCTTCCTTAGAGTGTGACATCGTCCCACTGGTTTTCAGAGGCATAAATGTTTGAAAGAAGAACATGCACACAGCTGTGGTCTAATCTTTGCCCAGTGAAGCGCTCTACCATTTGTTTTCCCAAATCAAGATCTCCATGAAATCTACAAGCATTAAGCAATGCACCCAAGAGGAACGAGTCTGGTTCATTGGCATCTCAGTCACAACCTTGTTTGTGTCCTCAAGCATGCCAGCTCTCCCCAGTAGATCTACCAAACAACCATAATGCTGGATCCCTGGCTGGATTGCGAAACTATTGTTCATACTTGTGAAGATTTGCAATCCCTCATCCACCATTCCCACTTTCGACTGCAAGCACTCAAGACACATACCAATGTAACTTCATTAGGCGCAATTCCCTCATTATTCATTGGCGCAACTACCAAATGGCACTTGCACTTGTGCAAGGCCCGAAATCAAAGAAGTAAAACAAACACATGCCTCTCCGGCATCTCATCAAACACAGGGACCAGTTTCGACACAACCATGCATACTTTGTGTACATGTCAACAAGAGCAGTGCACAACACTGTATCTAGTCTCATCCCTCCGGTCGACATATGCACCAACAAAAGAGCAAGCACGGAGCGCAGCCACAATCCCGCATAGTTAGGCGAAAATCCTCGATCAGCATTTTGCATATCAGCAAAAACCTCCACCTTACCATTTTTTGTTCACCCTACTTGCTTATTACACCCTACATTTTAATTTCAATTATTAAATTTACTTTTATCTAATCCATTTATTTTTCCAAGAATATCCTCATATTGTTCAAGTAAATGCAGAATATGTGTCTAGCCCAAACTCTAAATTACTTGCTCTAGTGGTAATAGGGTTTGTATTAGAGATAATCTCAGAGAATCTTAGGAGATATCCAATCAATGTACGCATTATGTTTCCTTGTACAACTCTATCTCTATGCTTGTAATCCCTCTATATAAAGAGGGCCCCTATTATCAATGAAAGTACGACTCAATTCTGTTCTAATTTTAGTTTTCCTTAAACACGTTATCAAGATCTAAGCCCTAACCCTGAAACCCTAAAAATCGTAGCCTTCAAACCCTAGCACAGCCACCGCCACCTTACCATTTTTTTGTTCACCCTACTTGCTTATTTCAATTATTAAATTTACTTCATCTAATCCATTTATTTTTCCAAGAATATCCTCATATGACATATTCAATTAAAAAGAGATTTTTTAATGAAAATCTATCATTTAATTTTACCACAAAAAAAAAAACTATCAAAGTTTCCTAATAAAATTATAATCTGATTGATTTACTTCCATTTTTTTAATTTTTTCTTTCAGTTTTGATGTTTCTCTATTTCAATCCATGTCAAAAGATTAGTAAGTTGTATAGCTTCAACATAGTTTCTAAGGTTAGTTAGGGTTTGGAGAGCAGCGGCTCTCATGGTTTCATCGCACTCTATACCTGCTCCATTCTTGGAGATTTCTTTGGTGAGAAGCCTCTATTCGTCGATCCTTGTTGTTGTCAAAGGCAAGGGGATAGTTTTGGGTGGGAACCGTGAATGGTGGAAGTAAGAAACCACAGACGTGTCATCTTTTGTTCTACCTCATGACTTTGTTTGCATCAATACTTTAGCTTAATCATTACTCGCAATCAAAAGGGTACTAAGACAAGTAGTTACATTCAAGGGTTCATTCTATGCCACTATTATATTCTTTAAGAATCATAACCGAGGTAGTGCAAAAAATCTTGAGTTGTAATAGATTCTATTGAATGGCAATTTGACTTTTTGATTCCAAATGTTTTTCTTTTTTCGTCAGTTTAATTTGTTGGTGTACTTACATAGACATTTGCAAGGATAATTAGCTATAATGAGCCACGCTCATGCTACCGCCACGGCATTCAACTCCCGCCAAAGGAGTGACCTACGTACCTGCAAAGCTACCGAGCCCCGGCTTACCCCTCAGATCATCACTGACGTACGCTAAGCGCCACGCCAAACCAAGATCGAAGCTCCAGGCCGGGATTGGAGCATATCGGGTCCCACATCGAAACATGAAGAAGATCAGCTCCTTCTTCACCTATAAAAAGGTTCTCTCTTCTCTCCTCATTAATTACTCATTTAATACTTACCTCATCAGCTACTTTGTCAACATAAATACATTGACTAACTTAGGCATCGGAGAAGAGAAGACCATTCAACGCGGTCTCCCTATGACGCCTCTCAGATTTTACTTGACCGTAGCGCGAAGCTTTGAGAACATCACAAGTATCGGTCCGCCTACATCGGACCAAGTTAGCAAAGGTTTAGCTACCGCCAACTTTAAACATTAACATATTAGCGCCATCCTGTGGGAATCCTTGAACAAAAGGCCATCCCACCACAACAACCACCATGACTAACGGTGATGGGGAAACGCCGAGGAGCAAGCGGATCACCGGCCAACCCCCATCCCACCAACCCCATGGATAACGTTAACTCCAGAGGTTAACGCTAACCTGCACTATTCAACACACCGTCAACCCCGGCCAGAGAACCACAGATCACTCCCCGGATCCCGCCAACCCAAACATACGGAGGCTCAAACTCGAAGCAAGAATCAGCTTCCACCGACGGACCTCGCCGCTATGTATGAGCCTGGCACCCACTTCGGACCTTCACAAGGCAAATAGAGAACGCGAGCAAGAGCGCAGAGAAAAGGCCGAGGCCCAAAAGCATGTGGCCACCGATGTCGAAATTTAACGAATTGAAGAAGCGGCCTGGAGGCAAAGCGCCAACCTAGCGCAAAGCGAGCAATCGTGGAGCACCGTGACGCCAGCCAACCTAACACCGCGGATTGGTACCCGGACCAATCATTCGATGCGTGTACCGCCGAACCCACCGTGAGCTCACGAGGAATGGGACCACCTCCTCCGCCCCGCTAATGTTGGAGCAGGAGGCGGAGTCAAAACCATACACCAACCGCCGCAGACTCGTGGCTAGAACCGAGGGTAATGTACTCGCCTCAAAGCGAGCCGGTTCACGGAACATCCAAAGCTGGACCCGATGGAGACACAATCGCCTCTAATACCGAGCAGATGCAACAACTAGAGCAAAGGCTAATCCGGGCGAGACAGCGCCCCAAATACCAATACCAAATCCACTATTTGCATCCGTGCCGTGACCATTCACCGCTGTGATTCTCGCATGCCATCCGCCCAAAGACACTAAAGACACCAAAGATGTCACATTACTGTGCAGAAAAGATCGACCCTTTGTCCACATGGACACCTTCAAAAAGTCACCAATAACAAGGGGTTCGATGACGCCACTCTCTCGCCACTTATTCAAATAAACGCCGGATAAAGCTGAGGCGATGAAGTTGGTTCTTTGAGTGCCCGCACGATCCATTGACTCATTCCATGCCCCATCAAATGCTTTCCTCTCTCGTTCATCCTATTGGTCCGGACACTACATAAGCATAACTCAAATTGCTCAAATTTCAAGCAAGGAGAGGAGGAAACATTGAAGGCGCTTGTTACCAGTGGCGAAGCGGCAACATCCCAATGCCGCGATCTTGATAAGACAATGGCTCCGCTTTTCAAGCGAGGGACTCCTCAAGGGGCCATTTCTCTATCACCTCAACTACAACCATCCAAATGCCGCCACGACCATGTCATGAGCTTAGGCCGCCATCCATGCACAAGCGTAATTCATCACATATGGAGAGACCCCCCCACCATCACCAACACCGTGGAAGTCCACTCAACCCTCCTCACAAATGCATCGAAACCGCTAGCAAAACCCCTGGCCACTGTACAACCGATAAGAAGAGAGAGTGGCAACAGGCAACTACCAAAGCAAGCTGCGTAAGGACCAACATTACAATAGGGTAACCGCTCATCTTATGGGGATAACCATAATAAGCGAGACGAGTCCTCTCACGCAAGTACATAGTGTTTACAGTCCTTACGGCCTCATACGAGGAAATATATAACCAAGCAAGGACTAGATCCCGCCACCACCCCCAAGAAAATACCCACCTGACCGGAAAGCCCAAAAACACCTAAGAAGTGGTGCAAGTACCACGAGGACAATGCGGGCATAGTACCGCGAGGACGCCTTCAAAACAACCATTGAGACCTTGTACCGAGATGGTAAGATGAAGCAATTCAAGGTGCACCAACCACCACCCGCGTGATCGCCAACATTGAGCCCATGGGCCGCATCAACACCATCGACGGTGGTGCCCCAATCACCAACATGTCTCATAGGGCAAAAAGCGCTATGCACGTGCTAACCACCCCAAGGAGGTATGCAACATCCGCTATGAGAGGTCCGCCAAACTCCCAAAATCTGGTTGGGAGCCCATCACCTTCTCAGGAGGAGGAGGAGCGCTGAGTACATCTACCCCACGACGATCCATTCTTGATCGGCGCCATACTCGACAAATGGCGCTGGGAAGGATCCTTTGTCAAATGCCGATCCGCCGTAAATGTCATCTTTACGGTTGCTACGACAAACTTCAAAGTAATAGAAAACTACTACGTGATCACGAGCCACCGCTTAGCTTCTCCGTGACGCCACACGTACCCATTGGTTCTCGATTACATGCGACTAGTTATCGCGTACGCAGTCCATGTAAGGGCGGAAATCCATACGTAGTTCATCATTGTGGATCAGCTTGCCGGGTTCATATAATGCCATCATTGGTCGACCAACACGTAACAAGCTCGAAGTGCATCATCGCCGGATACATGCTACTCATGAAGTTCCCTACTCCCAACGGGACAGCCGTGTAAGGGGAAGTCAACAATCGGGCGCGAGAATGCTATTCCACAACCGCGGCATGATCCGCTGGCCGCCACGAAATCCTAATGCTGGGAGACCATGCACCGCCACCAAATATCTTTGAGGACCCTGTGGATGACGAGAAGAAATATGTAAAAAAGGAGCATATATATCAACCCATAAGCATTCTTAAAGGTCATCAAGATCTCCAACGAGCATCCCGGCGGACAACCGCGATCGGCTCCAACTAGACCCCCGAGGTAGCGCCTGAACTCACCCAATGTCTACGTGATAACTTGGCGCTAGCCTTTGTGTGGTCTTACGCCGACATGCCGTGCATCTCCCCGAGATCATCACACACAAATTGAGTATCAAACCATCCGCCTACCCTCTCAAGCGCGGCGGCGGCCTTTGACGAGGAGAAATATCATGCAATAGGGGAAGAGGTGACCAAGCTCCGCAGCATTGGATTCATCCGCCAAGTCAATTACCCTCGATTGGATTTCCAACTTGGTCATGGTAAAAACCCAAATGAAAGTGGCTTAATGTGTGTCGACTTCAAGGGCCTCAAACAAGGCATGCCCCAAAGATAGCTTTCCGCTACCTCGCGATAGACCAACCGGTCGATGCAACCGCCGGGCACGAAGTTACTCAAGATGATGGATGCCTTTTCTCGCTATAATCAGATCAAGATGCACCCTCGGCAAACTGGGAGTGCACTTCCTTCACCACCCACAAGGGCCTATACCGCTACAATGTCATGCCTTTCGGCTTGAAGAACGCTAGTGCAACTTACCGGGTCGATGAATGCTATGTTCGCAGTAACACCGAGCAAAATCATCAAGGTCTACGTGGGACGACATGTTAGGAAAAAGCATAAAGGCCGGTGGACACGTGGCAAACCTCAAAATCATATTCGGCCATTCTCCCTCGGGCTTACTTCAAGATGCGCGCCTCAACCCGAGAAAAGTGCTTCTTTGGCGTCACCGCCAAGAAATTTCTAGGTTACATAGTCGATGAAGGGCATTGAGGCCAACCCCGACAAGGTACGTGCCATCCTCAACATGAAAGCCCCAGAGTGGAAAAAGCATGTTCAGAGCCTCCAGTGGCAAGTTAACCGCTCTCTCTCAGCTTCATTTCCGGACTCACCGATGATGCCTCCCATTTTTCAAAGTCCTGAAAACAACCCATGAGAAGGTCATCGACCGAACCTGTAATGTGAGGCGCTCCAGAGCCCGAAAGAGTACTTGGCAGAAGTCCCACTCTCTCCATTCCCGCGTGGGGAGACACTATATATATACCTAAGCGGTATCACAATCAGCCGTAAGTTGCGCCATTGTCCGCCGGATGGCCAGGATGAGCTCCTCAGATTCTATGTTGGCAGAGGCATGAACGGGCTGAAACAAGATATCCCCCGGGCGGCTCGTTCACCGACTCATCGCCGCCGCCTAGACGCCTCACCAAAGTATTTTCGTGCCCACACAATTCTTGTCTTAACAAACCAACCACGAGATCGCCTCCCGCTTCGCCGAATCGGCCAGGCTATCGCCGAGAGAACCCAGCGCCGACTCAACGCCTTCCCCGCCAGCTCTCTCCTAACTCCGCCAAATGGAATCAGCTTAGCTGCGCTATTACTCGCCAAAATCTCTCCTTCAAACCTTTTATGAGCTTCTGGCGGCATCCTCTCTTGCCCTAGAATTCTCGTGACTACCAAAGACGCACTCCATGGAACTTCCTAAGGTATGGTCTCAGAAGGCACGATGTCTAGCGGTTTGACAAATGAGGTTCCCGCAGGGCGCGACGCACGCAAGGAGTCAATAAACACCCTATCCGGCCACGCTGAGCGTTTATCGACCGCCGTAATCTTAATCCTCACCGCCGAGATCTCTACGACGCTAGCCATTCCAAACCCTAAAACCCAAAACCAAATACTTCACACAAGATCTAAACCGCCCCTATGTCGGGCTGTGCAAACTTAAGAACATCAAGAACAAATTGCCTAGAAAATACCAAAAACAAGAACAAAACGCCCTTATACACCCAACCTAGATTCACCATCTAGCAAATCCCTAAATCCCAACTCTCCTGTCAAAACACCAAAACCCATCCCCCAAACTCGCTTACACCCTCAAAGCACACCTGGGAAGAACATAGCACCCCAAAATGAAAAACCCGTAAACCCGACAAAAGCAAACACAGTAAATCCAATATTACGTGGATGCGATTCAAGATACCAACCTCAAGGATGAAAAGCCTTTGGTGTGATCAAGGCGCCAGATCTTCAACCGCAGAGGATCTTTGTGCTTCGTGAGGTCAATAACTTCACCTGGAATCGTAGCAATCTTCCTCTCGAACGCGAAAACGGCTTGAAGACTAATTTACACTAGTTCAAAAGTACAAAGTGCCAAAACACTGTGTTTCCTCTCTTTTATGTCAACATCTAACTAACCTAGGCCGTCCCAATCGAAAAACGACATCGCACCACAACCGCACGTGTCCCACAAACTCACTTACTCTCCGGATTAACCGACGCCTCGCCATAAAATCCATAATTACCGTGATTAATGGCGAGGCGACGGGCGCGGAAGAGACGTTATCACGCGACGCTCCAACCTGCGACAACCACGTGTCGGGCAAATCACAAGAAACGTCTACCAAAGTAACCATGGCACTACTATTAAAGTGCATCACACAACGGTGGAAATCATTTGTGTGATTTGGACCATGTCTCTGCTCGCCTATCTCGTGTTGTGTGATGAGCACACTCCAACAACTGAAACACCGCTGTGTGTATACCATAGACACAACGCATAAGTTAAAACCGTTGCATCGATTTCTTCGCGCATGCCAATGCCGTAAATTAGATGCGCACATTCAATTGTTGTTTCATGGTGGTCGCATACAACAGAAATAAGTATACATGTTGTTTGTTAACTTCTCACACAACAGAAAAATGACACTCGCATAACGGAAGTAATACCATAACAGTTGTGTGATTTAACATTGGACAACCGATATCTATTCTTTTCATTTGTGTGAGTACTAATGAGACAACAAAATTTTATAGGAACCGCTGAGTGATTTTCAAAGTGGTTTATTGTGTGATTGACGACAAATGTGCATTCATCCTACGCTTTGTTCAATATCAATATTCTACCTAGAAAATTTGCATAAATATAATGCTCAATATATATTACGTGAATGAAGTATTCTAATTCAAGCCGCCTAGAGTACCAAAAGAGCTAGCATTTGTCAATCATCTATATATACATTCATGTATCCAAAATTTGTCAATCATCTATATATACATTCATGTATCCAAAAGAGCTAGCATTTGCACAAATATAATGCTCTATATACTCCGATGACCACAGCTTTTGCTAGGTCCGTGACCTACAGATCATGACGTAAGTTTGAAATCCTCGGACTCCGCAGATCATGAAGAAGTTTGCAATGCTCAACAACATTATCTTCAACATAACCTCGAATGTCTCACTCACACAATTGGCCTGCACCATGATCATATCATTGTTAGAAAACCAAATATGCAAAAAAAACACCGCACCTTTAAGATGACCGATGAAATGTTCAATACTAATCCTAATGCTGGAAAACAACCAATTCAAATGAAAGATATTTATTCCTTATGCTAGTAGAAGAAAAGGATGGTACCCGCATGAGAATTCATCACCTTCTTCAATTGAACACATCTAATGCATCATGTCAAGTCTTTGCCATCGAGACTAATCAAGTTAACACAAGACATCAATAGTACTCCATGAGGAATGCATATCATAGAATTTCAATGACTTCTAGCCCCTGTCAAAAGTAAAGAACTTAGTGCTTAATTGCTACCAAGCACCAACTCAATACTGCTAGGAAATGTAATACTTAAAATGCTTAATTGCCCCTTGTGCCATATGAAACAGAAATTGAAAATTTTCAGTTCATCACAAGCTTTCATTCTTGCTTATATTATGATTTCTCACCTGAAAGCCCCACCGTAAGCTATCAAAATAATACTTGAAGTGCACCCTCTCGCAAGCCTTGGATACAATCAAGAAATCAGAATTCATTAGCTTCATTATTATTCACAGTGAGAGGATGTAGGATGCAGAAATAAAGAAGTGATGAGGCAAGGACTAAATTAAGGTGTATCAAGTAATTTAACAGTGATTTGGGTATCACCAACAAGAATGCAGCAAACTTGATAGCTATGATGATAAAGATAGAAACATAACTCAATTAGCCACAATAAATAAATAAGGAGCCCTGCATGAGTTTTCAAAAACTTTGAATCAAAAAGGATATATGAACTACTGATATGAGAAGGATCTAATATGTGTGAGAATTTTAGTGGGACTTGCAGAAAGCAAAAAAAGTTGTCATTTTGCTGAGAATTTATTAAAAGGGTACTACATAGCTCCTTCTAAAGGGTATGCATTTTGGCAAATGGCATCTTGTTTGAGACATAATCTCCAGTTAGACCAACAAAATAAGTCACCTACAGTTCACAGCTTACCCACTATATATATATATATTAATACAAAATTTTGAGAATGTGGATTCCAAATTTGTCAACACTAGTTGTCTAGCAATAGAAGATGTTCAGATAGTACGTCGTGACAGTTATCACCTCATGAAAGATGTTCAGATCTTCTGAAGACAAGAGACAAGTGACAAGTGACAAGTGATAAGATTAAGGCATGGTTCTTGCTTGCAAAAGTTGAAGGATTGAAAGATAATGTAATTCCAAAACAAACGTAGCTATACAATCTTAGCAAATACATCCACAGATATAACTAATGCTGAAGGATTAACCAGATAAATAACTTTGCATCCATTTAATCTGAATAACCAACAAGATCAATGAGAACTCAAGTACCTTCCCAAGTTGATCAAATCCACACAGAGCCAATTTTACTCTTTCCCAGGTAAACTTTTAAAATGTCAAAGCGAAACTACTTCCACATTCATATTCTACACCCATTTTAATGCCTCTTTTCCCAATGGGTCCCATGATTTGAATTTTTTTGATGATTCCATTTGCCATCATAGCATGATAACAAACTCTAATGCACAACTCGCGTATAAAGTGATATGTACTATAACAAAATCCAAAACTATTCTACCAAAGATTCTTTTAGTGGTCATGTTCAAATATTAGAGTTCTGATCAAAAACTCAGAAACGTAAGAAGCTAGACAATAAGCATGATGATTTTGCATGTATAGATGATCAAGAAATTTGTTACCAGTTTTGTACTATAAGAGAAAAGCAAACTTAGGATGCCATGTGCCAAAAGCACTAATCAGTTTGTTTAGTTTCTGTGTGTGTGTGTTATATAACAAAACACGCGCTCGCACACGCTAAAATTCAATTGGTTTTATTATATGTCATATTAGTCACGCAATGAGTTCTGGTGTGAGAGTTCAAAACAGTGGACACGTGGCCATTGAGCAATGAATAAATAGCACATACATCCACTATTGCAGCATGACACGCTAGTTTTAATTGTAGAACATAAGATATGTCACAACCAAAAGCTGCAAAATGCAAAAGATTGAAAAATTTCCATAAAGGGACCTCAAGACAATCCTAATAGCACTGGACTCCGGCATAATGATCAACTTTCCCGTTATGATTTTGGCATTTTTGTATTTAATTTAAAACATCCTGATTTTGACTCATCTAGTCATCTCAACTAAAGTTGGTCACAGTGTCACACACCAGATTTCCTCAAACAATGCACGTAAAAGGATCAATCTTGTTTGGTTTCAACAGTGAATATATGGAACTCTTACCACCTATCACTTAACCGATAAATGCCCTGTCCCTCAAGAAGCAATAAACCATGCTGATTGTAATGCACCTCCTGCAAACCCAATAAGCCAAACACAGAATCTTTTACACCAAACTAACATGTTTGTCATCAAATCCTTTGCAAGATGGAGACCAAATAAATATCAGCGAAGCATGAGGAAGTTCAAGAAATTCAGATGTAGACACAAATTGGTTATTTATATCATCTTCAGATTACTCTGGACTGAGGGATACTATTCGAACATCTGATCGCCTGCCCTATCAGGGTTAATTCCATCCAAAATAGACATTTTTTTACCCAAATTGTAGTTTCAAAATGTGACTAAATAATGAATACTGGAAATTGGCCAGCAAGGCAAGACTAGTACCTTCACATTAAGATATTCCCCAGGCTGGAAATCCATAATCTGCCGAAATTCAAATGATGTTTAATCACTATTAGATTGTGAGGACCATCAAGAATGACCACAAATAAGTAAATGATTACTTACATGGATGTTGAAGTCATATGATACAGAAGTTGGAATAAGCTTCCGTAGTTGAAAGACCTGAAAATTGTTACAGAAAAGTGAAAACAAGACTACGAAATCTTATTTCTATCAACTAAGACAAAATTACAACAAAGAAATGAAAACTGTATGTTTCTCTGCATCAACAAGGAAAAGTTAGACATTGTTTCATTTGGTTGACTCTAAAATATGAATAATCCAATTTGCAAAAACAAAAAATCTTCTTGAGAGATGTACCCCATTAATAATTTTTGAGGACTGAATCTGAGATATCCACAACCAAATGCCGAGATAGCTCTTCTGAGTTTATTCTAAACTGACATCGTGATCCAGAATGAACATAAAGCTTGCAAAATGCTAGTATTTACCTCCTCGCCTGGAGTTTCCAGGAGTGGCTGCTGGTCTGTTGAACCTACAATCTGCTCAGTATGTAGATTATCCAGAGAGGAATGCCTAAGGGAAGCATCAGAGAGTATTTTAGCCGCTTGAAGAGTACTTAAAGATTTTCAAAAAGACAGCAAGCTAGGGAGATATCTCATCTCCTATATAGAACAATAGTTAATGTTTTGTTATCAAGAAAACTGTGCCGGATAAATCAAGGCTTTAATTCCACTAGTAATAAAAATTTAATGCCAAATAAGGTCATTTAAGTGTAACCTGATGCTAAGGCTATCACAAGATCACACAAGACTTGAAAGAATGAGAAGATAATCCATCAAAACAATCATAAGTTATGGGCAACAAACCTTCTTTCAAACACCACAATGGTAGCAGATGCATCACACCCTAATGGAGTGGTGAAAATTAGGAGGTAGATAAGCATATGAATCCACCTGTGTTTCAGGATATGAATGAAATTAGACCTCTTTATGATCATAGAAATATTAATGTCAACAAACAGGGCCACATCGCTGTTAGCCCTCATCTGCCCATCACTAGCAGTAAAACTACACAACCAAATTATAATTAATCAGATTCTACTTTTCTTAGGGTTTAGGCTCCATAGAACAATCTACTAGTATTCTAATCCAAAAATGATTGATGCAGTTCAAACTATTCAGATAAATAGCAAAATCCAAAACTCAAATCCATAGAAAATCAAGCACCAAATCGAATCATACAGAGAGAGAGAGAGAGAGAGAGAGAGAGAGAGAGAGAGACTAGAGTGACGGAGGAGACGAGGGCGCAGAGAGTGTAGAAGATGTCGTCCTGCCATTGAGTCGACTTGTTGATGTCGTCCCACCAGCTCACGCCTCCAGCGGCGACGGCGGCACCAAATCATTAAGAGGTCAGCAGCAGCATTAGCGCATTTGCCTCCGCCGTCTCGGACAGCTTCTGTCTTCTGCATCTCTTCAATTGACCCTAGTTTAAAGGCAAGGAGGAGAGAGAGACGGGAAGAGAGAAAGTGGATCTAGGGCACTCTTATCTCCTCCATCGCTGAAGAGGATTTGGATTTCAGGGGATAAAGAATAGAAGCAAGGAGCGAGATCGAGAGACTGAGATAGTGAAAGGGGTTTCGTGGAGGGGGGGAGAGAGAGACAGAGGGGTTTCATGACTGAAAGAGCTCGAGAGGGGGTTTCGTGGGAGGGAGAGAAAGGGATTTCACGACTGAGAGAGCTCGAGAGAGGTTAGGTTTCATTTTGTTTCATTTTTCTTTCGGACACGATGTGGCTAGGGCTGGGCAGGAGGTACAATTAAACTTCAATAAATTCTAAAGTCGCTCACACAACAGAAGCCTAACAAACTGTTGTAAGAGTGCACTATATAAAATCAAAATGTCAAAACATGGAGGGAAATATGCCGCACTTTAGCTCAAAAATGTTGTCACCTATGTTCCCACTTCACACAGCAGAAAAGTATAACTTCTCGTTGTCTGATTTCTACAGCTTTCACTAGGTTTACCTTGTAGAAGACATTCAAGCAAGCTTCCTCAAAATTTGACATCCAACTTTCAATCACACAACTTGAAAATCTCAAGTACCGTTGTACTAAGTAACCCAAATTTCATATTTCAAGAGGCAACCAAGACTCGAGAGTGGAGGGAAATCTGCGGCTAAATTTTTAAGACTTAGATAACGGACAATACTTAATTGTGTTGTGCAATGTAGTTATGAGGAAAAAGTTATCACTTTAGTTGACATTCACACAAATGTAACATCACTAATACCGTTGTGCAATAAAGTTTACTCAAACACACAAATGTGACGCATTTATGTTCCGTTGTGTGATTGGTGTTGTGTGATGCACTTTTTGTAGTTGTGTGGAAGAGGAAGACTACTAGTTGATCGGATCTCCGCTTAGCGGAACTTCTCCTTCCCATCTTGCAAGCTGAGTTACTCTCAGCTAGCTTAACTCCGCTTAAGCGGAACTTCTCCCTCCCCATCTTGCAAGCGAGTTACTCTCAGCTAAAAGCGCAACTCCGCTAAGCTGAACTTCTCCCTCCCCATCTTGCAAGCGAAGTTACTCTCCGCTTAAAGGCTTAACTCAAGCTAAGCGGAACTTCTCCCTTCCCATCTTGCAAGCGAAGTTAGTCTCCCTAAAGCAACTCGCTAAGCGGAACTTCTCCCTCTCCCTCCCCATCTTGCAAGCGAGTTAGTCTCCTAAGCGCTAACTCCGCTTAGCGTAACTTCTCCTTCCCATCTTGCAAGCGAAGTTAGTCTCAGCGCCCAACTCTCGCTTAGCTTTAACTTCTCCTTCCCATCTTGCAAGCTAGTTAGTCTCCTAAGGGCAACTCCACTAGCGGAACTTCTCCCTTTCCATCTTGCAAGCGAAGTTAGTCTCTCGCTAAGCTTAACTCCGCTTAACGGAACTTCTCCCTTTTTCCATCTTGCAAGCGAAGTTGGTCTCCCGCTAAGCCGCAGCTCCGCTTAGCAAGACTTCTCCCTCGGCACCTTGGAGGTAAGACCGACACCGGCCGCATAACGCCATTCACCGTGCCACCGCCAACGACCGGTCCTCGCATAACATTGCAGGTCACTTGTCATCAATGGAAGGACTTCCGCTAACGACGCATTCCCGAGGCAACGCCTCACTTGACAACGACCGCAACGCCGTTCGCGATCAGCCAAAACATGGTCCTCCCGGGACGGTAGGGAATGCGGTCAACACAGCCTTCTCTTCGGCGACCACTCGACGCATGTTGACCCCCACCAATCGGTATCAAAGATTGGGTTCGCTACCCAACACCCTCTACTTAACGCATCTCCCGCAACAAACAATACACCGCCAAACAGAGGTCTATCTTAGCCGGGAGTGGGGACTCCACAGGGGGCCTAGCGAGGGGCCCAAAGGTACAAAGCGCTTGTTCAAGAAGTCCATGGTTGACAACGACCGACGCTAATTATGCTTTGGCAAGATCGGCGGAAGCAATGCTTCGAATCGCTAGGCAACTCCCCAACCAAGATTGCCCTCCTTGATCGGGGACTTGGGGACTTGTACTTACATAGACATTTGCAAGCATAATTAGTTATAATGAGATACGATCATGCTACCGCCACGTACCAACTCCCGCCAAAGAGTGACCTACGGGTACACCAAGCAAAGTTACCGCACTGAGCCCCGCTTATCCCCAGATCATCACCGACGCCACGCCACGCCAAAAACAAAGATCGAAGCTCCAGTAAGGGGATCAAGCATATCAGCCCCACATCTAAAACATGAAGAAGATTAGCTCATTCTTCACCTATAAAAGGTTCTTCTCTCTCCTCATTAATTACGCATTTAATACTTACCTATCGTTACTTTGTCAACATAAATACATTGACTAACTTAGGCATCGGAGAAGAGAAGACCGCCAACGCCGGTCTCCCTCTCGACGCCCTTTTGTATTTTACTTGGACAGTGGCGGAAGCTTTGAGAACATCACAAGTATCGGCCTCGCACATCGGACCAAGCGTTAGCAAAGGTTTAGCTACCGCTGAATCCTTTAAACGCTAATGTTGGAATTAATGCTTTCCTCAATTCTGGGAAGCTTCAAAGAAAGTTCACCGAAGTGCGCTCGTGAAGTGAGTTCATCAAGGGGAAAAGTCGAAGCTTTATTCGGCGGAAGTAGTGTTCACGAATAAATGCTTAGCTGAATAACTAAGTCCTGCTCGCTAAAGGTTTGAGTCCATTCATTGTACAAAACTTGCTGCGGTGAAAGACTTAGCCGCGGTGAAAGATATTTTACAACCACTTGCATTATCGTTTGCTCTACTCAAATTAAGCTAGATATTTTGTATCTAAAGTACTTTTTAATCTAGTTTAATATGCTTTCATTCTAGATGTTTTGTAGGTTAATCTTGTACCCTATATAAGGGAAGAGATGGTTGATATAAAAGTGTGAACAAGTTCGTAAACTCAAGTACACAAGTTTGCCGAGTTAAGTTGATCTGTTTCATGCTTCATTTGCTAATGCAAATTAATCAAATCAGCAACAAAGTTGTGGTTTCAATTACATTTTGTTCAAATACAAAGTAGAAGCAATCAAATATATATTCAACATGGTATCGAGCTTTGTTGATCAATATGAACCGAGTCGTATCAACTATTCAATCAAAAAATCAAAAACAAGGTATCGATCTAATATGAGTAGTTCAAGCAACTCATCGTAAATCAAAAGTTCCAATCTTCAAGAGAGATGAGAACCATGTTCATCTCACATGAACTATGGAGTTATGTGGATGAAGGCTATACAGTTCCGTAAATTGAAAACATGTCTAATGCTCAAAAATTAGAGTTGAAGACAAACATAAAGAAAGATGCAAAAGTTCTAGGGATACTTGCAAAACTCGGCCTCGCATCGAGATCTTTCCAAGAATCTCAAATGAAGAAACAGCCAAAGCAAAGTTGGGATGTTCTCACGCTTGAGTTCAAAGGCTCGTAAAAGGTTAGAGTCAAGTTAAACTTCAATCTTTGAGAAGAGATTTTGAGTATACTAGAATGAATGAAATTGAGCCGCTAAATGATTATAGTACTAGACCTGACCGATATTGTAAATCAAATGAAAACCTATGGTGAGTCCATTACAGAGAAAAGATTAGTCCGTAAGATCCTAATGAGTCTAAATAGAAAATATGATGCTATAGTTTGTATTATAGAGGAGATCACTAGGGATATGAAGGGGACACTTAAGGCTTTGATCAATAGTTGATAAGTCATGATGAACCATCTGAAAAAAGCTTTTCAAACATTGAGTCTTAGCTCAAATCGGAAGAATGATGAGCCATCTAGTTCTAATTCAAATCAGGGAATCCAAAAGATGAAGAAAGAACCGAAAAACAAAGGCAAGAAGTAGGAAGGCAAATCAGATCAATTAGTGAAGAAAAAATATGAAGGAAGTAGTAGTTCAAGTTATTCAAAGTGTTCTATTTGCTCAAAAATGCACAATGGTGAATGTTGGTTTAAAGGAAAACTAAAGTGTAAAAATTGTCACGAGGTTTTGATGCGGGGGTGAATCGATAGAGAATGAAAACTAAAACAACATTAACACATCTAAGAAAGAAGAATGATAAAAGAGCAAAAGCTCTATATTTCTCAATAGAAATTCTCATAAACAAAAGTCTAATTTCCTCTTACATAGACGCTCCTATTTAAAGAGCTATCCTAACCACCTTAATAAATGCTACTACATCCATAAACCACACTTGGTCTTCTAATACATTTATGAACAACATTCCCCAACCCAACATTACACCATGTTTAATCTTCCAATACATTCAATAACATCTAATAAAATAGCCATAATTTGAAAACATAAATTAATTAACTAAATTCAAAGAGAGACTCCTTGAAATCCCAAATGATTCAATGGAGTTACACCCTCCCCAATGCACTACATCAGGTTTGGTCATGTCAACAAGGATTGTAAATAGAAAGGCAATCAACAAGCGAACTGCATTGAAGAACAAGCAGATACCAACATGTTCTCAGTCACCATGCCGCAACTACACAAGTAAGTGAGAATGTGTGGCTTGTTGATAGTGCTTGCAGTAATCATATGACCGCTAATGCTAATCTTCCGTATGATATTGACTACAACAGCATCACTAAAGTGAAGATGGAAAATGGAATGTTGGTTGACACAAAAGGCAAAGGAAGTATTGCGGTGGAAACCAAAAATGACAAAATGTTCATCAAAGATGTTATGTTAGTTCCAAATCTTGATTCAAATTTGCTAAGTGTTGGTCAACTTATAGAGCACTCATATCACCTACATTTTGGTGACAACACTTGCAAGATCTTCGAGAGAGGGAGCAGCAAGAAACCGATGGTAGAAGTTGAGATGAAGAGGAACACACTATGCCAAAAGGCCTCTCGACGACACGATCGACGCATATAAGTTTTGTTTTATGTCGCCTGAGCTTTTCGCATATATATTCTTTTCTGTCGCCTCAATATACACTAAAACCATAATCGTTTAATTTGGAAAAAATGGTGAGCATCTCGCATAAACACATTTGTGTAGTTGTAGAAGGTGGTGATTTCTCTATCTCAAATTTGGAGGGATATCCAAATTGTTGATTGAGCATTTTCCCTCAAATAGCCACACCCTAATTGACTAGAAAATATTAGATATCTTGCATAACATTTAAAATGTTGTCTAAAATGTTGGGGTTGTTTTAAAATTTCCGGGTTATTTTGACTTGTGCTATTTGACTTGTGCTATTTGATGCATATATATCCCTCGCAGAATTAAATCACTTTCAATTCGACCGTGCCCTTCTCAAATTTCTACCTAGAACGTTAACCCGCAAAAGCCCGAAACACCAAATTTCGCCTCTCCTTCCTCGCTTAGCTCGGCTATATTTCGATCCTCACTCTCCTTCATCTTCTCACTTTCGATTCATCAACCTTTAGTCTCTACTTCGCCTTTCACGCCCGATTAATGGAGCTCGCAAATGTACCAAGAGATTCTATATTTCATTTAGATATCAAGAAGCAATTTAGGTTTCAATCGCTTTTTTAGTTTTGGGTTTCAACCGGTTCAATCGATTTTAGTGTTTGATTTCTATCTCAGTTTTTTCGTTTCTATTTGGGGATGTACAGCATTGAATATCATTTTTCCTTTTCTTTATCCTTGATTCGTGTTCATTACTGTTAAAACCCCATCTCTCTCTCTCATTCTCTCTCTCTCCTCAGGTCACCCTCCCTTGACAAGAGACGGCAAGCTGAATCCGTGAAGGTTCATTGACTTTGTCTTGGTGCCAGCTTGTTTTGGAATTCTTGTTGAAACAGACTCTAAAAGAACAGAAGAAGAGGAGGAAGAGGAAGAAGGAGAAGAAGGAGACGGAAGAAATTGATGCTCGATTCCAAATGTAAATTGAGTAAACCGGATCATCCTAGGTATTCTATGATGGGTTTGAATTTGTTTGATTTCTTTTTTTGCCGGTCTCTCGCTTTCCATTATCATACATAATCATTTTGGTTTTTCCCTGCTCAAGAAGCTCTCGGGAACATGAAGACTAATTTGGTGTGATATCCCGCACTCATTTTGAAGCCTATTTTGATTTTCTATCTATGAGTTAGACCTTTTTATATACTTAATTTTATTCTTTTCTTCCCACAGCTTAGTTCCGCTTATATATATAGTTATTAGATAATGGTTTTAGTTTATCACTTTCGCTCTATTGCTCATTATATATGTTTTCCTCTATTTCAAGAAGATTTTGATTATTCAGGTTATTTCATTGTTCTCGGAAGAGACGGTTTTGATTGTTTTGTTTTTTTCAGTTCTATATTTTGGGCTTCTATTAGCTGTGTCAATTTGTGCTTTTGATTGGGTTTTTTGTTGCTGAATTTCATATATTTTTGTATGAAGGTTTGAATAAAAACCCTTAATGTTTAACAAAGTTGTTCTTACTAAAAGTGAAGAGTCCAAGCTAAGCAAGGATGACTTTAGCATGTGCCTCGCGAACCAAAATGTAGAAGAGGTCCATGACTCCCTGCGGCCAAGCGAAGCTGCTGTAATTAGATCCCATTAAACAACCAATGTCTCCCCATCCCTTTATTTTACTGGTATGTGTTTTTCACAATGACATATGTTTTTGACTCACGACCGATCTTTAGCATACCAGATAAAGTTAGTCTTTTGATTCATGAAACATGCACTACAAGCTGCGGGCAAAATTTAGAAACTTCATTTGCAAACTGAATTTTTAATTTCAATATTTGCTTCTGAACATTGAAGTTTAGTTTTTGAGGAGCTAATGGAACACGGAAGGAAAAGGAGGAGAAAGAAGCTAAAAGGTGTAAAACGCCTTCGCATGATTTCTTTCATCTCTTATCTTCTATCAAGGTCAAGGTGCAGCAGGTTGTGTGCCAACCTAAGATTTTTGTGTTATATTTTTTATACTCTTTTCCCCGCACTATTGCCATTTTTCCGCATATCCTGTTTTAGGAGGTGAAGAGAAGGACACACTTTTATTCATCAATCTGATTCATTATTTTACAGTGAGATAACTCCATCTTCTAAAATGGGAGGATCAGAATCACTTCATGAAGTTAGTTCAGAGTACAGGTACCATTTTTTAATAACCTGAACCTCGATTCCTTTTAGTCCAAATAGTTGTTATTGCTATCAAGGGTTTAGGAAAATGAAGGAAGTTTTAAAGGAACTAGATTACAAATATAAAGTGGTGTAGTATTCAATTGAATTGAATATGTTTGCTATAGCTCTCTCTGAGTTATCCTAGTTGCTATAGCAAAACATATTCAATTCAATTGGAGATATTTACACCTCACTCTTTATATTTTTAATCCTTGTTCTTTCTACCTGTCTATTGCATGATTATGTTACAACTCTTGTTCAAGGCTATTGGTGAAGAGAGCTCTTGCAAGGAGATAATCGATAAACACATACATCATTTGCACAGCCTTTTGGAATTTTATTATCTCCCTGGTATTATTACACTTCTCACATTTCAAAACTTTCTATCATCATTTAAGAATATCATTTTCAAAGGTCCATGTCCTCTTCTAATTCAAACCACACAAGCTTGTTGACTCCAATTTAGTTACTGTTTTCTAAATGAATTTTACCATCTTACTTGCAATTTGGCTATTGTACTTTGACGCTTTCAGCTTTTGTCGTTTGTCATGTATAAATTTTAAATGCAGGAAGCTCGCAGTAAGTTTAGTGTTGAAACTGAGCCCTAAACTGCAGTTCTTGTTAATATGTCCTATTTACTTCAACACATTAGTCCCTTGATCTTGTTCTTCCATTTCTGTGGCTGAAAAATCAATTAAGGAGAAAAATATTAAATCTCGCTGTTTAAAAATAATCTATGTGCTTTAATGTTAATGTTATAATACTACATCATAGATTTGGTTCAATCCTTTTGCTTGTGAGCTTGAAACAAAAGTCATCTTCTATTTTTGCTTCCGCCATCAATATCCAAATGCTAAAGAGTGTATTTAAGGATGGTGGTGATAATGGCTTACCTCTACATGGTAACTCTTATTTGTTTGAAGACATGAATTTGTTAACAATTTATTTATCTTTTTCTTGATTGTTTCATGCAGCCTGTATATAACAAGGATGATTTCTTTGACACAATTTAATGTAGTTCTCTTTAACCGTGGAGCAAGAAATGGACATAGGTTTTCTCAGAGAATGAGGACAGATAGTGAGGTTTGCCAATTTATATGAATTTTATTTATGATTACCAAGTGACAAGTCATAGCTGGGGATGTGCTTATCTAATTAAACTTTTTTGGCAGACATTTGGCAATTTCCAGCAGAGATCTAATCTTGGTTATGGCGGCTATGGTCCTGGCCATAATAGCAACTTAACCACATTGGAGGCTACCCTACCATTAAAGCTACATGCCTTGGTAAAACATGATATGATGGCAAGTTCTTTGCCCTCCCTCTTCTTCCCTTTTACAATCTCTTTTAGAAAGTTATTCTCTGTGCTATGGTGGGTTCGGGCTTTTATGTATTGGAAGCAGCTCTAGTGAGATGTACTTGAATTTCAAACCATCTTTTAAGTCACCGGAGTTGTAAACGTAAATAGCCTCAAATGGTTTTGTGATTGAATACCTTGCTTTCTTGCAGGTGATTCCTTTTGCCTCTTCCCCCTAGTGACACATCAACCAAAAGAATAGTATAGATAGATGGAACTAGTGAACAAATTGAAGTTGCTAAATAGCCGCGTGAACCGTGATAGATGTTTTTTCAAGTACAAAATAAAATATATATTCTGTTAGTCATCCTGACCTTAACTGATCAAAATTTTATCATTATGATGTTGTGGTGGTATTATATGTATTGTTATTAACTTATTATCCGGGATCTCAAACTAATATGGAACTAGATTTGTAATGCTTTAAACTACGAAGTTTATTGATGTTGATTGACCTAATACAATCTCATGTATTGGTATGCAATGAAATACAATCATAGTTGGCATTGCATTCAAAAAGCCCTAACAAAAATGATATGGCTGTCTTGATTTTCTATTTTTCATTTTTCATTTTTCTTTATCCAAGCATATGAAAACTCCATTTTTCATTTCCCTATAGTAGTGTTGGTCTTTCCCGATATATGTAATTTAATAGATTAGATTTGATAGGTGGTATTTCTGCATTGATATACCATGTTTTCAATTTCAAGATCTGGGAGGACTATTCATAAAACATCATTTGACAGTCAAGTTATCGCTATGGACCATGCTCACACCGACCATCATTTCCTCGTGGAGATGGGACGGTGTGTTATGGCCTATAATCATTGGCAGTTTTTTTTATATATATTTTTTATGAACTTGTATAACTTTTACTGATGTAGTCTATTGATAATTTGTTGCAGTGGGTTTATATATTCTCACAAGATGAATTCTCACATTACACAGAGTATTATCCCGCCTTCATCCATCAAGTAGCAAGTGTAAATTCCAAATACAACCGTGGAGTCCCGGGTTTTTCTCTCTGGCTCGGGCCCCGTGGTTGCCGAGCATGTACTCAAGATGGAAGTTTGTCTTTCTTCAGTTTGGTCGCAGTAACTCGAACGCTTTTTACTTCCATTGTTTTTTTTTTTTAAATAATCGACAATAAGATGATTGGTTTGTCGTGAGTGTTGCGCTTGGAAATACAAGGTTATTTGGCTCTTCATTGCTCACTCAAATTAACCTACCTAATATACAATATCCGGCTCTTCATGGGTTATGGAAGTCGCGAGTTAAGTGGCACTTGTCCTTGCTAATGGGGGAGTAAGTAGTCTTAAACTAGCTATGCACTTCCAATTCAAACAAATTAAATATGAAGTGTAACTTATTCCGAATGAAATGATATTCCAAGGTGAAGGTCCCGGACCGCAAGACTTTGTTGGGATTATTGTCCTATTAATAATCAATTCAACCATTAGTTTTGTAGAGGAGAATAATGCGGAAATGCTGCATCAGCTCTTATGGAACGCTTATCTCCAAAGACAAGGGTATGTCTCTTTGATTGATGCCTTCCGCTTCACAGATTTTGGCTATGACAGCTTTTATGAGGTCTCGCTGGTCATGTTTTTCTATAAATTAAGGTAGATCTTTTATTTGTAGCTTGTATCTTTTCTGCAGATGAGTTAAATGCCTCAACTAAGCTGCACATGAGTTAAATGCGCATTTAGTAGACCACCTACCAGATTTGGTAAAGAAAGGTTTTGTTCTTTTTCTGCAATATCTTGTTCCTCATTGAGAATGAAGACTAGTTGCTCTTGTAATATGCAGCATAAGTCTCATATGGGGGTCAAGAAATATTTGTGTCTCCTCAAGTAATGGGTCACAGGTTTGTGCCTTTGCAAGCTCACCGCCATTCTGCTTTCTATGACCACTTCTATGATTTGGGTGATTCCGCTCATGATCGATTGTGAAACTAGTACAGCAGCATGCAGCAGTATAGCTAGCTAGTTCCTTTTATTAACTTGTGTCTAGTAGAAATTTTTCATTCATTAAGCATTTAGACTTGTCTTCTCGCATCCAGATTAGTATATATGAGTTATTTTGAACTCAAGTTCATGATTAAGTTTGTGTACATGAGATACTAGTGGATTAATGGAAATTGCAATGAATGATTTTGAATGTGGATTTTATGGTTTCATACTTTCATTAATGGGCAATTTTAATTTCCAGAATGCATGCATACCAATTGTATGTGGACTACTAAAATGTGTCATCATTGAAAACCCAAGTAAGCTACAAACAAAAGCACACCAAAATGTGTGTGGTTGCACAATTTCGCTGTATAACAACAACAAATAAGTGTGATTGGACGGATTACGCATAAATATAAAACACGCATCTATTAGTGGTCCTTGTTATATCTCGCACCACAAAAATTATGTCGCCTAAATAATCCTCAAACGATGCGAAATTGTCGTCCGTGAATGAGATTGACATAACAATAAATCTATTGTCTAAAACCATTTCCCAACATCACATATGTATAATTGAAAAATCTTTCACACAACACTTAAATGTCATCATACAAATCAACCATAGAACTACACTTAATTGTCCTTCTGATACACTTTACTTTACACACATATAATTGTCGGTAAAGTAAATTAGCACAACCTTTAAGTGTTGTTGTATGAGAGAAGACACTACATATGAGTCTTCATATTTTTATTTAAGGGCATTCACTACACAAATAAGTCTTGCAATATGCTTCACAGTAATAGTATTTCAAAAATATGTCATTGTTTTGTTTATCGACAATACAAAACCGCTTGTTTGAATGCTTTTTAAAGAAAACAGATCACAATGTTCCCAAAATGCAAAACTCATCGCGATTACATTTTTATGTGTCGCCTGAAAATTCGCATTTACGTAACTCTTCGCTCGACACGCCACAAGACACTACATCGCATTCAGACGCACATTATTTTAGTTGCTCGCATTTACGTAATAGCTCTGCTGCCCAAGACCTTTTGACATAGTGACATATGTTTTCCTTTGACTCTCAAATATGCAAATGTAGAGTGCAAGAAAAATGGAGCTACAGGATGATCCTTGGCTCACGGCATAGAAGACTTGGACATTTGAATTTTCAAAGTCTCAAGCAACTACATCAAAATGAAATGGTGCAGGGATTGCCAAAAATCAAAGAAGTTACCGATGTATGTGAAGGATGTGCAATGGGAAAGCAAAGACATTATCTCATTTCCAAAAGGGAAAGCAGTGGAAAGCCAAAATTCCACTTGAGTTAGTTCATTTTGATGTGTGTGGTCCAATGAAGACCATAACTCAAGCTGGAAATAGATACTTTCTAACGCTCATGATGATTATTCAAGAATGATTTGGGTTTATTTCCTAAGGCGTAAGTCCTGATGTGTTCTTAGTATTCAAGAAATTTCAAGCAATGGTTGAGAGACGATCGATCTCAAGATCAAATTCCTAAGATCGCATGCAGGGAGGTGAATATACATCAAATGAGTTTGGGAATTTTTGTCGGACATTGGTTTGGAAAGACAACTCACAAAGTAAGCTATACACCGCAAATGAATGGGGTAGATGAAAGGAAAAATAGAACAATTGTGGAAATGGCAAAATCAATGCTGCATGACAAGAAGATGCTTCAAGAATTTTAAGCAGAAACTGCCAACACCAAGCAGTTGTATTTGATGAATAGGCATCCAACAACATTTGTGCAAGGAATGACACCAATTGAAGCCTAGAGTGGAAGAAACCAAGTGTTAACCACTTGAGGGTATTTGGTTCAATCTGCTATGCACATATTCCAAAGGAGTCGAGAAAGAAGCTTGATGAATCAAGTGAAAAGTCTCAGTATTCATGGGATACAGCTCACATACAAAGGGCTATAGGCTCTACAATTTGAAAAAGAAAAAAATGATTATCTACAAAGATGTTCACTTTTGTGAGAAATCATCTTGGGATTGGAATCAAGGTTTAGTCCCGCAACAAGATGTGTAAGATAATATTAACCAATTGAAGCCCTGAGTGGAAAAAAACCAAGTGTTGACCACTTGAGGGTATTGATACAGCTCACATACAAAGGGCTATAGGCTCTACAATTTGAAAAAGAAAAAAATGATTATCTACAAAGATGTTCGCTTTTGTGAGAATCATCTTGGGATTGGAATCAAAGTTCAGTCCTCGCAACAAGATGTCCAAGATAATATTAACCAATTGAAGCCTGGAGTGGAAAAAACAATTGTTAACCACTTGAGGGTCTTTGGTTCAATCTACTATGCACATATTCCAAAGGAGCTGAGAAAGAAGCTTGATGAATCAAGTGAAAAGTCCTGTGGTTCATGGGATACAGCTCACATACAAAGGGCTATAGGCTCTATAATTTGAAAAAGAAAAAATGATTATCTACAAAGATGTTCGCTTTAGTGAGAAATCATCTTAGGATTGGAATCAAGGTTCACCCCGCAACAAGATGTGGAAGATAATGTTGTTCAAAATGAACAAGAGGTTTCATAACATTTGGAACTTGATCCACTACAATAGCCACCGCCTCACAAATTCCTCAACAACCCTCACCAGCACCTTCAAATGCACAATCAACTCCAAGCTCAACACCGATTAGGTTGAGAAGCTTGAATGATGTGTACGAAAGTCGCAATGCATGCTTGTTCAAACCCGAGCATTTTGAAGAAGCCGTAAAAGAAGATGAATGGAGAATCACGATGAAAGAGGAGATCAATGTAATTGTGAAAAACAATACATAGGAGTTGGTTGACAAACCAGGATAACAAAGATGTTATTGGTTTAAAGTGGATTTACAAAACCAAGCTAAATGCCGATGGTTCTGCATAAAGAAACAAAGCAACATTGGTGGCAAAAGGGTACTCATGAGATAGCCGGAGTCGATTTCAAGGAAACTTTTGCACCAAGTAGCAAGGCATGAGACCATAAGAGGTCTGATTTCCATTGCTGCACAAAAAGGCTGGTTTCTACACTAGTTAGATGTAAAGTCGACATTTCTAAATGGAGTGTTAAAAGAAGAAGTGTTTGTGGAACAACCACAAGGTTTCATTAACAAGGGTAAAGAGCGTAAGGTTTACAAACTGAAGAAGGCTCTTTATGGTTTTGGAAATAAGCCCCAAGAGCTTGGTATGGTGAGATCGATTCCTATTTCAAAGAAAAGGGTTTCAAACGAGTGAAAATGAACCTCCCTTTACACCAAAACTGAAGGTGAATCAAGCATTCTTATTGTCTCCTTATATGTTGATGATTTGGTATTTATCGGAACTTATGAAAAAATGATTTCAAATTTCAAGTTTGATATGATGATGAAATATGAAATGAGTGATTCGGGAATCATGCATTATTTTCCTCGAATTGAAATAGTTCGATCAATGGAGGGAATCTTCATTACACATAAAAATGTGCAAAGGCAATTCTAGAGAAGTTCAAAATGTTTGGTTGCAAATCGTTGAAACACCTCTAGTTGTCAATGAAAAATTTCAAAAAGAAGATGGAAGTGGTAGTGTAGATGAGAGTATATACAGAAGTTTAGAGGGAAGTTTGCTTTACTTGGACAAAGAACAAGGCCTGACCTTATGTATGCTTTTACGCAAGTCCATATCCAGATTTATGCACAAGCCAAACCGTGAGTACACTATGGAGCTGCAAAGAGGATCCCGAGATACATTCAAGGTACAATTGACTTTGGAATCATTTATGAGAGGAATGTGGAACCAAAACTCTTTGGTTTCTATGATAGTGATTGGGGAGGCGTGTAGATGACATGAAAAAGCACATCCGTATACTTTCACACTTGAACTGGTGTATTCTCTTAGGCCAAAGAAGCAAAAATCAAAGGCTCCTATCTACAACCGAAGTTTAGTATGTTTCTCCATCTATAGCTACTTACTGCAAGCAATTTGGCTCGAGAAGAGTCATTGAAGATTTTGGTGAGAAACAAGAATTTGCAACAATCATTCTCATGCGACAACAAGTCTGCGATTTGCATGAGAAAGAATCCAGTTAATATCATAGTAAGGCAAAACATATTGCCTTGAAGTTTCACTACATCGTGGATGCAGCTTTGAAGAGAATGAAGTGGATTTGGTCTCTTACTGCATCATCAAGACCAAGTAGCGTATATCTTCACCAAAGCTCTACCAAGAGAGAGGTTTGAATACCCTCGATGCCTACTAGGAATGAAGAAGCAAAGCATTAAGAGGAGTGTTGGAATTAATGCTTTCCTCACAATATGGGAAGCTCCAACAAAGTTTGCTAAAGTGCATTCACGGCGAGTTCACCGAGGGAAAGGTCGGAAGCGAGTTAGTTTGAGAAGTAGTTGTAAGACCCTCAAATTAGTTATTAATTTCTAATGGTTTCATGGAATTAATAAAGTGTTCGCTTTGTACGAAGTTAGGTGGTTCAAGGGTGGAGCGGAAGTGTTTCGGACTTAATTTTATTCGGAAAGTATGACTTTTAGGGCGCAAAGGTTGATTTTTATACATTGGGTTTCTCCGAAAACTTCCTTCACGAAAAGTTGTAGAGCACGCCAATATGAGTTCGTGGACATGTGGAACGCCAGAATCAGAGTTCGTATGAGAAAGTTATGAGTGATTGAAAATTTTGGAAATTTCTATAAATAGGAAAAATTCCGGGATTTTTCATTACCCCAGAATTTTCCTTTTTCCATTTTCTCCCCGAGAATTCTCTCTGTTCTCTCCTCCTCGAAATGACCCGACGATCTTACCCGATTCAATCTCGCAATTCCTACCACCTCCCGCGACGGACAAGCCAAGGACCACTTAGACTTGCCTCACGACTTCCCTCTGTGGTGGTGAGTTGCTCGGTGACCACCGGAAGTAGCAGATCGGAAGCACCCAAAGTTTACACTTTCGGATCCGACCGGTTCTTCCCGATTCCTGCATCATCTCTACCGATCTTTCGGTTTTGGAATATCCTCCTCCCTCTTGATCATCCCCATATTGGCCTTGCATCCACGATTTGGAGAGTGGAGCAAAAAGATCAAGGTTTGAATATATCGATGGTCCACAACGAATCTAGAATCGATTAGAGGGGCGAGATTAATTCAACTTCCAAGCTTGATCTAGGACGATTTAAACCGAATCTCGCTTAGCTCTAGGTATGAAGGTTGCTCATCGCTCAATATGAACAAGTTTGTAGTTGACGACTTTTGCATCGCGGGAGGTGGTTGATCCGGAGTTGACCGCCACCGCTGACCATTACCACGCCGACCACGCCGCGTGGTCGAAAGGCCCAGCGCCTTTTTGTGTTCTGTTTTCAGTTTATTCGCTCACGCATCGATAATACGGTCATTTTGATATATTATCACGGTCATTTTGGAGAAAGTTGATGCATGCTAGATTTATTTATTTTATGCGTTATCTTCGGTTTGTGATCCGGAGAGGATCCAACCATCGATTTACTTCAAATTGTGATGTGTTGATCGTATAGCTGTTTCGATGACTTTGTGTGGTCACGGATGAGGATCCAACCGTGGGATCATCGCTTAAGTGTGTTTTATGATTCGCTTGCTAAGTGGCGATCATAATGCGTGATTATGTGATTGACTTAAATTGTGTGAGCGAGTATGGATGTGATGCCCGAAATTGCATTATTTATTTTCTCTCGAGGATTTTTCGAATTTAAATTGTGGTTATTGGGCGGTTTTCGTGGCTCGTGGATGGAGCCGGAAGTATTTCGGACGCAATTTTATTCTAAAGTATGACTTTAGGGGTTTGCAAAGGTTGACTTTTGAAGTGTTGAGATTCTCCTCAAAACTTCCTTCACGAAAGTTGTAGAGCTGGCGTGATCACGAAGTTCGTGGACATGTGGAACGCGAGAATTGGAGTTTGTATGAGAAAGTTATGAAGCGTTTGAAGTTTTGGGAAAGTTCTACATAAATAGGAGTTTCCATTTTGGAAACTTACTATTTCCATTTTCACATTTACCATTTCCGGAAATCGAAATCCTCCTCATCTCTCTCCTCATCACTCCGCTGGCCGATCCAATCTCGAACCCTCGCGGATCCCAATCCCGATTTTCCAAATGAGCTCCCGGCGGCACTGCAGACCACTGACGAAAGCCTGCATCGGTTCGGCCTCCTCCGCGGCGCCCTCCCCTCGTGGTGTCCTCTAGCCGCCCATTCTCGCGGTGGCGCGCATAAGGCGGTGCGATTGGTGATTTCGACCCGACCGGAAAAACGCAGCCCCACGCAATCAGCCTTCAAGCTTCCTTCCTTGGCTCGTGGGGATCGCCCTGAGTTGATCTATGGTGTTTGTTTGGATCGATTTTACGTGGAAATCGATTCAACCTCGATTGGGATTACCGCTCACGCGGCTTGTGAGGTAGTTTTCACCCTTTTATGCTTGTTTTCTCGACTTCGAAGCTAGTTATGAAAATCCACAAGCATGCTTAGATGAAGCTTTTGATGTTGGGAGTTTTGTGAAATAATGAGTTTTTGGCCCGTGCCGGTACACCACACTGCGGGGCGCGCTCCGGTGGTGTTCCGGCCATGTAAGGGACTGTTTACGGTATTATATATGTTCTACTCGTTGATCACGAAGCCGTTTTCGAGGATATATAATATGCAAATTTTGGAGTTCGAATGGAATTGTTATGATTTTCACGGTTTCATATCGGTGAATTTATTCGATCCGTGAGGATTCGATCGACTTGTGGTTTGGACATATCGATGCGTGGAAGTATTAGGAGACATTGGGTGGTCTCGGATGTGGTTTCGCCTTAATTGGGCGTCACTTTGGGAATTTTGGTTTGATTTAGGGTTTTGAAGGTTATTCTTTGTGATTCGTTAATTGAATCGGGCTGTAATTCCTTAGGGTAATGTGACGAGGTATTCTTTGGACAGCTAATTTGGGTGATTTGGCTGCCTTGTTCTGTATTGAAGACGCAATGGGAGTTTCAAGGTGAGTAAATCTCATGATATGTGTTATGAGCCTAGTTACCATATTGTCTTGGAGTTATGGGATTAACTGTGACTATTAATGGTATTAGTGGCATTTACGTGTGGATGACTATGTGTGTGTGTATATATATTATGGGGTATATATATATATACATATGTATTCATGTATTAGTAGCTCGCGTGGTGAATCTTTGTGATGATTGTCATGTAAGGCTTGTGTAGGAGTATACGCGGTGATGATCGGTAGGATGATTGCTATGCATTGTGATGATTGGCGATATCTGTGTGATGACCGCTATATCCGTGTGATGAATATGAATCTAGGTGATGATTGCTATCTATGTGATGACCGCGATATCTGTGTGATGAATATGTGTGAGGATAGCTATCACTGTGATGACCGGGCGATATCCGTGTGATGATTAGTTGGACGATCGCTTATCCGTGTGATGACCGGGCGATATCAGGTGATGATTAGTTGGATGATCGCTATCCGTGTGATGATCGGAGGGATGATTGCTATCCGTGTGATGACTAGCAATGAATCTAGGTGATGATCGCTATCTATGTGATGACCGTGATATCACATGTGATGAATATGTGTGAGGATCGCTATGCATTGTGATGACCTGGCGATATCCGGTGGTGATGATTAGTTGGACGATCGCTATCTCAGCGTGATGACCGGGCGATATACCGGTGATGATTAGTTGGATGATCGCTATCCGTGGTGATGATTAGTAGGATGATGGCTATCTAGCGTGATGATCGGTAGAATGCGTGCGATGATCGCGGTGATGACCGCTTTCGGTGGAGGAGCCGGAATTGTTATTTAGTTAACAATGATCGAGAAGATTCTTTGTAATCGTAGGGGTTACCTACTTAACGCCGCAGAGTATGAGGTTACGATGTTTACTATGATTTGAATTGTTTGACTAGTGTGACCTCCCCTGAATCTAAATTATATGCAGTGTTACTATGAATTGTTCTCGCTTTGTTTTGAATTGTGATTGCCTTGTTTTCTTCTTGGTTTGATTGATTGTTGGCTTGATTTATCTTGAAGACCATAGTGGTGACGATTATGCTCACGTGTGAGGATAGAAAGGTGATTCATTGTTTTCACCTTTGATGTCATGTTGATGACAAAGGCTTCCGATGGGAAGGGAATGAGTGTGTGATTCTCGAATTCGCCGTAGAGAAGTTAGAATGGCATCAAACATTGCTTGAGGGAGTCTTGTTTGATTTAATTTGTGTAATGGGACGCTAGTTGAGAATCTAAGCATGAAATTTTGTAGTCACCGATTGACTTATGTAGGCACGCGATATGGAAGATTATGGAATTGATGGCCGTAGGTGTGAGCTATGTGTATATCGTGTTTAGGTTGAGGTGACTTAAGAAATGTGTTTTGCTTTGTGGTTTTGAGTTTACTCATACGAAGCTTCATAAGCTTACGGGTTTGTTGTGTGGCAACCCGGTGCACTATTCAATGAAATTGTGTAGGGGTTAATCCTCGTAGGTCGCGGAAATCGCGGGAAATTTGAAGTTGAGGTGGCGCGTCTCGGCAAAGCATTACGGTAGGAAGCCCTTTTGTGACTTTACCGTGTTATGACTTCCAGCTTGTAGTGAACTCGAGGAGTATTTACGTTTTATTTTGTGGACGCAATTTAATTCGTAGCTTATGTAATATATAACTCTCGCTGAGCGAAAGTGTATATTAACTTGGATTGGTTCAGGGGCATCGGTATGTACTTGTTTTAAGGGAAAGATGTTCCGTGTATTTGTATTGATGACTGAGCGTTCACGCATATATAATTATGGGGTTATATATACCCGATTTTTATTTGTGTAAAAATCGTGGTGACAATGGATGATTTTGTGCTTGTCTTGGTTTTGTGTGAAAACGCTTGGCAGGATTTAGAGGTGAGTAAATCTCACGCGTGGTTCATTTACTGAACTGAGTTATTTAATTGTCGGAATTGATTGATAATTATAAATCGTTTTCAAAAATAAAGATTTGTTTGAAATAATATGAACTCAATCGACCACGGTTCATAGGGCTACTGGCTCACGAGGTAAGAAAATGAATTTAAGTATAAAATGAATTTCTTGGTTTTAATAATTTATGAACTATAGTCGGTATTAGTGGTCATTCCTCAAGTTGAGTGACTACGTTATATATATATATATATATATATATATATATATATATATATATATATATATATATATATATATATATATCACGTGAAAAATATATATCTGGATGGTGTGGCATTGTGATATGTAGATTATTGAATTGAACATTTACTTATGTCGGAAATATATTTGTATTGGTAGAATTGTTGTGATGCAAACGATATTTGTGAGTGAGTTCATATATTGTTTTGGGGTATGACTTTCCAGGAAACAATATGTTGTGGGAAATGGTATTTCTATTGTTTTGAAAAGTGTTTGAAGATGTGGGAGTCAGCAGGTTGTGATTTCTCCTTTTGGTGATTTGAATAATGTTTTGGGTCCAAAGTGAGACTTCGTTTAAATGTTTTGATCTAAGGGTCAAGTTGACCTAAGGATCGGGGTCGTAGGTTGTGACCTCGGGCAATTATTATCGTAAGGTGAACCTGCACCTAGGTGACGAGTTACGATATATTGATGTTCTACGTGGCTTTCTCCGGTACCTCACACGTATGCTATACCGCTCGGGGTACCGATGCACCTCCTAAATCTGTACCAAGAACACACACGCGTTTAGAGGGGTAAACTGGCACTCTCGGCTTACACCTCTCCATGCCTCGAGTGAGAAGCTAATATAGGTGTATAGTAAGTAAATAGTAGACAAAGGAGTTATTACCCGTAAAGGTGGTTGTGCTAATGCCTTTATACTCGAGCATGTGAAGGAAGTCACTCCCATCTTCGGCGTGGGACACTAGTTGTTCTTCCTCGATGCCATATCAGCCCTCCCCGCGGTGTAAATAGTTGGGGCGGCCGCCTTGCCTGTGGCCCTCGGGTGCCCGGGGTGGCATCCCAAATGAGCCCCCGCCATGGTGGGTCGTGAACCCGACCCATGGCATAGTACATGGGAGTACCGGGATGGGGCCCGGCCGTTAGTGCCAAACTTAGTTGAGACTTCCCTAGTATGTACATCTCGGTTAGAGCTCTAGTGCATGCCTTAGCGTGTCCAAGTTGGACCCGGATTTTCATATTGATTTGTTAGGTTAACATTTCTTATGATTTTGTCACGGGGTGACTTGTGTTGTTTCTTTTGGGAAAAGAATGTTGGTTTTAAGGAATCATGGTGTGTGTTTCTTTTCTTTGAGTTGCAAGGTTTTCCTCGGGATTGGTGTGTGTTGCTTCCTTAAATTGAATCGGTGGATTCCTCGTGGATTTTGGTGTGAGTCATTTTCTTCTTGAGTTGAAAGGTTTTCCTCAAGTTATTCACGTGAGTTGTTTGACTTCCTTATTTATGTTCATTCTTCATTTCTATTATTTGTTTTAATGTAATCTCCTGAACTAAGTTATATGCGAGGATTACTGTCTTTTTGAATTGTTTGTTTTAATGTGATCTCACGAACTAAATTATATGCAGGGATTACCGCTTTTGAATTTTTGTTTTAATGTCAATTCCTGAACTAAACTCTATGCAGGGATTTATATGATTTTTATTGTTTGTTTTTAATATGATCTCCTGAACTAAGTTTCTATGCAAGGATTACCGATTTTACTTAATTCAATTGTAAGTGGGCGGTTGTGGTTTGAGATTTGTAGTGAGTTGTGAAATGAGTCGTGATGTCATCGTTTTGACAAATGCTTTATGTTGAGGGAAGTGAGTGTGATTTTCAGTAGATTTGTCGTTGAGATGGAAAATGATTTGAAAACGTCACTAAGGTGTGACAACTACTTTTGTTGAGACAAATGAAGGTTGATTTTGTAGTTCGTTATGTTTTAAAATGTTTTAAAAACATAATTGAGTTTTAATTGTTTAGTTGAAGTATTGTGAAATTGGATGCATGAGTAGAGTCGAGCATGTTGATTTTGATATGAGTTAACTTACGTGAGCATGATATGATATGATATGAACTTGATGTTTGGTTGTGTTTTTGTGGAGTTAAATGTTGTTGCTTTTAATTTATCTCACGAAGTTGAGAAATTATAAGCATGAGTGGCGTGAGTCATTTTAATTGAGTTTACTCATATGAGCTTAAAAAGCTTACGGGTTTGTTGTTTCAACCCGGTGCACTTTTCTATAGTGTAGGGTTTATTGTGCAGGTTAGAATTTAATCGCCATCAAAGCCGAGGTGTACGCTCGCAGTGGCGTGGACGTGGAAGGGTACTCTTAGTTTTAAGTCTTCCTACTGTGTAGTGAGTTGTGGTGGGTGTGTTTACTTATTGAATTGTCATTCAGTTTGATTTGTAAACTATCATGTAATGTAATATGTGACTCTAAAGAACGAGTCGGTATTGACATTATGAGCTCAGCTTTGTTTTGTTGCTTAATTTAAATGAAAAATTTTATATGTGTTTTTCTTGTGATTGTTAAGTTATCGCTGTTTTTATTTGAATTTATTTATTCAAAATTCGGGCGCAATGATGAGTGTTCATGAATAACTTTGCTGAATAACTAAGTCCTGTTTGCTAAAGGTTTGAGTCCATTCAAGCTGTGCTAAACTTGCCGAGTTGAAAGACTTAGCTGCGGTGAAAGATATTTTACAGCCACTTGCATTACTGTTTGTTCCACTCCAGATTAAGCTAGATATTTTTGTATCTAAAGTACTTTTTAATCTAGTTTAATATGCTTTTCATTCTAGATATTTTGTAGTTAATCTTGTACCCTATATAAGGGAAGAGATGGTTGATGTAAAAGTGTGAACAAGTTTAGAAACTCAAGTACACAAGTTTGCTGAGTTAAGTTGATCTATTCATGTTTCATTTGCTACTGCAAATTAATCAAATCAACAATGTTGTGGTTTCAATTATATTTTGTTCAAATACAAAGTAGAAGCAATCAAATACATATTCAACATAATTATCAACACATGGCCAATACTTTATCCCTAGCTTGCAGGTAAGCACCACAGGTCTTCTCCTCCAAGATGATCTTCTTTTCTTTTCGCACGTAAATAGTTATGTTTTCTTTTGATTTAAAAGGACAGTTAAGCGACTTGGAATACCTGATGAGATGATAATACTTATGCTGGCAGGTGACATGGCTCGTAATGCTAGAAACAAGTACCCCTGCCTAAGTTTTTAATGATGAAAATCAGAGACTTAACTTGTATGGAGATAATGTTGAGGTGAGATTCCACATGTGGACGCAAATGGAAGTAACCTGGGTTTACAAGCAATAAAACCTAGAATGATAAATCTAGAGTCCACCAGAGAATTAGAGAAAAACTCTCATTTTATTAAATTTGATATGATAAACTGATTCCAATACAAAGCATGATGGTCCTTATATAGGCATCCAAGATCTAAACTCATAATCTAACAAGAAATCCTAAAAGAATCCAAATTTAAAAGGAAACTAAGAACCTAAAATAAAAAAGAATGAATCCTAAAACAAATGACTAACCTAAAATATTAAATCCCGAATTGGATAATTAAAACGATATATTTTGGCCTAAATCTATCGTGGCTCGCTAAAGTGAGTCTTGAAGATCTCATCGCTCCCATTCCGAAAAGGTATCATGTGTCTCCAAGCGGACATTCTAGCCAAAAGTTCATCTAATCTGATTCACAATTAAGACCTGACTTTTATCACGAGAAACCCAAAAATCCAAAACCAAATCTTCTTCAATATTCCAAATGACTTGTAACCTCATTACGCGTGAGTTACCTATTTTCCAATCACTTTTCTTGATTCTATGCCGCTTCTTTGCTTTTATGGTTTTCGGCTAAATTAGGCCCATTCTCGTCCTACATCATTCTCCTCCACTATGAAGACAAGAATAGGTAGACAAGAGACTCAAGAAAAAATTAGACAATTGAACACGTGGATTATTGGCTGGATCTTCTACATATTCCGATGGCACAATCATGAACCCAACACCATAGATGAGTCATCATATGCATTTTGGCTTTCATAAGAAACCTTAGTAGATTCTTCTCGGCTCTCAAGGTTGCATTCTTCAATGACATCTGGTTCTGAATGATTAACTTCAGGCTCCAAGACTTCTTTATTACTAATAATCATGTCTAGATGAACAATTTCATCTTTAACCTCTTCTTGGTCATCATGGATGATTTCTTGTGGAGTTTCTTCCTTTAGAAACTCTTCCCGCTTTTCTTCAGATAAACTATTAATCTCAAAGGCAAAGAAAACTTGACTCTAACTTCTTCTTGAAAAAACCTTAGGAGGATAAGTTTTGTTCGAAAATCTATAGAAAAATCTCTAGGTAGAAATTTTTCTGTAAGAAGACCTTTCATCTTCCGTCATGTCCTAACATGCTCTTTTCCTTGCCTCTGACGCAGAACTGCGTGCAACTAATCCCACCAATAAGCTGCATCTTTCTTCAGCCTTCCTAAAACCATCTTAGCTTGCTTGTGTTTTGGAACCTCCATGATCTCAAAGAATCTATCCACTTTAACTTGCCAATCCAGAAAATCCTCCACGCTCAAGTGACCAGAAAAGTAAGGAATATTAGCCTTGGTTATGAGAGATCCTAGAAATCATAATTAATATCACCTCCACCACCACGTGGAGCTCTAGCACGTTGTCCTTCCCCGCCTCACATTTACACTTTTTTTGTAGTTGTTTAGCTCCTTCCAACAACCCACAAAATTACATCATTTGAGCGGCGTTCATGGCTGCCATTTGAGCATTCATGGTAGCGGTCATCCGAGCAATCATCTAAGCGGTAAGCGCATCCAAATCCGCTCTTGTTACTAGAGCACGTTCATCAACCATTGCTACAAAGGTAAATAAAAAGACAGAAAGACACCTTTGAAACCACACCCAGCGGGGGAAGTAACCTCGGTTTACAAAGCAATAAACCCTAGAAAGATAAATCTGGAGTCCACCAGAGAATTAGAAAAACTCTCATTTTATTAAATTTGATATGATAAAGCGATTCTAATACAAAGCATGATGGTGCTTATATAGGCATCCAAGACCGAAAATCATAATCTAACAAGAAATCCTAAAGAATCCAAATTTAAAAGCGAAACTAAGAACCTAAAATAAAAAGAATCCTAAAACAAATGACTATCATCAGATAATTAAAAGCGATATATTTTGGCATAAATGCAGCCGGGGCTCACTAAAGTGAGTCTTGAAAATCTCATCGTTCCCATTAGGAAAAATGTATCATCGCCTCAAGCGGACATTCTAGCCAAAAGTTGTTCCTAACTGATTCATAATTAAGACATGACTTTCACCACGAGAAACCCGAAAAATCCAAAACCAAATCTTCTTCAATATTCCAAATGACTTGCTTGTAACCTCATTACTAGCGTGAGTTACCTATTTTCCAATCACTTTTCTTGATTCTATGCCGCTTCTTTGCTTTTATGGTTTTCGGCTAAATTGAGCCCATTCTCGTCCTACATCACCACGATTATCGGTTTTGATATACGTGTCTACCTGGGTACTATTTCGATATTGTGAGACCGAGAACTGAGAATTTAGGTGAATCTGATTGTTTCTCCTTTTGAATGTACTTCTGCTCTATTTATTTTCTAAATTTCTTTTTCTTACTTTTGGTTATAAACCAAAACTTGGTTCTTGGTCGGATCGAAGTAACAAAACATGAAGTTCCCTATTCAATTATAGCTTCTCAATTTCCTTAAGGGGTGCGTGACCACTTACCCAATTTTAGCCCAAAATTGTCCATTTGCTCCACTAAGAGTTTTTAACCCCATTTACCCAATCTAACATCTATTGGCTGATTGCCCTCATACTCTCTCTCTCTCTCTCTCTCTCTCTCTCTCTCTCTCTCTCTCTCTCTCTCTCTCTCTCTTAGAAGCCTCAATGGACCCGAGTGAATCACACCCAAGCCTTGAGTCGAATCAGAATCGGACTCACCGCCACCGCCACGTCGCGACCTCCACTCACTCACGAAGTTCCTTCGATCCATGGCGAGTCCGACTCCACCATCAAGGTCCGCGATTTTGCACCTGCAATTTCCACAGTTCGGTCGATCCGAGAGCAATCATCGATTACGGAGCTTCAAGGTCGGTGATTTCCCACCGCAATATCCGCGGTTTCGGTCGATCCGAGAGCAATCATCGATTCTAGAGCTTCAAGGTTTGGCGATTTCCCACCTGCAATATCACAGTTCGGTCGATTTCGCACATGCAATTCCTAGGTGCCCGAGCACCTTTTTTTTTGGTATAGTGTGAGCTCCGAGAATGGGGAAGGAAAAAGTGACCGTGTACAATTGAACATATAAATTGATCAATTGTGTTTGTAGTGTATTCATTTTGGTTCACTTGAGGGCAATAATATGATTATTGGAGGGTAATAATATGATTATTGGGGCAATAATATGATTATTAAGAGGCAATCATATGATTATTGGGAGGCAATAATATGAATATAAATTGATCAATTGTGTCTCAGAGTGTATTCATTTTGGTTTTGGGAGTTTATACAATTCACTGGGCGACAATAATATGATTGTGGAGGTAATAATATGATTATTGGAGGTAATAATATATGATTATTGGGAGGCAATAATATGAGTATTGGGGGCAATAATATGATTCTTATGAGGGGCAATAATATGGTTCTTGGGTATTATTAGAGGGGCAATAAATTCAAGCGCCGGAATCCGGACAGCAGTCCGTGGCGGATTTCCGGTGACCGGTCACTAGATTTCCGGTGACGGTTGCGGATTCTGTCATCGATTTGCGGATTCCTGTCACCGTCGCCGGAGTTCGCGGCGGCCACCGTCACCGGAGCACGGCAAGGTGGAGGATGACTTTTCTCTCTAAGTGAGAAAAAGGAGAGGGCAAAAAAGTCCCAAAAATAAATAAAAAGAATAAAAAAAGAATTAATTGGGTATTAGGGAAATAATCTCTTAGAGTGTTTTGGGTAAATGGGGTTAAAAAACTGTTGGTGGAGCATGCAAGTGGACAATTTTTAAGCTGAAATTGGAGTAAATGATCATTTCCCATTTCCTTAATTAAGTACTCATTTGCAACCTATATCCCTATCGAGAAGCGGAGTTTCTGTACATATTATAGTGAATTACCAATGCAGGAGAGAATCTTTGATTGCTAGATGAACCCTTTACAACAAAAATTCATGATACCTCAAAGCAACTTTTTGTTGCTATTTATTTCTCGTTTAGCATTTCATTGTACACCAAAAATCATTTTAGCATCTTCTCATTGCTTAATTAATTTGATAGTTCAACATTTATATCTAGTGGCTATTTATCAGTTCTCTTGTATTGTTGTGTATACGTTCGCGATTTGAACTTGTGTAATCACTTATTTTTACTTGTTTTATTATCGCTGTTGCTAATGATAAATAGGCATTCATTTTTTGGCTTAGATATTTATGAGCTGCTGACCGTTACTTTCGAGGCACTTGGGATCCTAAATGAGATATGGAACCCATTAAGGGTCCGTGTGTGAAAAGCATCTGAGAATCTTTGAAAACCCCATGTGCTAACACACCAATTTTAGAGAAAATTAGGCCCCGTTTGGGATTGCTTAAACTTTTAAAAAATCAGTTTTTGTTCAAAATTTTAGATTATTTTGTGTTTGGTAAATAAATAAAAGCAGCTTTAATTGAAAGTTATAGGTCACCGGTAGCAGATTTTAGAAGCAGCCCGAGAGGTTGCTTTTAGAATCTCTTGTGGATCAAAACATACTCTGCAGTTGTTTTATGTAATCGACAAAGACTTTTAAAAATATTATTTACCAAACCACGAAACTGTTTTAATTTACAGCTGATTATTCTCACAACACAAGAAGTAGCGATTTTTTTAAAAGTCACAAAGCAATCCCAAACTAGCCCTTAGACTTCTAAGATCTGTGTGAACATGTCAAGCAGTGCTTGGCGTTTTTTTTGGGAGTTGAGAGCAAATTCACTGTTCACCACCACCGTAATACCAACTGATGAGCAAGCCAATGCCTTTACAACAAAGTTTGAAGGAAAATCGGGTGTGAGAACCCTTGTTATAGAATGTCATATGTTGCTTGAAGCTTATTATTTGAAGTCTTATTTTGTATCTGTATATTTTGGACTTCCATCTGCACCAAGTATTTTTCATTAATTTTGAAATAGGGGATCGTGACATTGTTCTCGGTAGAACTTGCTTCAAGGACATGAAAAGCATCTGGGATGATGTAGGTATAGTTTGTAGCTTGAATGGTCATACAAGGGGATATTTCTAGCATATCACGTCTTTAAAACAGATCTGCTTGATGATATATATCATGTTCAGTTGTTGTAATATGTAGTAACATTTTGTGTATACTTGATTAGTTGCAATTGTAAATCATTTGAAGGAGAAAGCGTCATAATTAGTTTTTGAGATGCGACACTATGTTCAGATTTTTGCATATAAAGGGTGTATTGGACAATTATTATATATGGACTTCTTCCCTCACACCAAGAGCATATTAGGGTATATTATTTACTGGAAACCAATTACTCAATTAGTTTGACAATGGCAAAAGAACAAAGCAGCAGATACACGAGTTAGGCTTAGATGTATTTTTTATTTGATAACTTGAACGGTAGGATGCCATGAAAGGCTCTTCCGTTTAGTTTTTGCTTTTATCTGCTACAAAGTTGAATGGTCCAATCACAACATGATTCCTTTTTGCTTCGTCTCAAATGTCGTATGTTTCATACAATGAAACAACATGTATTGGGTAATTCCACAATATCCGATATATAGATTGCATCCGGGAAGAGATCAACACACATACAATACCTACCGCTTGAACCCAAAATAACATTTTTTTCCTGACCGAGGGGACTCGAAGAAAACCGGGCCAATATCCGTGGCCCAAGCTTAAATATATTGTCTAGAGGCTAAATAAAGCCTACTTGGAGACCAAGCAATCTTGAAGCAAATCTGAATTTTTTTTATCTACTATTAATTATCAAATATTTGATAATTAAGGATAGTTGTTTGCTTACCAAGATTGAGCGGGGAGGGAAGGTTGTGGAAGTAAAAGCAGGGCTCTTATTGATTAAGGAATAAATGGCGTGGACTTGCAGCTGAAGATATATATTGCAATTAAAGAGTCCTCATGAAGATAATCAAGCTTACCTTGGCTGAGAGAGTTAGTTTGCTTTCATGAATATCAAGTTGACCAAGTATCCCATGCAATTAAGATGGCATGCATGTGCAGCGTATGGAAGGAATCAATCATCCTTAAATTGCAATGATGAAGGAACATATATGTAATGCATATATGGTGGCTCATGCATGGTTTAATTAAGGAAGGCCATTAGCCTTCGCTACCAATATATATATATATATATATGCATGCCGACCTCTGGGCTCCCGTGAAGAGATATATTTGCAATTAAGATACGTGCATATCCAAGAGTCAATCTTTGAGGTAATTACGTTGCACGGAAGAAGATTGCATCCGTGCATCCAAGAGGCAATTAACCTTTGCCTATATTCTAGCTGGCAGCGAGGAGGATAATTATTAATTATATACGATAGTTATCGAAACTATTAAGAGTTTTGATTTGATTCAAGGCCAATATATGTGGCCTAAAATATAGTATTTCATTCCTATTTGGAAGGAGAATCTACTGAGTAGCCAATATATAAAGGCTTTTTAACAATACAAGAAAATATACAAAACTCTCAACTCAACTAATCGCATGCAGTTATCAAGCCTCCCGAGCAAATCTTCAACCTCGTTGAAACCCTACGGCGACCATACTTCCAGTTCTAGTCTCCCCAGAGCCATTTGCGATATCACGCCGCCATCGCAGCCCAAATGAAGCTTAAAGTCACACTTTAGCAAAACCGCGCTTTCTCGTAACTTCCTGCTGATTGCTCTGCTCAACCTACAACGCGTTGAGTATCGATTGGTGGCCAGCGAAGAGATCACAGCCAAAAGCCCTTACCCGTGTAAGCGCGTTAAAGTCTTTTCGGAAGGCATAGAAAAGAACCTTGTGACGCAGGTTGGTGCTCTCCTCGCGTCCACACGCTTGATTCAAGAAGTCGGGTCAAAGGGATTCCCTTTGCATCGCACCCCATGGTGCTTGTACGCCGCCTGCATTACGCTCAAAAGAGCAGGTTGCAAGCCAAGCTGGTTTTGTGTCAAACATTTTGGCACGCCGGTGGGACCAAACTAGAGTCTTTTTTGTGTTCGCCATCATTGGGATGCCAGGGAAAATCTTTACCAAAAGAAAATCCTAAAGTGACAAGATGGCCAACGTTGCCACCACCGGCAATATTGACATTGATGACGAGTTCGAGCCACTCATCATTCCACCGGATGCTAGCTTTGGGCGAGAGGCTTCGCATCCTTCACGATTAATATAATGAAAATTATGGGAAGCATCCTGGTAGCTTTGATCGCGAAAAGGGAACAACAAATTAAGCTAGTTGGAGAAGCGAATGAATCGAGAATGCTTAGAGAGCTAAAGAGCAATCACAAAAGCTTTTTCTTGGCAGAGACAAACAGTACCCAACCTGCCGCATAAACATAACATCACGAGTTCACAACCTCGAGCAAGGAGGGTTCCAGGCTTGGCTACCCAAGTCGGTTCATAGCAAAGGCCGAGTGAAAAGTCAAAAAATCTGCTCGCTTGAAGAGGTTGTTTACGAGGCTGAATTGCCTATAGGTGGCAATCAATCCAAGGGGCGTCTCATCGGTGAGTCCAAGACCTTACATAGAGGCCGCATGGAGAAGATGATCCGCGAGATTGTTCTTCCGACAATTTAATTGTCTGGAACAAATATATGATTTCTCCACCGATTAAGCCAAATATGTGACTCTTGATCGGATGCACGGGGTGCATGATATTGCCTCTGTTCACCCCTTGATAACCAAAAGCGGGTGCATAATCAATCTAATTATGATCTTGCTCTTGGGCGTCATGGCCATGCAAAGTGGTCAAGAGCATGATCCACTTAATTATCCATCAAGGCATGGCCTACCTTACAATCATCAATTTTGCCTTGGCCATGCTCTTTGGGCGTCATGGTGAAAGTGGCCCCAATCATGGCCAACTTAATTATCAATTAAGTTGTGGTCTTGAAAAGCAATCTGTGGCTTTATTAATCAATTCTACTTCAATTTCTTCATCGATTGCTTCAAGGCCAAGCGGTGGCTTTGATATATGTGGAGGATACATCTGCAACCCATCTTGCAAGAATGGCGGAATAATTATTCTAGTGGCCAATTTGTACTTAGCATGCAAGTTTGAGTATCATCAATACAAGTTAACTCTTGTTTACAATTATTCAACTCCAAATTTCTTGCAAAAGAAATTTATCTATGATGATACTATACAGTCCATAGGGCGTCTCAATATGATGCCTAGAAAAATATAGAGGCAAACAAATATTTGAGATGCCTATTTTTTAGAAGAGATTGATTTACCACTCTTTGGTGATTCTAAATATGATCTCAACATGGAGCCAATCTATGATGAATATGATGATAATTATAATTTAATTATTGGTTCCAAAAATCACATCCGAGGGAGTTCAAGTTCTTTGAGGCTCTTGATCGTGAGAATTCAAACCAACAAGTGGTTAAAATATAATGGCCAATCTGGCGCTAATTCGGAGACACCATGTTCTATGACATGGTAGTTGGCTTACAAAGCGATCTGGGGACACCATCATCTCCAAAATTGCAATTGAAGATCATGCTTACGTCAACCAACAAAGATACTTGGGGGCAATATTACTCCTCACGTGAGCCAATTTTCTTCCAAGTTTTTGATCACGAAGTATCTTTGTTGCTTTCCTGCAAGCTCTCGAGAAGAGGTTTTTCATGCTATGAGTTTTTGATACATCGGAGCTTGGAGTGAAGCATAGGTGGCCTCCCAGGGGCCTTCTAGAGGTTAGCCAAGCGCCTTTATTTGCTAGCTTTTTCTTTGCTTTTAATTTTCTGTCAATTTTCAGTTTGCATCTTTCTTTTTAGTTAGTTTATATATATATATATATATATATATATAGATATATATATATATATATATATATATATATATATATATATATATATATCTGAGATCCTATCGAGGCCGGAGCTCAAACTTTGAAATTTCGTGTGAAGTTAGAGTTTTGGGTCACTTTTAGCATATTCACATCTCGACCGTTCAGTTTTTAGGTACTAGTGTATGGAGATCGTCTCTGCAAATTTTCAGCCAAAATGATGATGCGTTAAGGCATTGATAATTGTCTTAAAGCTAGATGCAGTTCAGGAGTTGACATATTCAGTCCAGATCCATTGGTTTAAGCGAGGTTAGATACCTTAGCGATCATCAATTTTGGTGAAAATTTGCAGAGGATCTATACACTAGTACCTAAAAACTGAGCGGTGAGATGTGGATATGCAGCGAAAAGTGACCCAAAACTTCGAACTTCCTGCGTTCAGCGGAGCTCGCTACTAGAATACTGTATATATATATATATATGGATTAAATTATGTTTAGTCCCATTACTATGACCCATTTTTACGTTTGAGTCACGACATTCTCAATTAATTAATCTGAAAAGTCCCTTTAGCGTCCAAAATTTCCGTACGATTGGTCCCTCAGCCTCAAATTAGGAGTTGGCCTTAGGTGAAATGTCCAATATACCCCTCTGTTATTTCTTTTCTCCTTTTATTTTTTATTTTTTCTTTTTAATTTCTTTTCTCCTTTTTTTTTTTTTCTTTTTTCTTTTTTAATTTCTTTTTTTTTTTTTTTCTTTTTTCTTTTAATATCTTTTTGCTTTTCTTCTTTTTTTCTTGTTCCTTTTTAATTTCTTTTTGCTTTTCTTCTTTTTTTCTTGTTCCTTTTTTAATTTCTTTTTTTCCTTTTTTTTCTTTTCATTTTGCCTACTTTCTCCTTCCTCAACCCACCAATCCCATTCCATCAAATTCCAACAACCCATCTGCTTTCTCTCCCCAAATTGAAACCAAACCCGGCAAAGACCCAAGCTTGGCAGTGCGAGGATGGACAACGAGCAAAAGCAAAGAGGCTAGGAGCTGATCGATCACTTCTTCACCTTCTCTCGAAGCCATCTCCCTCTGTTGGGATCGCCCTAGCCTCCATCATCGCATACAGCGCCATCTCCCAAACACAAGCAGATCCCAATCAGCTTTCGAAAATTAGCAGCTAAACCACTCCTCTCTTGTTTTCCCACAGCCTACTTCTCTCTCTCCCACTCAAATCTCACTTTCTCTCTCACATCAAGAAGCCTTCAATCTGGAAACTTTTCATCGAAAACTACCATTTTTCGGACCTTGAGGTTTTGGATCTTGCTCAAAATGGTGATTTGGATTTTGGAGTCCGATTGAAATGATGGTTTTGATGGCCAAGTTGACCAAAACCAGAAGTGAAGAAGAAGAATAGTGATGGAAAAGGAAAATGGCCACCGGTGTGGAGAATAATAATTGGGGTTTGAATTACGATCTGGATTGGTTCGCCGACGTACGCTACCGATGCGGCGAGGATACGATGATCATTAAAGAAAAAGAAAAAGAAAAAGAAAAAGAAAAAGAAAAAGAAAAAGAAAAAGAAAAAGAAAAAGAAAAAGAAAAAGAAAAAGAAAAAGAAAAAGAAAAAGAAAAAGAAAAAGAAAAAAAGAAAAAGAAAAAGAAAAAGAAAAAGAAAAAAAAGAAAAAAGAAAAAAAAAAAACAAAAAAAGGAAAAGGAAAAAAGAAATTAAAAAGGAAAAAGAAAAAGAAAAAAATGGGCCGCCGGCATGAGAGAACAAGAATTGGGGTTTTGGGTCGTTTACGGATTGGTTAATAGCATTAAACATCTACCGATCTGACGAGGATACGATGGTCATTAAAAAGAAAAAAGAAAAAGAAAAAAGGAAAAGAAAAAGAAAAAAAAGAAATTAAAAGGGAAAAAGAAAAAAAAGGAGAAAAAGAAATTAAAAAGGAAAAAAGAAATAACGGAGGGGTATATTGGACATTTCACCTAAGACCAACTCCTAATTTGTACGGAGAGGGACCAATCGAGGCCGGAAATTTTGACATTAGGGACTTTTGATTAATTGAGAATGTCGAGGGGATGAAACAAAAAATGGCCATAGTACAGGGGACTAAGCAGAATTTAATCCTATATATATATATATAGAAAAGACAAAAATGCAAAAGAGAGTTATGCGTCCTTGAGGGCGTGGAGACATCGATGGTAGCCTTGAAGCTAGCGTCCGGCGAGCGCGCATAGATGTGCACGAATGTTCGCGAGGAACATTTTCGTGAACATTTTTCTGGCAAGAGATGACCACGCTTAGCCAAGGTCTTCCAATTACTGAATATACACTTCACCCACTCCTCGCAAGCGAAATACAGCGAGGCGAAGTCGATCTAAAGGCCAGCAAGTGAACCTTAATGGACAATCTTCTTACGCCAACCACGTTAAGGCGTGCATCGAGGTATAGCATCGTGGAAGGAGTTCGACACCAAAGCGGAGTCGGGGAGAGTTTCTTCGGTGGCAAGAAGAAGCAAAATCAATTGCGAGAAGGTTCCATACCCAATCCGTAATAGTCTCTCACCGCCGCTACGCAGGAATTGAGCTCAATCCCCAAGAAGTTCTTGATTGTACTATCTTTACTTGATAAATTGGTTTATGCAGTGGGTCAAGTTTCGTTTTGACTTTCATCACAAGTCACGGTGAATTTGATATATGCCCGCAAGGTGTTTGATGGAATGTTTGAGAGAAACGTTACGTGAAGATGACATGTGCAGCCACAGGGGGCAGAAATATCAATTCTCATGTTAGATTACAACTGCAGATATGTATGGTGCTCTCACGGGAGACTCTGCGCATCAAGCTAACTAAGTTGCGGTGGAGACAAGCATAGTTAAAGTTGCGGGACCATCATTCCTCTTTTTGTCAAAGAACTCACACCTACAGGAAGTAGGAGGTGATCTAATTTGGCTTTATATATCAACACGGGGCCTACCCTGTGGCTATATGTGCTTTAGCCAAGATGATGATTAAAAGCCATCATCCGAGCCATTTACACGCTCATTAGACAAGAGTATTGTAGCAGAGCAAAATATAGGCTTGATGGAATTTTCTTATTGCCGACTTGTGGCATAACGGGCCAGCTTAAGGGGCTTTGACATACATAGCACTGCAATTTGCCATGGGGAATCGAAGTCCTGAGATTAATGTATGTATGCTTACTCATATAATCAAGAAGAGGAGAGGCACGGCAATATGTGTACATGCAAAGGATGGGGTACATGTAGTATGATTCCTGATATATGGCCATAATTCATTTAGTCGAGAGAGGATGATTAATATATATATATATATATATATATGAGAAAATTTCACAAAGCAGTACACCAAGTAAAGGCCACTAATAATTCTTATACATAAAGTTCCAAACCAAACATTTTTGGTACCACGAAATCTGAAACTCGACCACTATCGAGTTTTCCTGACGTCAATTTTTGACACCAAAATGTCCATTATGCCCTCAATTTTTTAATAATTTTTTTTTTCTGTTATTTTTTTCCTTCGTTTTATCTCTTTCTTCTTCCTTCTTCCAGCTCCACGAAACTCCACCTCTATTTTCATGTGAGAAGAAGCCCGAGCTCACCCACCTCTGTTAACCCAGCTACTAAATTTAGAAGCAGAACCTGCTCTCGGGTGGAAGGAATGGGTGTTCAATTGGAGGGCAAGGGCTGGTTAGGCGAGGGAGTGAGAGTGGAGGTGAGGAAGCGGCGTTAGGCGAGGGAGTGAGCCCAGAATAAGGAAGAAGAAAGAGATAAAATGAAGGAAAAAAAAAATAACAGAAAAAAAATTATTAAAAAAAGAACTGAGGGCATAATGGACATTTTGGTGTCAAAATTGACGTCGTGTAATGATAGTGGGTCGAAGTTTCAGATTTCGCGGTAAAATCGAAATGTTTGGTTTGGAACTTTATGTATAAGAATTCATTAGTGGCCTTTACTTGGTGTATTGTTTAAATTTTCCCTATATATATATATGTCAATCTCACAGGATATGTGTCATTCCAAGAAGATGCTAAGTGGCCTAAATATCAAAACTCCATCTGGGTTGGCCAGCTGACAACTTCTTTTAAGGGGAAATAGGAAAACATAGAGCCATTATAGCCAATTGATGCTTTTAATTAAAGCTTGATTAAAAGCCAATGCGGTTTTGATTGTAGCGGTGCAGCAAGTGTGGCACCTCCATGTGCTAGGGTGATGGATTCACTTGGCCCACATATCATGGCGTGGGCGGCCATGATTCAATCATGATCTCGGACGCTGCATTTAGCATATTTGCAAAGCATGCATCTCGCGAAGAAATGAAAGCGAAGAGCTTTCGCGAAGGAAGACCCGGTGTTCACTTTGCTCCACACACACACACACACACACACACACACACACACACACATATATATATATATATATATATGTATATATTATAAACAAAGAACACGCGTGGCCTCTGTAAGAGTGGGCATACATTATGATTACAGGAGCTGTGCAGCGCACCTGGTAAGAAGTTCGCTGAAGCTGTTCATGGCAGAAGCCCATTCTCATCACCGCGAAGGGATTGAGAGCAATTTGAAGACTTCATGAGGCGGAGAGTAAGTGCAACAAATAAAAATATTTGAAGCAGCCTAAAAGACTCAAAGGCGCATCCACCCCGGAAGAATGTGTTAGCGAAGGGGACCTAATATAGCAGTGTTAAAGCGAGGAACATTTTCGCTAAGGCTTTGAGAATCTTAATCTTACCTAGGACCAATCCTCGTGGTTCCAAGAAATACCAGAGCAAAGAGGAAGCTGAACATCAAGATGAGGACAAAGCTGCCTCAACTTTGAGGAGATTTCTCCTCACAAGGATCTTCCTCAGGAAGATTTCTCCACAAAGAATTTACGAGAAGATTTCTCAAGTGTTCAGCGGTTTGCCATAAAGGGTTGAAGTGGATATTATATTACATGGCTGTTTGAGCCCAAAAGTAATTTTGGCAAGATCCTTTTGAGTGGATTTAGCTTACAGTAGGACCCGATGCAAGGCCCAAAAATAAGCCTACTTGGGTTTGGGTTACAACTTACGCCCATTCCGTGATCCATGAGAAAAAGCGAAACCTTATTGGAAGCAAGTAGCGAGAGATTGATTAGGAAACTTCAATCAATAATCCTTCTATGGCAGGAAGCGGTGGAAACCCTAGGTATAAATACGAGGTTTCAAGGACAAACCAAGGACCTCTATGAAATTAATCAATCCTAAGCGATTCTACAAAGCCTCCCGGGCGAACCTTCAACCTTGTTGAAACACGGTGACCGCCACGCCCGGTCCTAGTCTCTCAAGAGCCGTACCGCGGCATCACCGGACTAACTCAGCTACCCGTACTTCCAGTCTAGTCTCCCGAGAGCTGACTGCCAAGATATCGCCATCGCGACCCCAGTGAAGCTAAAGATACGCTTTAGCAAACCACGTAACTTTCTCCAAACTTCCGGTGATTGCTCTGCTCAACCTACAGCGTTGAGTATCGATTCGATGACTTCCGAAGAGATCACATCCAAAGTCCTTATCCGTAGGCGAGAAAAGTCCTTTCTCGGAAGGCTAGAGAAGAACCTTGTGACAAGGTTGGTGCTCTCCTAGATCCCTGGCAACGCTTGAAGAAGAAGTCAGGTCAAGGGACTCCCCGGCTGCACCCGCAGTCTTTGCGCTTGCGCTGCGCTGGACACGCTCAAAAGAGGCGGTTGTCGCGCCAACTAGTTTTTGGAGCCAAACATTTTAGCCGCCAGTGGGGCTGCCTATAGTGTCTTTTAAGTGAGCGTAGCCATTGGGAAGTCAGCGCAAACCCTTACCAAAAGGTTTCGCTAGCTGCCAAAAGCATAAGACCTCCGATTCTGAGCCGCGCACTCTACGCCCGCAATTTGTCGTGGTCTTCTTCGAAGAACAAATAATTGGAAGATTTTCTCTCAATCCATCGCCAGCTACACGAGATGTCGACTCAGCCAGGAGAGAATCAGCCACCCATTCCTCGAGGGTGAGAAATTAGAAGCGCACCGTGTCGATCAGTAATGAAATGAAGTCAAAAGATTCTGCGACCACGCAAAAGCGCCAGCTATCGGCGGGACCATTACAGAAGTTGACTAAGTGGCAAGAGCCGCTACGTTATCCGCTGGGGCTAGCTTGGGCCGAATGAGCCGCATTCGCTTCAAGACTTACGATTTTGCCGCGATTGAAAATCTTGCCGGAAGTATCAGCGGCTTAGCCGATCGCGAGGGCTGAAAGGCGGCAACTTAATTTAGTGAGCTTGATCAATGGTAAGCGACTTCGGAATGCCTTGAAGGAGGCCAGCGAAGTTTGACTTGCACAAAGTTGTGTGAAAGTGCGAAGTCGCGAGAAAAAGGCCGCTTCTAGCATGCATCCGCGCACTGATTACCGGGGAACTGCTCAGGGTGCCTTGTCCATGCAACCTAAAAGCTCAAGGTAGGGAGACCGGCCGAAATCACGGCCATCTTTGAAAGATGGGTCCAACCTCGCACTTTAGACCAAGGTGGCCATGCAAAGAGGCCAATTGAACCGAGGCTAAAGAAGTGTTGAACAAAGCTTTAGGAATCCTAATGATATCCTTGGGTCACTTAGCCAGCCCTGCGGGTTGAGGAGCAAATACATACCGCCCGAATCAATTAGAGAAGGTTAAGCGGCAACTGCAGCTACACCTTCCGGAGCCGCTGCTACACCACTAAAAATAAAGGACAAGCTCTGGTCATTGGCGGCAAAGACAAGGCCACTTAGAAGTCAGTGACGATGAGCCACTGAGACGAAGCGTCGGACATCTAAAGTTGGTGAAACTTAGTCCGGCTCTGCTACATTCATTGATTATGATAGTGATGGGGAAAACATATACCAAGAACCGCCAGAAGCTATTACGGGATTGACCCGGTACGGTAATCCGGTTAAGATAATGACCTTGGCAAAAGAGATGCCTATGCCGGTATTGATGACTCTTGGGTAGCCGACTACAACCAGCGTTGTACACATGGGAGAGGGACAACAAGCGCATCGAGGCAATACCCATGCGGGCTGCTTTCGCCCGGGGCTTGGCGACACTCCTCCCCCTAGGGCCCGGAATATGTGAGGCGTGAAGAGGTAGAGGGAGATGATCCGGGACTAGCTAGCTAGGGCCCAAATGGATGGGGTCTATGAGAGGGGCATTTCCGCCCGAATATAATGCTCGCGCCCTTCCCCGGGGAGTTATAAAAATATTATATTTTCTACTTTTAGGGAAGACATCGAGAATGCGCGGCAACTCATGCGGCGGATTGAGAAGGGGTGCAATCTTGCGCGATGAACGATGACATCCTTAAGTCGCGAGTGATTCTTTGGCACTTCTTCCCTTGGAGTTGCCTTTAGATGGTTTTTTCCAAACTCGGACATCCCGGGAGCAGTGGTGGATTAGCCCGCCATGGAAAAGCTTTTCCTGAGAAACTTTTGGGGCCATTGAGCACGAGGTTGACTTGGCCCCTACTCTCTCCACTCATATGGGCCCGGTGACTCTTACCGAGTCAGCGGCTGCTGTCACCTTCAACGCCTTTAGATTTAGAAAGCCAAACTGAGTGTGATCACTTCGCGAGAATAGTCACGGTCGTATGGCGATCAAGGGCTTAGAGCCTCGCCCGGTGAAAGAAGCAACATAAGCGGCAAAGATGATCCAAATTTCAATGGGAGAGCTCATCACGCGAGAGTGGGTAGCTTTGAACATCTTCTCGTGAGAAACCTTAGGGAAGAATGCATCCAAAGGACATATATTCCAGAAAACATGCATGCACTGTAAGCTGAGGAGTTACCAGCCGACCCACTTATGACCCTTACTACCATCATCACGTTGAAAGAGGTGGTTGGGGAGGAAGATGAGGAAGAGGAGAATGATATCATTTGCTTATGGAAGCGGGGAAGAAAAGAATCCGGCCTTGAAACAAGCGAAAATTTCCAAGGAACACATCAAGCTCAAATCAATGGCCTTTACTAAACACTGAATTCGCGACATACATATATGATGCCAATAAGGCACAATTTTAAATTACGGATGAGATGATTACTTGCTAAGATGGTGAAGAGCAGGACTTTGGACCTTTTCCTCGACCAGGACCCGACTGAAAGGGAAGAAGAAATCTGTAAATTCCACAACATGTGGAATCATAATCTAGCCCGGATCGTGAAGCTCAAAGACCGGATTCGAGTATGGCTCAATAATGGCTGTTACGGTGGAAACTCGATTGCAACGGTGGCGAAGCCGTGGATCTAAATCCTTTTCGACAGCTGATCAATATGGTTGGCGTGGACTAGGCAAAGCGGAATGGGAGAGGAAACCAACCACGGATTTGACTACCGCAAAGGGCGAGATGAAATCGTCACGAGCGAGGATGAGACCCCCGCCAAGAAGAAAGCGAAACCCAGTTGATCAAGCCTCACCCGTGGTCCTATGCTCGCGATGCAAAGAAGAGTGGCATCCAAGTGTCACATGAAGAGGTCGAGCAGACATTTAGTTTTGGCTCTCTCCCCCGCCCATCAAGTGGGCTTACGCCATCGCGAACTATCAACCTTCTAGCCCAAGAGGAAAAGGCAAGATGGAGTCATCATCATCCCCAAAGGACTCCAATTTGTTCAAGAAGAGCGAGAGCAGCCGCATGATTTGATCGTAAACAAGAGGAGAAGGCTACGACCAAGCACAAAGACATTACGACCAAGCCCTATATCCCACTGCTCCGGCCGCCACCATCGGGAAGGCAAGTGGTACACCCGGGGAAAGGGAAAGGCGGTGGAAATAAGCCCTTCCAAGAATAGAGAAGCTTGGAAGGTTTGGAGAGAAGCCAAGTCGCTGGCGTTAGAGGCTCTGGACCCGGGGCCTAATCAAGCCTTATACGCCAATTGGTCAAATCACACACGAGCAATATCGGAAGGAGATGGAGGCATTAGGCTGCTAAGCCATTAGTGGCTCCCGCAGCTTTCAAAAGCAAGCAAGCTCGGCAGCGAGGGCATCTAAGCCCGGTGTTTTTGTAGGATCAGAGAGAGAAAACTCTTCCGCTTAGCGAGAAAGGTGAGTTAAGGCGACTAAGCGACCACGTATGGGGGGAAGGTTGTTTTCACAAGAACCGAGCGAAGCCAAATCCTCGATTTTTGAGAGGCGGGGGCAAGGACAAGACTACCGAGTACTTTCACGGTGGAGACCTAAAAAGGTCCAGAGTGTAGTAGTGGCTCCCCTAGAGGTGAGTATAGCAAGGGAACCCGAGAAATCGGACTCCTAAGCGGTCCTCGTGATCAAGGAACAGCAAAGGTGAGGTAAAAAGGCCTTACAAAGGAATGCGTTGGTAGATCGGCTAGCTAAGCAATTCCAACACTTGTCACCCCGGCCAACGCAACCCCAAGCTTAACCTCGGAAGATGACATGGATGAGATAGATATGATCGTCCCGATCACCGCATATATGGTTTCACGTGCTCCCTTGAGGTATGCACTACCTCGGGGAATGCGTAGAAGCCGAGGAAAGTAATATCACCCACTTGCCTCGCATCACATCGCCGATACGATACACAATACCGTAGAAGAGAATACCTTTTCCGAAATGAGGGATGCCAACAAAGCAGAGAATTCTTTATGAGCTTCACAAGGCCAACACCTACTATGGTCCAACACATGCGACCTCTATATATCATCCACCGCAGCCGAAGTTGGTGGCACCAAAGTTAGCAAGATCATGGTTGATCACAGGAGCCTACAGATTAAGCGTCATCACTACGAGGACCATGCACCTTGCTGGAATCAAGAAAGAGAAAATCCAGTCTACATCCCTCTCACGCTCAATCAAGAACTTTGGCGGGGGCTGTGACAAAGACCACAGGATTACTTTTCTTGTGCATCAAGGTTGGCCCGCAGAGGGAGTTTATGCTTTCTTTGTGACATGATTATTCACCCTCTGCTATTCTCAAGCAGAGAGGATCCACCGAGATTCTTGTATTCCGTCAACTCTCTATCGGGAACTAATTATGTGGAAATGCAGGGGAGGCAGATAAAAGTTTGAGGTGATTAAAGCGGATCCTCATCCATTCCCGCTTCTCAATTATGTAGATGTCGCAGTACTACTTGGAGCCTATCACTCCATTGCGAGGTCGAGTGGCATTGATGACAAAGAGCCAACTTACGTGGTGAAGCGGCCTCTGAATTGGCACAATAGGGGCTCCACGCCTGAAAAGGGAAGGGTTGGAAAGGCCTAGCCACTTGGCGTAGCCCAAACCCTTAAGCGATTAATGGATTCACGACCTTCCGGAGGAAGGGATGTGAGGCCTTCCACTTCATTTGTATGAAAGACTATGCATTAAGTACCTGAGTGGAAAAAGAGGCCTATGATCGAATCAGCGACCTTAGAAATGAAGTCAACAAAAGAAATCTCGGATGGGAACAAAGAAGATGAGGTAGAAATTCGACTCAACTCTGCTTACCGGTATTTGGAGCTGACACACACCTCCTAAGATTCGGAGACCCCACTGAGAAGGTCAATCTTGGGATAGCGAGATGAGCCTATGGAAGTGGCTATCGCGCTTACTTCTAGAGCCTAGCGAGAAGCAGAGGCTCATTGACTTATTATGGAATTCAAAGGAAGCGCTTCGCGGAGGTATGAAGATATGCCCTACTGGCACATCATGGACTTGGTTTTGCCATCGGTGCCAACACTCCACGACAAGAGGCACGTGAAACAAGAGACGCGAAGAATGAATTCGAAAACCCAAGTCCTCGTTAAAGGAAGTCGAAAAAATGCATAAATCGAGGCATTATCCCGGGGTGGCCAAATACAATCGGATTGGCTATCTAATATAGTGCACTGTTTTGCAAGAAGAATGGCAAGATGAGGGTCTGCGTGGACTCACGGAGACCTTAATATCGCTACCCCTAAAGGCGTCTATCCCATGCCCGGTCAGCGGATATGTTGGTAGGCGCGTAGCGAGGGCATGAATTGCTATCCTTCATGGAGCCCGGAACGCTTGAGGTATCACCCGGTCCGGTCAGCGGAGGAAAAGGCAGACACAAAACGGCGTTCCGTTGTCCGTGGTTAGCGCGTTTTGAATATGTGGTTATGCCTTTTCGGCTGAAGAACGGCTGGAGCAACGTATCGAGGAGAGCCATGAACCTGATCTTCCATGACATCACAGGGAAGATTTTAGAGGTTTACATTGATGGCGTGGTTGTGAAGTCTAAGAAGAGAGGGATCACATCACGGATCTCGGGGAAGGTATTCGAGCAAATACGCGGCAACCTGAAGCTCGAGATGAACCCGGCCAAATCGCTTTTGGAGTTCAAGTAGGAAATTTTCTAGGATTCATTGTCCATCGTGAGAGGAATTGAGGTCCACGAGGACAAGGCAAATACGATCATCAATGCATCCCCTCCGCGAACGAAAAGGAACTGCGGCGTTCTTTGGGAAAGATCAATTTTCGAGGCGTTTCATCTCTAATTCTGCAGGTAAAATCCAGCCCTTTTCTCCATTGCTGGAGGATTCACAGGCCAAAGCGAGAGTTTGTATGGGAGCCTAAACATCAAGAGGCTTTCAACAATATTAAGGCCTATTTGGCAAGCCCGATTTGCTTGTTCCCTAAAGGCTGGATTTCCATTGAAGTCTGTATATTTCAAAGCACTGAGGCTTCCATTGGCAGCCTACTGGCCCAAGATGATGAGGAAAGGTGTCGAGAGCATGCCATTTTTACCTCAAGAGGACACTACAGTTGTGAAACAATCGTATACTCCCGCTATGGAAAAGTTGTGTCTTACATTATACTTCTCTGCGCATGCAAAATTGTGACACTACATGCTATATCCTTTACTAAAGTAGCATCATTGCTCAAACCGACTTAGTTAAGTACATGCCTGTCGCTGACCTATTGCGAGAGGCCTGGATTGGCAAGTGGTTACTTGCCCTATCTAAATTCTCCCTATAATACGTTCCCACGAAGCGGTGAAGGGACAGGCCATGAACTTTCTAGCCCATCACCCTATGCCTTTGGATGTCCCCGCGGTGAAGGAGTTAGAAATCGCGACCACCTACCACAACTTCGCCCGGATATGGCGCGCATCGAGAATATGTTGTATGGTATCAAACCACCGATCTCCCTTCAGCCACGGATATTATTTTTGATGGATTCAAAGAGCGAAGAAACATTAGCGAGCGAGATTGTTCCGAAAACCAATGAGGCGTCGTTTCTCTTATTCTTTCCAATTGGAGTTTAAGTGCACAAATAATCAAAAGCGAGTATAGGGAGGGCCCTCATTATGTGCCTAGAGGTCCTACCTTGGAGTTAGGAGTGAGGGGCGTTCAAGTCGCGGTGACTCTTTGCTCGTCATTAATCGGCTTGAAATGCAGTGTGAGAGTTGCTTGCTCGTACCATATTTGAATCAGCCATTGAGCTTACGGATCAATTTGATGGCCTTGGATTTGGAATACATCCCTCATGAGCTCAATTCTCACGGCCAATGAGCTTCGCTCAAGCGGCTACAGGCATTACATTGAAATATGGGGTTCATGGCGCATTTTGAAAGTCGAGCGCGCCGCGACATTGCCTTCATGGCTCAGTAGCGGCGACTCCGCCGCTGATGATCCGGTCGTCGCGATCTTGTGAGCCTATTGACATTGATTGCGCACTTTCGGATTGATCGATTACCTCGAAGCAACAGATCCTGCGATGAGCGGGGAAGATTACGTTTCTTTGCCTTAAATTACTTCCTCGGGGCGATGAGTTACGACGGCGTGGGGAAGATGGCATAGACTTAGATGTCTATGGCAGCGAAGCAAAGCAATTAATCTGCGCGAAGCACACGCGAAGTATATAGAGCCCATCAAGCGGGTCCTAAGATCGCGGTGGCTCATGAAGACATGGGTATTATTGGCCCGGCATTTTGAAGGACTGTATCGCGTTAGCGAGAAGGGATGCCAAGATTGCCAGGCACATGGTCCAATCAGGCATCCCCGATATTCCTATGCAACCTATTATTAAGCCTTAGCCTCGCTGGTGGGCATTGAACTTGATTGGAATGATTCACCCACATTCCTCACTCCAACACAAGTTCATCATTGTTTTCTCTTGATTTCTTCACCAAATGGGTGGCCAGGCCTTTGAAAGAAGAGCTTGAGGGGCCACCATTCGTCAATTCCTCTTTCAGAATATTATTTGCAGGTTTGGCATTCCCGAGGTTTTTGGTCTCGGGGACGGGGCAGCATTCATAATAGGCCGAGGTCGAGAGAAGCTCGTCAGCAGATTAGGCATACTGATTTATCCATAGCACACCCTACTACGCTCAATCCAATGGTCAAGCAGAGGCTAGTAACAAGATTATCATCACCTCTTGAAGAAAATGCTTGTATGCATGAGCAAGTAGCCGGTGGCCACGAGACATTGTTTGAGACACTATGGAGCTTACCGTACCTCCAAGAGAATCCCACTGCTACAAACACCCTATGCACTAAAATTTGGTCATGGCCTTGCAGTTTTTGCCCTTAGAACTCAGCGTTCAATCCTTTCGGCGTCCAAGATCGGCGTCACTTGATGGCCGAAGACTACGTCAGCTGATGTGGCAAGAGCATGAAGATCTGAAGGCGAGCGGCGCCTAGCGGCTTTGGATAACCTAGTGCTTTGGAAAATAGCAGTATATAGCCTCGCGCCTATGATAAGAAGACGCTGTGGCCGTAGTTACAAAAGAGAGGGTGACCCTGGTTTTGGAAAGAGTACATTACGCCGCCCGAGGTGGAATTGGCGGATGCATGATGAAATGGACTCCACGCTGGGAAGGACCGCTTTTGTTGTTCACCGCGTGCGGAAGCGGGGCTTTTCACCTCAAAAGATTTGGATGGTGATATTCACGTAATCCCATCAGCGGGCGGTTCACGAAAAGTATTACCCTAGTGTTTTGGAGTTTAGAAGATCCACCCGATCAAGTCTTCATAGCTGGCTCAGCACGTCATCCATACATTTGACGCCTTTCTGTGGCCTCATTCTCA